>CM067332.1:20152500-20752500 GCA_034376525.1 Nicotiana benthamiana
TAATAATTGAATAAATTGCCATTATATGCGGGCCCCACATACGCACTAGGTGACGAGAGTCTGTGTGTACCAACTAATATGCTAAGTCCGGGTAGTCTAGGGCCCAAAAGCATGTTCTACGTGATATTCTTGCAACTTGAGGTTAAATTTGGAATTGTGTGAATTATTTGAGTATGGTATATGCTACTAGTGAGGTAACCTTATTTTATTTCATCCGTAAAAAGAGAATTGAGATATTTTTTGCAACCTGTTGCTTCTCAGATATATATTATTGTCTGCTTGCGATGATTTTATTTATGTTTGACTGTGTCACACGGGTGATTCGTGAGCGGGGTAATAGATGCATATACGGTTCGAGCCGTTCGACCATCGGCAGTGCACAATTTACTTTTATGTTGCACCGGACCGTACGTCCATTGGTGATTATATGTGCATGACTTATTTGGCATTTTATTTGTCGGTTAGACTTCATATTTGTTTAAATATACAAATGGCTCATGATGAAAGGTTAAAGTAACAATTGTTGTTTTATACTTACTAATCCTTGTAATTTGAGTTATTTCTACTTATTATAAATTCTCCTCATTTTACTTGACCTTAGTCAGTATCGAGTCGATCTCTCGTCACTACTTCTTTGAGATTAGACGGGATACTTACTGGGTACATGTTGTATATGTACTCATGCTACACTTTTGTACTTAAACGTACATGATCTGAGGCAGGTGATCTGGTTATCATTCTGGTGCCCCGTGAGCGAACTTGGGACTTCTACAGTGAGCTGCTTTTCCTCCATACCGACCCGCAGCCGAAGAAGTCTTCCTTTGTACTTTTATTTTATGTCTATCCTGTTTCAGATAGTAGGATAGTATAGTATTCTTTTGTGTATATTCTACTAGCTACCCGTAGCTTGTGACACCAGGTTCTGGCACACATATTAAAAGACTTATTTTGGGTTGTATTATTATTCTATTTACATTATCTATCTCTTTTGGTTTTGAATTCAAATTGGGGCTTTTATTTCACTTAAATTCTGACAAAATCAACATAAGAAATTTAGCGATGTTTCCGTGTTGGCTTACCTGGCAAAGGTCTCGTGCACCATCATGACCTATTATGGAGATGGGTCGTGACAAAAACTAAGCAAATACAAAGAAAATATAAATCACACGAGTGGAAAAAAGTTAACCAAGTTGATATTCAAGAATAAAATCTATAGAAAATCAAAGATTTCAAAAAGATAAATCTTATTCATACGAAAGGAAACATATTTAAATTGTAAGTTGCTACTCTTAGTCCCTATAATACCTTATGTCTTGCTAGTGAATATGGTAAAAATAATTTAGTTTCAATAGAAGTAGCATAATAGGTTTGGGAATTAGGATTTTGAGTTTAATTACTTGTTGGCTTGTAACTATTTCATAATTCCAAGGCCCAAGAAAAGATTTAATGCTTTATTATTTTTAAACTTAAATATAAATATATTTTTTCTCATTGTAAATTATTCAAATGGTTAGATATTTATTCGGTTTATTTTCATAAAAAAAATCTGCCCTAATTATCGTTCGGTTGGTGAGCTTTAAATATCCATTGAAACCCCTAGTCAATATGATTTGTTCCAGCTTTTCGAATGTTGATATTTTGGCGTAAGAATCACCGGGGATTATGAAGGATCGAGTACCATATAATCATCATCCTCGTAAGTCCCCTATTCCTCCGTTGGGTTGAGGTTGGTGTTTGTGGTTAATATTTAACCTCCTGCTTTCCTTCAAACTTGACCCTTTCATTTATGAGAGTGTCGATATCGGTCTCATTTCCTCAATGGAAAACATTTCCTTGGCAGCGGGTTTCTCCTTGTAGACTGTTTTGACACCCTCTGACATTGGGAACTTTAGAACCAAATGAACGGTCGAAAGACCTGCCCTCTTGTTATGGATCCACAGTCTCCCAAATAGGGCATTATACATGATATCTCCTTCTATCACATGTAACTTTGTTTCTTGGATGGTCCTAACCACATTTACTAGCAAATTTTTTTCGCCTTTGTTGGTTTCATATTCCATGTTGAAGCCGTTTATAACTTGGGACGCGGTACATCTAAACGGCTTCAATATGGCATGTGAAACCACCGAAGGCGAAATAACTTTGCTAGTAAATGTGGTTGGGACCATCCACGAAATAAAGTTACATGTGATTGAGGGAGATATACGGTATAATGCCCTATTTAGGAGACCGTGGATCCATAACATACGGGCAGGTCCTTCGACTCTTCACCGGGTTCTAGAGTTCCTAATGTCAGAGGGAGTCAAAACACTCTGCGGGGAGAAACCCGCCACCAAGGAAATGTTTGCCGTCAATGAAGTGATATCAATATTGACACTCTCATCAATGAGAGGGTCAAGTTCAAAGGGAAAACATGAGGTTAAATAGAAACCACAAACACCGACCTCGACCCAATCGGAGGAGCAGGGGACTTACGAGGATGATAAATATACGGTACTCGATCCTTCATAATCCCCAATGATTAAAACGATACAAAATCAATGGTCGAAGAGCTGGAACAAATCATACTGACTGAGCATCTACCTAATCGAAAGGTTTACCTGGGAATGGGGTTAACTTCCAAGCTCCGGAAAAAAATTACTCAATTTCTTATAGCTAAAATATATTGTTTTTCTTGGTCCCATCTTGATATGACGTGGATACCACTGGAGATCACTACTCATAAATTGAGCTTGGACCCAAAGTTCTACCCCGTGAAACAAACAAAGAGGCCTTAGTCTGAGGTCAAACACACTTTCATCAAAGACGAGGTAACCAAACTTCTCAAAATAGGGTCTATCCAGGAAGTAAAATATTAGTCCCTAAAAAGGGAAACACGCTTAAGATGTGTGTAGACTACAAAGACATAAATAAAGCATGACCCAAGGATTATTATTTTTTGCCTAACATTGATCACGTGATCGATGCCGTAGTCGGCCACGAGATCCTTAGTTTTCTCGATGCCTATTCTAGGTACAACCTAATACAAATGAACCCGGAAGACCAGGAAAAGAATTCGTTCATTACTAATTATGGTACCTACTATTATAATATAATTCCATTCGGACTAAAAAATGCACGTGCAACCTATCAACGCGTAGTAAACTGAATGTTCGAAGAACAAATAGGGAAATCTATGGAAGTTTATATTGATGACATGCTAGTTATGTCACTATAAGCAGGTGACCATTTGAAGCATTAGCAAGAAACTTTCAATATACCGAAGAAATAAAACATGAAGCTCAACCCGGAGAAATGTGCATTCGGGGTCGGGTCGGAAAAGTTTTTCTTACACATGGTGTCAAATCAGGGAATCGAGATTAATCTCGATAAGATCAAAGTTGGCGTGCCCCCCTTTTCTCACGAAATCAGATTTATGACATTTGGTATAGAATAAATTGTTCCTTTTGGGAACCAGATTTTGAATTTGAAGAGTCTCCACCTAATAATTTATGGTGCATTAGGACACCTTCAAGGTTCATTTCTAAGTTCGTTTGATGACCACAGATAGGGTAAGTGAAATTATCCTAAGGGGAGGGTGTTAGGCACCCATCAAGATCCACTAGTGTGGTTCCCGGCGAGATAGTTATTTGTGAATTTGGTTCCTGTATATGCAGATAAGGCTCAAATAAGAGGGGATTTTCATAAACAATCATTTGAATATAAATAAAGCATGAAGGGCAATAAAGGCTGATTTTAAACAAGGAGTTGCGATGCTTTTAAAAGAGAAGGGAAATAAGGTAAGGGAGTCATACGTTTATAAAAAATATGTATCACATCAATGCAATACCCAGTAATCACTCCTCAAAAGAGGGGCTATACGTGGTATTAGCACACCGGTCATCATATCCATATCTACTCATCCCACCCTATTAAGGTATTAAAGCCTGAATTGGTCTCGTTTACTATTGTATGGTATTGCCCATCTCATTCTATCAGTCCCAGAGAAACTTGGGACTACTATTCCTAAAGTGAAGGGGTATTAGGCTGATTGGTTTCAAAGGATAAAAATATAAGGTGACATGCAAAAAGCACATACTGCATGTTAGGGAAACACATAAACAGTAAAGGCACAGGTATACCTCCTCAAACAAACCAATTAGATAGCATGACTCAAACAAAAACCAAAGTCTGAATTTTAAGAAGTCCTAAAGCAGGGGATTGTTACAGATAGATGCATCAGATACCTTAGATAAGAAGTCCAAATTAGGCATGCCTTCTGGTTGGAGCAGTTACTAATTAACATAGGCAAATTCAGTTTTATTGTTGTTATTACATAAAGCTTGCCTAAGTGTTTAGGTGAGACCATTAGGAACATGGTATCTACTGCTGATTCCGGATGTGACAAAGTAGTAACAATTTAAAACAGATGACTGGAGATACTATAGGCATACTTGCTAAGTCGTGTTAATAAGAAGATATTAAGTTACTTAAAAACAGGTTCCGAGTAGACTAATTTAAACTAGTTTCAGTTTCTGTAGATGGTTGTATCCACTACCGCTGATTCTTTTTAATTCCTAGGACATGATATCTAAGATTACTAATTTAAAACCCTTATAGACACTATATCTAGTCGCTGATTTAATCCCTATAGATACGATATCTAGGTGAAAATGGGAGCAGGCAGGATTTTTGGATAGGAATTTCCTATAGGCATGATTTCTACTGTTTTGAACATGATGCAAGATTATAACCAATTGTACCCAAGATCATGATATCTAAATGGTTACAAACATGCAAAAAATTAGATTATTCCAATTGGCAAGTTATCTTGATGTGATGTGAATATGCAGAAGTAAAAGCAGTCTTATAGGCATGTTTTCTAAATGTGAGTTGAACATGTAGAATTGAAACCAGTCCTATAGGCATGTTTTCTACCCTTGAGCATGCATAATTACCCAAAAATTTTTTACTAACCAAACCCAAGTGTTTATTACAACTTATTACAAACCAGAAATACCGAAAATACAAAAGAAAGAATGAAAGAAAAAGCTACAACCATAGGAAAGCCTGATTTGACTTCCTATCAGAGATATGCAAGGAATCGTATCATTGCCATTGCCATTAATTTCAAAGCCTTTCTAAAACCTGGGTGTGTCAAACTTCCCTAGGAGACTCATAAGACCTCATACAGTGCTCACACCTAAGTTACATAACCAGAATAGAGATGAGTGTAGTGTGGAAATGCCAGCCCTGATGTGTCCAAGTTTAGAGGGAGCTCATGGACCCAAGGCAAGGCTCACATGAGGGGGCAAAACATAAGTCTAAGAAGATAGTGAAAGTGTAGAAATATAGTGTAAAGAGCTGAGGGAATAAAGGAGAGGAAAAGGGTGATACGAGACAGCCATTAACATTTTAGGGAGTCAATAACTTCACACAAAAGGGTAAGGGGATTGGGAATCCATTGCAAGGAGCCTATGCACTTAGGCATGGGTTGACTTTGGGCGTGCACGGCAGTAGGAATGTTGACATGCCTATAAAGTAAACAAAACACACAACATACAAGGGAAATATGGAGGTTATGTTCCTAGGAGGATCAAGTTTGGGTCATGCACAATAATTTTCAATGTTATCATTCCCCAAACCAACCACAAGTATTAAACACATTGGGGTAGGGATTTAGGATTCATAGGTCATAATACATTGATTCAGAATAGGAGAAGGAAAATAACAGCAAGCTAAATAATGGTACTTGATTAAATACAAACAGTAGGCAGACAAGAATGCAAGAAACAATAAATAAGCATGTTGTTGTTGGTGCAGAAAAACTTAATTAAAACATACCAGTAAGAAAATGCAAAATGCAAAAAATAAACAAGTTTCCTCACAGCCTAGCCTTGGCTTTCAGCCGGTAGGCAATGCAGCAATATAGTAGTAGCAGAGAAAAGAGAGTTTTAGTGTAGTGTGTGTTTGAACTCAAGTATTATGCCTTGTGTGTGTCCTTTGAAAGAAAAGAAGTACATGGTATTTATAGTTTTTTTAAAACGAGTAAGAAAGAGGTAATAAGCTACAAACATGGCAGCACTCATGATTCAGAATCAATTATACAAGTGATTTCCTTTAATTAAGGGATCACTTACTTAACGGGCATTGACATGTTCAAAATAAGAAAAGAGATCAATTTATAAGTAGGTTGACAGTTGCCATAAAAGAAGTAGTAAAATATTAAGTATGCAATCGAGTCCAGGTACATAAATACACTAATTTTGGAAAGAACTTAGCAAGGAAAAACAGGAAAAGGGAAATCAATTAGGCGAGTGAAATTAGAATTTCACAAAGGAAAGCTTAAATCAGTCACAAGTTGAAGGTCAAACAAAGAAGGAAACTTAGTATATATAAATAGGGTGTACAAACACTATGCATGTGAGGTCAAGCTTGGTGGAAGAAAGAAATGGCTAACAATGGTAGCACAAAATTCAGTAGATAGAAATATTCGAAACATGATAGTCTAGTAGGTCAAGTAGTGAAGAAAACATAGAATATCAAAGGCATGCGAAGATCTCCACGTAACAGGTGAGAAAAATCCCCTTTGAAAATTAGGGTTTCTAGCATAATCGAATTTTAGAGATGAAAAAAAACCAAAGTCAGAAGAATAACACAAATGAATTTGAAATAAAGAACTTCAAATCGAGTCATGCACCTAAACGAACAGTTTCAGGCCCAAAACCGTAGGATTTTCAGCAATAGAAGAGTCTTAAAAAAAAGATAAACAAGAAAATTGGACGGAAACTCATGCAAACATACATTTGTCTAACAAAGAGTTGTAAGATATTAGGGATTTTAACATGCAAACTGAAATAGAAGAACGATATGAGCAAACATAGCAAAACATGTCAAAAAATCAAAGAAGCGTTTGGAATAACTTAACAAAAACCCTAATCGGAAAAGATAAGGGGTTTTGAAGGCAGATTTTTAAAAGAAACTTCAAGAAAACACTTAGAAATTTAAAGCAAACATAGATCTGAAATAGATCTAAAAGAACCTAAAGAACATTAGAGGTTAGGGTTTCAGAAGAACCCCAAATGATGAGAAAGTCTTTGAAAACCATCAATCTAAGTAGGAGAGTCAAAAGTCTGATTCGACTAGCCATGGCTGGCCAATAAAAGGTTAGAGACAACTGGAGAACCATCATGAACTGAAATCATTTAGGGTATGGACCAAATTCTTTCAAAATCTAGCCTTGAGCCATAAGAATCGAACACGTAGAAGTTACGAGAGGTTGATACAGGTCTCTGATGACCTTGGAAGCCATAGATTTTGGGAGGTATTAGGGTCATAATTTGATGGCGACGGCTAGGGCTTGTAGGAGTATCAGAGAGAATTTAGAGAGAAGGAGATTCAAGGGCGGTTGTAGGTAAGAAATGATTAAGTTTATGGGTTAGTTTTGGTTAAAAAGGAATGGAGTAATGGGAGCCATTGGGCTAAACGATCAACGTCTAGGATTAGGTAGGAGTTTGGATGGGTCATTTTAATGGGTAAATGATCGGATCTGAAGAGAAATTGGTCGGGGTAAGACTGGTTCCAATTGGGTTCAAATTAAGCTATAATTTAGAGGTAATTGGGGTATTTTTTAAATAGCCAATTTTTCCTATTTGATTTATAAAAAATAATAAAGTAATTTCTAGAAATAAATTAATGGTTACCAGACCTAATATTTAATGAATAAAAACGTAATTAATCATAAAAGAGGCCAATATTGCAATTATACCATTTTAGCCTTAAAAATACTAAATACAATAGTAAAAATAGGTAAAAAAAAAATATCTTAGCTATATTTTAGTATAAATATATGAATCCAATAAATAAATCACCAAAATGGTAATTCTGGGAATTATTATTGGGTTTTCTTTTAATAAAATAGGGGAATAAATTGGTTTAAAAATCTTTTAAGATTAAGGAAAAATCAGAAAACACTTGGAGATGCTTATCTATGCGTACACATGTTATTTTAAAGGTACTATGCATATAAAATATATATAAGAAAAAATTGGGTATCAACAACTGCCCCTATTTACCCGGAAGGATGAAAGAGTTGTCGGGTAAAGATATGATGGCCAAAATTTGACCTAACAAAATGATTTGAAGAAGCTAGGTCGTGCCTTGGCTTCTGAGCTGCCTACATATCCCTATTTTTACAGGAATCAGGCCATATGTAGTTCAGGATCTTGTTGGCGGAATATGTCGATAGGTACTTTCTAATAACGGACACATTGTTTTGGTCAGGGTGAATAAAAGATTTCCGGGAGTAGTTAGGTCCGATGCGGCTATAGGCACTGGAGCATGAATGCTCTTACCGGGACGGCTGTTGCTTGCCAGTTTACCTGCAAATAAGTAATACAAGCATATATTATGCACAAATTTAATCATGATGCAAATTCCCGTTAAACCATGAGTGTTGTCTTTGGACGGTTAGGATGATGTCCTTGGACCATGATGTCCTGGGCAATGAAGCGCATAATAAAGCGCAGGATATGAAATGATGCTCTCGGGCTGTGAAAATGGTGCCTCCGAACTATAATGCCTTTGAATAATGATACGCTAGAGATTGAAATGGATCCTCAGGCCATGACATGGTGCTCTCAAGCTATAAGGATGGTGCCTACGAACGATGACGCCTTTGGATAAGTTGGCGATACTTTAGCACATGAAGGATGCAGTAACACGTGGGAATCTTTCAATCATGCAATGTGGTGATCTTTCAGCCGTGTAATGTGGCGATCTTTCAGTCGTTCAATGTAGTGATATTTTAGCCGTGTAATGTAGCGATCGTTTAGCCGTGCAATGTGGGGATCTTTCAGTTGTACAATGTGGCGATCTTTTAGCCATGCAATATGGCGATCTTTCAGCCATGTAAATGTAGATGGAGACATCGTTTAGTCTTAGAAAGCAGAATTGTAGCCATATGCAATGCAGAGAATGCAGAGGGAGGCATCGTTTAGTCTCGAAAGGTAGAATGGTAGCCTTTTGCAAGTTGGAAGGTAGAATAGTAGCCTTATGCAATGCAAATACAGATAGAGGTAGTGTGTAGTCTCGGAAGGCAGAATGGTAGCGTTATGCATGTTAGAAGGCGGAAAAGTAGCCTTATGCAATGCAAATGCAGATAGAGGTAGTGCTTAACCTTGGAAGGCATAATGGTAGCCTTATGCAAGTTAGAAGGTAGAAAATTAGCCTTATGCAATGCAAAGGTAGATGGAGACAACGTTTAGTCTCGGGAGGCAGAATGGTAGCCTTATGCAAGTTGGAAGGCATAAAAGTACCCTTAGGCAATGCAAATGCAGATAGAGGTAGAGCTTAACCTTGGAAGGCAGAATGGTAGCCTTATGAAAGTTAGAAAGCATAAAAGTAGCCATATGCAATGCAAATGTAGATGGAGACAATGTTTAGCCTCGGAAGGCATCATGGCAGCCTTATGCAAGAAATAAAAGGGCAACTAGTAATAGAGCTTTCTTAGCTGATAGCAGATTGCGATATCGTGACTTCTGGGGACAATGTGACACACGGAATGCCACAAGTGTGTGTGGATAGCAAATGTGGGTAAGCGCAATGTTTCTAAGAGTTGTATTCATGAACAATGTTTGTGAGTGTATAGTATATTCAATGATTTTGCATTTAGTGCCTGCATCCAAAGAAAACTGTGAGTTTTATAAAAAAGAGGAAAGTTAGTTCGTATCCCCGCTGGCACTTCTTGACCTTCTTAGATTTGATCTGGTGATACTATGTGTATCATTGGGGTAGCGTTGCTAAACAAATTAGTTTCAATAAATAAACACACATGACTTTGTAAAAGTATGACATAAATGTATAATAAAAATAGTTTTTAGATAAACCGACAATTGTGACGTTGTTCGAGACATTGCAACCTATCCTACTATGGAATTTTGAGGGTCCTCAAAATTCTGCCCCAGTTTGATAGGTGATGCTTCTGATGGCTGCTCGTGCGATAATCGGATGAAATTACTTCGGACTTTTAAGGGTCCTCCTCAAAATTCTGTCCCAGTTTCCAATTTGGGGGAAATGAAAATTTTATTTAATTGTGACCGAATCCATAAGGCTACCTACGTATCCCCAATTAAATGGGAAATATGTAAGATATAGTTCAAATTACATCGTATAGGGTAAACATGGAGATTACACATAGTAACGCTTGACTGTATCCGATTTAATCGGCTTTGGCCAGACTTCTCTGTCCATTTCTACAAGTATGAGGGCTCCTCCTATCAAAACTCGATGAACCATGTATAGACCCTGCCAGTTGGGAGAGAACTTAACTTTGGCTTCATCCTGATGCAAAAAAAATTTCTTTAATACTAGTTGTCCCATGTGAATTGCCTCAGCCTGACTCTCTTGTTGAAGGCTCTGGACATTCTGTTCTGATAAAGTTGATAATGAAAAATTGCGTTCATTCTTTTCCCATCTATGATAGCTAGTTGCTCGTAACGACTCTTCACCCATTCTACATCGTCGAGCTCAGCTTCCTATATGATCCTTAAGGAAGGAATTTCTACTTCACCGGGAATGACAACTTCTGTACCGTAAACCAGCATATAGGGGATCGCCCCAATTGATATCAGACTATGGTGCGATATCCTAACAGAGCAAATGATAGCTTCTCATGCCACTATTCATATTTCTTATCATTTTCCTCAATTTCTTTATATTCTTATTGGCGACTTCTACGGCTCCATTAATTTGAGGCATGTAGGCTGTTGAGTTCTTGTGTTTGATCTTAAAGGTTTCACACATAGTTTTCATCAGGTCACTGTTGAGAGTGGAGCAATTGTCAGTAATGATCGACTTTGGAATCTCGAATCGGAAACAATCTGCTTCGACCCACTTGGTGAAATAGTCAATTGCCAGTAGGATAAACCTGTGTCCGTTGGAAGCAATAGGCTCAATTAGTCTAATAATATCCATCCCCTAAGCGAAAAACGGCCACGGCGACCTTGTTGGATTAAGCTCATTTGGAGGCACCTTTATCATGTATGCATGTGTTTGATAGCAATGACATTTCTTGACATACTGGATCCAGTCTGTTTCCATAGTCATCCAAAAGTAACCATCCCGGAGTATCTTCTTTGCTAAGGCAAAACCATTCATATGTGAACCACGAGTCCCAGTGTGAATTTCATCTAGTAGTTTGGATGCTTCTTTTGTGTTGACACACCTTAGTACTCCCAGTTCAGGAGTCCTCATATACAAGATTCCTCCATTATGAAAGAAGTTGTTGGACAATCTCCACAGTGTGCGTTTGTGAGTGTGATTGGCAAGCTCTAGGTGTTCTCTTTTTGCCAAATATTCCTTGATATCCAGAAACCAAGGCTTGCAATCTGCTTCCTCTTCAACATGGGCACAGTAAGATGGCTGATTATGAATTTTCACCAGAATGGGATCAATGAAGTTCTTATTCAGTTGATGTATCATAGATGATATGGTAGCTAATGCATCAACGAACTCATTCTGGACTCTGGGAACATGTTGGAACTGTCTTTGTGAACCTCTTTCTCTATTTCTTTACATAATGCAGATATGGGAGTATCTTGGAGGTCTTGGTTGTGTACTCTTCTCGTACCTGATGTATAAGCAAGTCTGAATCTCTAGTTACTAGCAACTCTTGCATGTTCATGTCAACGGATATTTTGAGCCCTAGGATGATGGCTTTGTATTTGGCCATATTGTTGGTGCAGGGGAATCTGAGCTTGGTAGACACCGAGTAATGCTGTCCTATTTCTGACACTAAGAATACTCCTATGCTAACTCCTTTGAAATTCGTTGCTCCATCGGAAACATTCTCCAACCATCACAGGTTTCTACAAGTTCTCTCCTATGAATGATACCTCTTCATTGGGAAAATATGTTTTCAACGGTTCATATTCTCCATCCATAGGATTTTCAACAAGGTGGTCTACCAATACTTGTCCTTTGATCGCTTTTTGAGTTACATATACAATATCGAATTCACTCAGCAGGATTTTCCATTTGGCGAGCTTGCCAGTGGGCATGGGTTTCTGGAAGATGTACTTTAAAGGGTCCATGTTTGATATGAGATAAGTGGCATAGGCACAGAAGTAATGCCTTAGCTTCTAAGCTACCCAAGTCAAAGCGCAACATGTGCGTTCTAAAAGAGAATACCAGGCTTCGTAGGGAGTGAATTTCTTGCTAAGATAGTATATGGCATGTTCCTTTCTCCTTGTTTCATCATGCTGCCCCAAGACGCAACCGGAGGATCCATCTAGTACTGAGATATAGAGTAATAAAGGTATACCTGGCTCTGGAGGGACCAACACCGATGGTGTTGACATGTATTCCTTAATTCTGTCGAAAGCCTTTTGGCATTCATCGGTCCATTTGGTAGCGGCGTCCTTTTTCAACATCTTAAATATTGTCTCACATATAACTGTAGATTGTGCAATGAACCGGCTGATATAGTTGAATCTTCCCATAAAACTCATCACGTCCTTCTTGTTCTTTGGCGGCGGAAGTTCCTTAATGGTCTTGACCTTTAATGGATCCAATTCTATTCCTCGGCAGCTCACAATAAACCCAAGCAACTTTCTGGCGGGGACCCCAAATGTACACTTCGCGGGATTCAGTTTCAGGTTGTACCATCACGATCTGTTGAAGAATTTCCTCAAATCTTCTATGTGATGAATGGACTTCTTGGACTTAATGATGACACCATCCACATATAACTAGATTCTTTGTGTATCATATCATGAAAAATGATAGTCATTGACCTTATATATGTAGCCCTTTCATTCTTCAGGCCGAACCTCATCATTTTGTAATAATACATTCCCCACGGTGTAATAGAAGCCATTTTCTCAGCATCTTCTTCATCCATCTAGATCTGATGATAACCAACAAAACAATCTACAAATGACTGTAACTCATGCTTGGCACAATTGTCGATCAGGATGTGTATATTTGGCAAAGAAAGTTATCTTTCGGACTGGCCCGGTTAATCCAGGAGTTGACACACACTCTTACCTTCCCATCCTTATTTGGTACTGGCACAATGTTCACTAACCATTTCGGATATTCTACTATCCTGAGAACCTTAGTTTTGACTTACTTAGTGACTTCTTTATTGATTTTCAAACTCATATTTGGCTTGAACTTCCTGAGTTTCTGCTTTATCGGCGGGCATGCCAGATCAGTTGGCAGTTTATGGGCCACGATAGATGTATTTAAACCATTTATGTTGTCATATAACTAGGCGATTATGTCCTCATATTCCCTTATAAAGTCTGTGTATTCCTTCTTTTCTGATGGTGACAAATGAACGTTGATTCGTGTCCTCTTGACATTTTCTGAATCTCCCAGGTTAACCATTTCTCTCTTGTCCAGGTTGGACTTACGTTTGTTTTCAAAGTTCTCAACTTCTTTGACGATCTCCTCTGGTATGTCATCAATGTCTGTTTTTTACATTGTCTCATTGCATGTCACTATCATTGGTTCATCAAGATAAGTAATAGTAATGTTGTACAAGTAAAGTAATGAGAAAAAATAATGATCAGTGTTGATTTATAAGGAAAATCAAAATGCTTTGACAAATTTCATAATTGTTTTTAACATTGAAGATCTTATTACAGAAATAAAAAATGCAAAAAGAAAATATTATTTAGTAAAATAAATAAAAATAGTGCATGATGCTTGTTTAGCCTTGCTACCCCAGGCTCATTGGGCTCTGGTGGTTTTGATGGTCCAGTTGTAGAGGTATGCTCCTCTACTCACAGCTTGTATGGAAGGACATTCCTCTCCCCCCCCCCTCCCCGAAAACAACATAGTAGTCCATGTCATTGCCTTCTAAGCACAAGTTCCTTACCGCAGCAAGTGCCTCCTCTTCATCTGTCTGATAAACAATGTCAGCATGTTGGAAAGTCTCCTCCAAAGGAGGTATTGGCTGTTATAGTGGGTAGTAAGGACCACGCCATGTGGCGACCAGTGGATAAATTCTTCCCAAGTGTACGCGTACCCCAGACCAAAAGTAGTGATGTGCTTCTTGGCTTTATGGGTTTAACAATCCCATGGAGGTTCTTGCCAAGCTCCTTTCCAGATTTATACCCACTCCAGTTCAATATACTCTCGATCTTATTGTGCCACCATTTATCTTTGTCAACAGCATTGACTTGCTCGATATGTTGATAAGTCTCCCCACCCAATTTTCTTCTTCCCCATATTGCTAGAATGGTCTGACAGCTATATATAGGGTTGCTGCCATTACCGTGAATGATCACTTCCTGGTGATTCCATTCAAATATCATGGCATGATGCAGTTTCGAAGCCATAACACCCGCAGAATGAATCCCTGGGCGTCCTAACAGCAAGTTATAGGATACTAGCACATCTATCACTTGAATGTCAACCTCGAACCAAGTCGGTCCTATTTGAAGACATATGCTAGTTTTACCGATAGTGGACCTATAGGATCCGTCAAAAGCTTTACGTTGATTGCTCCATCTTTTATCTCGTGCAACCCTTTTTCCCGACTTCTTAAGTGTTATCAATAGGCATATATTATGGCTGGAACCCCCATCAATCAGAATCCTAATGATGAAGTAGTCTTCACATTGCACAGTGATATGCAATGCTTTGTTATGACCTAGCCCTTCAGGCGGTAGCTCATCCTCATAGAAAGTGATTTTGTGGCTTTCTAACACTTGTCCCGCCATATTGGCCATTTATCCGCAAGTGATGTTACTCGCCATGTATGCCTCACTCAACACCTTTAATAGAGCATTTTTGTATGTCTTGGAGTTCTGTAACAAAGATAGGATAGATATTTGTGCTAGTGTTTTGTTTAGTTGTTTGATGACTGAATACTCCTTGGCCTTTATCTTCCTCTAATGGTCATATGGTCCTATTTCAATAATGAGTGGCCGCTTGGAAGCTTGCTTACTCGACTCAGTTAAGTGTTTCGAGGTATAGAATCTTCTAGTACTCGTCATACCCTATGCTACGGTACTTTCTTGGAACCTCACTTTGTCTTTCCTCCTAGCCTCGGCCGTATAATCCCAAGGGATAACTTTTGTATGGAATGATGGCATGGTGGTCATCGCCATTAGAATTGGTGCTGCTACTTTTACTTCAAATGTGACATGTTCCTCGAGTGGTAAAATTGTAACCTTAAATGGTGTTGGTGCTTTGGCTGATGGTGCTGCCCCAAATTCGAGTGAGATAAACACGTCTACCTTCGAGACCTCGGGTGGTTGAATCTGGACCATGATGGGGTAAAGAGTAACTGCTCGCTTCTTTGGATCATCGCCCTTTATGATCAAACCAATGGATCCCTTGGGATCCCAATCATCATTTATTCCAATCATGTGAACACCCCCACCATTGTGATCCGGTAAGGGGTTGTTGCGAACATTCGGAGTGGCTTCCTTTGCTACAATAACCTTGTTATAAATTAAGGATTGTATCTTGTCCTTTAAAGAACGACATTCGTCGATAGTGTACTTCATGATAGAATGCTATGCACAAGATTTGTTTGGGTTAACCTATTTAAAGGGGTTCTCAAGAGTTAAAGCAGGGATAGTGGTGATATAACCGGTGGTTTGGAGTCTCTCATATAGCTGATTAATGGGTTCGGTAATGGCTGTGTATTGTTTTGGGGTTCTTCGATCAGAGTTAGGTCGGGCCCAAGGAAAGTTTTAGCGCGTGGGGGTGATTGGGAATGCGATGGTTAGGCATTGTAGGCTTGATATACATGTGCAGGTTAGGAATATCAGGGCAAGGTAGGCTGATATGTGGGAGGTGGAGGCAACTGATAAGTCAATGTTGGGGCTTGGAAGGAGGGTGCTTGGTAGTTTGGAGCTGACTGATATGTGAGTGGAGGTATAGGGTAGGTTTGGTATTTGAGGGAAGACTAGGTCCTTTGTGCAACTATTACAGACCCTACGTCTCTCTTCTTAGACATACCACAAGATTGCAAGGCCTTATTTGTGGCTTGAAAGGCCTCGAAGTTTGTAACCATGCCGCTTTTGATACCTTCTTCAATCCACTCCCTAGCTTGATAATATCGGAAAACTTATGATTTTCAATTACACTAGCCGTTCATAATACTGCGGGTCCTGGGCTCGGACAAATAATTTATTCATCTATTCTTCCTCTAAGGAAGATTTGACCTTAACAACTTTTGACCTCCAGCGAGTAGCATACTCGCGAAATATTTTTGTAGGCTTCCTCTTTAGATTCTGAATGTAGAATACATCCGGCGCATTTTCTGTATTGAATCTGAACCTATCCATGAAATCACTAGCCATACCTACCCAACTTGACCACTTTTTAGGATCGTGGCTGATGTACTAGCATAGTGCATGTCCCTTTTGACTCCTCATAAATAGTTTATGTGGATCCTTTTGTTCTTTCCTACTCCGACCAGCTTTTCACAGTATGTTCTTAGATGGATCCTCGGATCACCTGTACCATCAAACATCTCGAACTTGAGAGGTTTGTACGCCTCTGGCAGTTCGACATCTGGTTGTATGCGTAGCTTTTCATAGTTCAAACCTTCAATACCTTTACTTCCCTTAGCGCCTTTGATTCGGCTAGTCAATTTCTTATGCTCTTCAGCCAGGTTCCTGATGAGTAGATCCTTCCCCTCAGACTCAAGGGTGCAAGATATAGGTTGGGTTAAGTGTGGCATAGTCTTCACATAGATGAGGGTATTATGGTGGGTATGGAAATGGTCTTTTGTAGAGTTTAGGGGTTTTGGGATGTGCAGTGGGGTATTGTTTGAGGTATGGAAGGTGTTGCAGTGATAGTGAAGAGCGGGATGATTCTGTTGCTTTGGGGTATTTTTGGGGATGTAAGGTTCTGAGCATTTGGGAAATTGATATTTAGATAGTGAGGGATGAAAGACTTTCCAGATTCCGAACATGGCCAAGCTCTACTTAGAAATTCAATAGCTATTGCTCGAGTTGGGATGCATGTTCCTTAGGAACCTGAGTACTATGACCATGAGTGCCTCTACCTGTTCTGTTGAATTCTCCTTTCTGGCATTGTTAAAATCTTCCATCCTTCCTTTGTTATTGTTTTTGACAGGACTAAGATGAGGAGTGGGTGGAGGGCCCCCTGGATTTTGTGGAATAAGATGATGTTTCCAGAGTGCCCGAACTAACCTTTGGGGAGGGGAATAGCAAAACAAAAACAAAACAAAAAGGGTAACCAAGTTAGCTGGGATCAAACAATGGTGCAATATTTAAACATGTAGTGCGGGAATACAAAACACGTATTGATTTGGGAGCCTCATTGTGCCCGAGGTAGGCCTAGCAACAAATTGATCTGGAGAACCTGGAATGCTAAATGCCTCATTTCATTGATAAACATAGATGAATCCTAGATTGATAAACAGGAAATGAAAATCACTAATGGCCATTGGCCTTATTACACTTTATAAAGGGAAAAGAAAATTTCCTATCTACTTGGTCCCAGAAAGACCTTACCTAGATTCGACATCCCTAGCTACATCGAACAAATTTCCCAATTTGTGAAGTCCCAACAATTGGTAGGCCCTGGCTAGGTGTCCGCCTTCAGTTCCTTCATCATTTTGGCAATCTTCGACCCTTTTGAGAAACGTTTTCTCCAACTCTCAGGCATCAGTAGACCCAAAGTCTCCCATACTAGACCAACTAACCCTCTTATGTCTTCTAACAAGGGTGTCATTTCAATGTCCCCAAAATGGAACACAACCCTTTCACAATCCCAGAACAGTGTAGCAGCCTGTATTTTGTTGTTGGGTTAGATCTCCAAAAGGGATGGGAGATTCCCAAGATATTTTTGGATAAGAGTTTGATAAGTAGAGTGAAGATCCCTTCAGCAGCTTAGCAACCTTGGATGAATGTTGGTGACCTTGCCGAATCTAGGGACTTCGTGCCTCATATTTATGCAAGGCAAATAAGGTTAGACCTTATCCCCATCAGATTTTATTATTTAATACCAACAATTAGCATGAAGCACATGGTAGTGTCCGTTTGGGTTTAGGGAACCCAATGGTCTTTGGAAAAGGCTATCTTAAAGAGTCATTATGCGAACGACATAACTGACTCGGTTAGGTTTGACCATGATGCATGCATAGCTTAAACAGAGTAAGGTTTCTATGGGGTTTTAGACTGGTACCCTTGATTGGAAAATTCAAGGGGAAAAGGCACGGAACCGTCGACTACACCATTGATCGACTGGTTTTACCGCAAATATGCCTTTTTCAGATTTAGGGGGTAATAATATAGGAAGAGCGCAACCACTCATTATAAGCGTTACTATGGTATTTGTTTGACACGAGTGAAATATGATGTTGAGAATGATTATGCAATAATTTAAAAAGAATGTTGTCATGTTCATGTTTAAGAAAGTAGTAGATACACTATTTTATAACAGTAAAGTAGCAATAAAGAAAAGAAAAGAAGAAGATAAGCCATTTTTGCCTTGTAAATGAAATTATATGCTTAAAGGAATTTAAGCAGGTAATTGCATATAAAGAGAAAGTACAAATTCACGAGTATAATCTGAAATGGTAAAATCCTAATATTCCTCAGCAAATTCACCACACTGTCACGCCCCCTTTTTCTCGCGAAATCGAGTTTATGACATTTAGTATAGGACAACTTGTTCCTTTTGGGAACTGAGTTTTGCATTTGAAGATGTGACGACCCAAAGGGTCATCACCTATTTTTAATTAAATTTTGTGCTACCAAGGCCTTGAAAACCTCATTTAGAGTTTCCTCAATTTGCGTGAGAAATCCGGGCGCATAGACGGAAAGCTTAAATATGAAATTGTGTGAAAAATGTTAAGTTTGATGTTAAAATGAATAAATTTAACTTCAGTCAATGTTTTGGTAAACGGACTCATACCCGTGATTCGACGGTCCCCGAGGGTCCGTAGAAAAAAAAGGGACATGGGCGTATGCCCGTAGTCGAATTTCGAGGTCCCAAGCCCGAGAAATGAGCTTTTGAGAAAACTTGTTTTTTGGAAATGTTTAAGGAAATTTGAAATAGAATCTGATTAGAAACCGATGGTAGAGGGCCCGTATTTTGGTTTCGGTGCTCGGTAGAGATCTTATATACGACTTGAGTCATTCCTGTGAAATTTGGTTTAAAAAAGGGAAGTCGTTTGACATGATCCAGACCTTAACTGGGAAATTTGATATTTATAGAAGTTTTGAGAAATTTCAGTGATCTTGAGGTTTAATTCGATGTTTGTGATGTTATTTTAGCGATTTGATTACACGAATATGTCTGTAGGATTTTTTGAGGTTGTGTGTATACTTGGGTTGGAGTTTCAAGGGCTCGAGTGAGTTTTGGGTAGGTTTCGGGATGTCTTAGGCTTAGAAATCAGATGTTGCTGGTTCAGAGGAGTTGCAGGTCTCTGAACCCCCCAGCGAGGTCCGCGAGAAATTGCGTACGATTGCGGAAGGGCCAGCGGTGGGTGTTGTGCGACCACACTCCATTTTGTATGGTCCGCACAGTGTCATGGGCCTCAGGCTTGCAAGCCTGTGCGACCGCGGTCCATTTTGTGCAGTCCACACAGGGGGTCTGTCAGAGGTATAAATAGATGGGATTTTCAGTTATTTTTTATTTTTCAAAACCCTAAAAAGATAAGAGGTGATTTTTCAAGCAACCGTTCTTCTCCAAATCAATTGCAAGTCGTTTTTACCTAGTTTTCTTCAATCATCAACATCTTTTAACGGGATTTTAACCTAATATCAAAGATTTCTATGTGAAAATTGGGTGTTTTAGGTAGAACCTCGGTTTTCAAGAATTGGGGATTGCGACCTCAATTTGAGGCCCGATTTCAAAACATATTACCTATTTGAGTTCGTGGGAGAATGGGTAATCAGGTATTGTTTTGAACCTCAGGTTTTGACCACGTGGGCCCCGGGAAATTTTTGACTTTTTGGGTAAAACTTTTCAAAACTCATTTTTCATGCATTGGGGTTAGTTTATTTAGCGTTTATTGATGTAATTAAGTAATTTTTGATTAGATACAAACGAATTGGCGGTGGAATCAAGGGGCAAAGTTATAATTGAGACTTGAGTAGTGTTCAAGGCATCGAGGTAAGTCTTCGGTTTAACCTTAGCTTGAAGCATTAGGAGTTGAATATTTACTACTTGCTGATTGTTGAGTACGACGTATAGGCATATTGACGAGTATCTATATGTTGGTGTCAAGTATGACCGTGAGTCTTAAACTGAAAGTTGTTGTGTTCTTAAATGACATTTCAGATGCCTTAACTAATGAATTACCATATTGAGCAATTTGTTTACCCTCGTAGATCCTATATATGATTGAGCATTGCCATTAATTGAGCTGAGTACTAGCCAAGTTAAGGTTGGTTATAGTTGATTCTCCCTTGCCGGGGTGATTGTTTTGATATTACTTTTGTTCCCTTGTCGAGAAGTTATTATATTGCTTTGTTCCCTTGGTGGGATATCTTGTGATTATGTGATGACATGAAATGGGATTGGGTTGTACGCCTACTACAAGCACGATTAAATGGGAGTGGGTAGTACGCCTACCACGAGATATAATAAAATGGGAACGGGTGGTGCGCCTACCACGAGATATGATGAAATGGGAGCGGGTGTTATTCCTAGCACGAGATATAATGAAATGGGAGTGGATGGTATGCCTACCAAGAGATATGATAAAAGGGGAGCAGGTGGTACGCCTACCACGAGATATGATGAAATGGGAGTGGGTGGTACGCCTACCATGAGATATGAGAAATAGGAACGGGTTGCACGCCTGCAACAAGATGAAATTGAAAGTGAAAGTTGCCTTTATTTCTCTTTATATGTGTTAGAAGTTAAATTCCAGTTTCCTTATTGTTCTTTGATATTCTGTTTATCTTCCACCCCCGCAGCATCTTCCCCTTCCCCGGCTTTAATTGCTTATTACCTTTTTACTTTTCTCCATATATTATATAACTGCACAGATTTATCTGGAGTCTGGTCCTAGCCTCGTCACTACCTCGACGGGGTTAGGCCAGACACTTACCAACACATGGGATCGATTGTGCTGATGCTACACTCTACACCTATGTGCAAATACCGGAGCAGCGTCTGGGCAGCAACATTAGTTTGGGAGCCAGTCTTAAGTCCAGCGAAACTCCGAGGTAGCCTTGCAGGCGTCGGCAGGCCCGACGTCTGCTCTATCTTATATTTCATTTAATTATCTCATGTATTTGAGACAAACAATATTGTGAGCACGCGATTTTTCCCCTATATGAATTACTCCCATAATATTAAAGCCAAAATAAATTTCTTTTTATTATTTACAATTTTGTGAAATTTCATGGCATTTTCTATTAATTGTTTACATGTATTTGTGCATGTTTATTTTATTTTAATCAATGAAAAATACTAAAAAAATATGTGAATTTCTGTTTATGATTCAATTTAACATTTTAAGATTAATTAAGTAATTAATTATTTTATAAAAAGGGAAAATCACAAAAATTATAGTTTGATGTGCACCGCTTTAATTTTAACTTTGATTTTTGGGGGTTTTTTCTTTCAATTTATTTTTAATTAAGTGCGATAATTATCATTTAGGTTTAATTAGTTTAATTAAGTCATAGGATTTAATTTAGATTTTTATTTAATTTTGAAATAAAATAATAATAAAGAAAAAAAGGAAAACAATTTTTTTGATAAATTAAAAGGGCTGAAAACTAGATTTGGGCCAATTATCCACTAAACACCCGTACAAAATACCCCTGCCCCGGCCCAAACCCATTCCCCACCTGGTCCAGCCTCAACTACACCCAAACAACCTCGTTTTGCATTGAATCAATACTAGCCGTCTAGGATTATATGATCCAATGGTCCAGAAGCCAAGATCTTTAGTATAAGAGTGTCCAAACGCACCCCATCCCTTTCTCGTCTCCAAACCACCCCTATAACGTCATCGTCCGTCGTCGCCAGAAATCACCCCACGATAGCGCCAGGTCTCTGATGACCACCAAATTTACACCATAGATTCCCCTCTTCCTCCTCATACCCACACCACCATCCGTTATCTTCGAATCCCACCGGAGCTCATCAAAATCCCCAAAACCTAGGGTGTCGTCATTGAATCCTCCGCCACGCCAGGTAGCGGAACCCCCTTTTCCACCCAAATTAACATCAATCCATATCCTCCCCTCCCTCATTCCAAATCCTCATTCAGATTGCCTCAAAAATTACTGGAATTTGTCGAATATTGAATCAAAGGGAGCCCTGATTTTGGAAAAAAGCCTACGTGTGGATCTTGATAAAGAGATTGGTTATGTTGTGATGTTATTCATGTGTTCTAGTTAGGAACACACGATTAACATCATAATTAACCACAATCTAAATAAGAAGGGTCCGGAACTCATTTGCTTGTGTCCAAATTTGAGTAAGTGCTCTTTTCTCTTGTGGTTTATTCGGTTTGCTTTCATCTCTTCTTCTGGTTTTCTTTGTTTTATTTTAGCCCTCCAACTAGTTTGTTGCATGTTAATTCTAGGACTACATTTATACTTGTTCTTGATTTTTCTAATTAGAAATGTTAAGTGTATTCGATTAGGTTCAAATCCAGTTAATAAATCAACAAAGAATAATTCAAGTTATTTTATTAAGTATTTATAGGGTTTAGAACAAAAAAGGGTTGAGGAATGCTCAGTATAGATTCAGAGTTGGGCCATTTTGAGTCATTCATGACCCAATTCAAAGGTGACCCAATTATTCTAGGCCCAAGACCCATCTATTGGTTCAGGGATAGTAATTCTTAATGTTTGAGAGGGTAATTTGGGAGTTTTGGAGTAAAGGATCTTTGGATAGCAGACCTAGAAGCTTCTAGCAGGGTTTTATTTTAAATTTTCATACTATGACTTGGCTAACAAGTCATAAAATCAGGTACTAAGAGATAAAATAAAAATCTGAAAGTTTGACCTAATGTTGGCCTATAAAAGCATTGAAAACTAAGGCTAACATCATATTTTTAGGAGCTAAAAAAATCCCAAAAAGAAACAGCTGAAAGCTGGAAGGAAAACACTATTTCATTTAACTTTCTTCTGAATTTTGAAGTCTTCTTTCATCATTAGAACAATTTCTAAGGCCCTTTGAGGTGAAAATGGTCTTCTGGGTTGATTATTTGGTGGATTTACAGTTCCATTAAATTTTCTTTGGTAATTTTAAGTTTGCAATTTTGAATCAAATCTCTGGCTTATTTGGGGTTGAAAATGGCTTAAGTATTCATGTGATTTTAGCATCTGAGGTTTTCTCAAAGCTACTAGGATTATTTTGAGTTTAACTTGGTTCATTAAAAGTTTGGTTTGAGTGTACTGCTGTGCTCACCCATTTTTTCTTTTGTAATCTCTAGGTACACCTTCAAAACTTGTCATAAATTGAGCATTGACCATCATGTAAGAAAAGTTGGAAGTTCAAGTTGAAGTTTAATTAGACTTCTTAAATTCTGGTGTATCTGTTGTTAATTACTATTATTATATGCTAAAATTTTGTGTAGTTTACTTTTGGTGTGTGCTGAGTGCTTGCCCATGCCAATAGCTATGGTTGAAGGAATTGTTTGGGTAGTTTATCGTAATAACTTAGGTTGATTCGAATAGTTGGCTAGTGTTTGAAATTTTGAATACTATAAGGTGAATTTTACGTTATTTGTTTAATGGTCTATTGAAAAGCTTGAAGCCTTATGAGTTGTTTGTGATGGTATCACTCTGTGTTGAACCTAAGGGTTGGCCCTCCTTTGGGTATGACCCAATCGTCTGGTCCTTCAAGGTTTACTAGTCTATATGAAAAATGATCAGATTGCTGTTTTATTATGTTTATGCGAAAAACATCAAAGTTTTCCCTTTAAGGGCTTTATTTGTTCGAATATAAGATTGTTTTGAATTTTCATTTTTATTAGTTCATTTGTATTTGGCGTATAAATGAAATTGTTTTTAGGTTCCTTGTGGAATTATGAATCAAATACAAAGTTTGGAGCTTAGGCTTCTCAGGGACTCAACTGCTAGGCTATATGCATTTTCTATTGTTGAGTTTGGGCTTGATCCAGGTCCAGGCCATAGAAAGCATTAAAAATAGAAGTGGCATATTTCGCCACATAAATGTTTTCTTTCGCTGCTAGCCTTTGTTGGCCCATATCGCGTTAATAAATGGCCCAATTCCTATTGTTCTTAATTAGTCTGTTACTGGTTTTCTTCCATTTTAATATAGTCATCTTTGCTGAGAATTACTACTGGTCTAAGGTTTAATTGAATTGAGTTTTTTTCTTAATTCTCTTTAATTCAAATACCTAGAGATTAATTTGAGGTGTGTCACGTAGATAACACAAATAGTTAGGGATCTTGAATTTAGCAGCCTTTAAAATAAAATTGGGGTGCGCCATGCCAAATAAAAATAACAATCGCATGGCCCCCATTTTATTATTTCTTGTAAAATTGTTAGAATTTGAGGCATGCTATTTAGCAAATTTTTATGGCCCTCACCAAGTTAACAATACGTAGTTGCTCTAGGTATGTTAGTTAATAATGTACCTTCCTTAACTGGGGTGCGCATTTATGTGACCCAAATCCAAATCCCAACGCTAGACAAAATGTGTTGCGCACTGCGGGTGCATTTATGTAACGTGATTCAAACACGCTTTAAATAACATTGCAATCTTCCTCTCAAAAAAGAATAAAAGCGGTTATAAGGTTTAAAATGCACATAGGTTCAAAATGTATTAAAATCAGATAATTAAACCTAATATAATAGTTGAGCGACTGTGCTAGAAACATGGGACTCGGGAATGCCTAATACCTTCTCCGGGTTAATAGAATTCCTTACCCGAATTTTTGGTTCGCAGACTGTAATAAAGAGTTAAAGCTTCCTCGATTCGGGATTTCAAACTGGTGACTTGGGACACCATTAATCATCCCAAGTGGCGATTCTGCTCTTTTAATAATATAATCCCGTTTCGATTGTCCTTTAATTGGAAAAACTCCCTTATATGCACCCTTTCCGGTGGGTGTAGGTAAAAAGGAGGTGTGATAGCTCTGACGACTCTTCTGGGGACAAGAACCTAGAATCTCTGTTTCAGGGTTCAAAAATTCGAGCTTACAATAATTATTATATTTGGCTCTGTTATTATCTAGTTTTATTACATGTTTGGGCTTAATGTGCAAAACACTGGTTTTTACCGCTTTGATATTATCTGAAACTTTATATAAACTGCTGCGAAATCCTTCTCTTCTCATCTTCGGGAATGTGCTTGCTGGACGAGGCTCCCTATTCTGTTAGTTTCATACCTTGAAATTAGAAAGAGGCTCGAAAAAGTTACCACGCTGGATGGCCTTTTGGTTCCGGTACGTACCCCTCCCCCCCCCAGCCAATCGAGTTGTCCGCTCGGGTACACAATCTAGAACATATACCTAGGTTGTGAACCTAGAATAACTTAACTTTATGCTGGATCCCTAGTAGGAACGCTTATTTTCATCATGCATTTGACTTAGGGGACTCAACACAGGGGTTGGGTCCATCTAGGATAGGTGTACCCAAAATAACAGACCATTCTGATGCATCTTGCGTGCTACTTGTGCATTTATTTCGGATTTGCATGTTGACCGGCTTTTGAATAAAAAGGGAGAATTTGGCAAAGAAAATAATAGTTTGAGGGATAAATTACCTGTTTCGAAAAACCGATGTCCCAAATCAATACTGGAATTCTACCAAAATTTTGGAAAAAATAAAAGAAAAAGATTTTTGTTATTATTTTCAAGAAGAAAAAGAAATATTGGTTTTCAATTTTGTCAAAAATGCCTGAACTACGCTAGTTTGATTCTCGCGAGGTGTGAGATACGTAGGCAACCCCCATGGGGCCCAACTCCATTTTGCAAAAATAGCCTCAAAAGAATCAAATTTTGTTTGTGATACTAAATAAGGCAATTCTTGTCAAAATTAGTCGAATGTCCCTAAAAGGACGCCGGAAGGCTACTTTGCAAGAACATCCGCCTTTGTATCCTTTTTCTAATTTTTTGTCGGTAGTAAGCACAGCCTTAAAATCTTCCCCGGGAAGTGCTGAAAGGCCGTTTTTGCAAAACCAGACTTGTACTCTTGAAATGGAAAATATGAAGAATGAGCGCGAATCAAAATTTTTCGCTTAAAATATAAGAACCAGACTTGTACTCTTAAATCATATTTTTCGCTTAAGCACCCTAATTAATGTGCAGAATGAGCGCGAATCAAAATTTTTCAATAACAGTAATGAACAAGATCCCATTAGAGTTGCATATGTGGTGGAACGATCTAGGTGAATCAGGGCAAGACAAGGTCAATTCATACTTGGGAAGTCTCACCAGGTTGTTGAAAATTAATCCTAGGGGGGATATCATAAAGGCGTTGGTTACATTCTGGGACCCAACCCACAACGTATTTTATTTCTCAGACTTTGAACTCACCCCAACCTTGGAAGAAATAGCTAGATATATCGAGGGCCCTAAAGTTCCTCTGAGGCACCATTACTTGACTGCGCCAAGGGTCGTCGTTGTACACAAATTCTTATATTCAATAAAGATAAGCAGGGGGTTCACAGCCCAGATCAGTTAGCCGGTTTTCGTACTCCACAGTTTATATACAAGAGGTAGGGATACATAGGGGGTTTAACGACATGGAAAATAAAATTTGTAGAAAAGAAACCCGTCTCAGATAGGAAGAACACAGGTGTTTTGCATTTATGATATTCTTCTTGGGCCTCTTGGTGTTTCCCCGGAAGATGGGAATATTGATATACGGATAGCAGGAGTTGTCAACACTTTGCTTACTTCGGCTAAGAGTACCCTAGCACCCATGATATTATCTGAAATCTTCTGTGCCCTCACAACCTGTAAAGCCGGAGGAGACTTATTTTGAAGGATGCAACTTGTTGTTACAGATGTGGATGATTGAACACATGTGCCATCGTACTCAATTCATGAGTTAGCAGTCGACAAAAAAGAGCTGCATAAAGGAATTTTATACTAGAGTTGATAGGTTTAGATTACCAGAGGGGGTCACTGAATAGGTATCATATCTCCGTGCCATAGGTGCAAGTCAAATAAAGTGGATGTTTGGGTGGCTCCCCGTTGATGAAATTATATATATTCCAGCTACTGGGCCTCATTTCCTTTTGATGGGTCTCAGGAGCATCCGAACTTATGCTCCATACCGGGTGCAGAGACAGTAACGGAGATGCAAAATTGTTCCCAGGGATAAAGACATTAGTCGTCGCGTGGGCGAGATTGGTCCCAATGGTCGGTTTCATAAAGCAACAGTCCGCCACAATTGGAGTGAATGCCAGTACTTGACGGCGAACACTCGAGTACGTGACCTGTCTAAAGGTGAAGTTGTACTGGGGGTACCTTTCTTGGTATAAAAGGGAAGTGGAGTTCGGAAAGCCCGCTAAAATACCCCATTTTCAGGAATCTGCTGAGGCGTCACAAGAACAATAGGATTGGTTAGCCAAGGAAAATGAATACAGGATCACATTAGGGAAGCTAGAAAAACAAGTCAAAGACCTTCAATTCGAGAATGGTTTGCAAGTCATGCCAAATAAGGGTGAAAATAAAACACTAGCCAAAGAAAATGAAGCCTTGCGAGCCCAAATTCAGAAAATGAAAATAACCGCAGAAAATCCCACCAGAAGTGTGAAAGATGAGAAACTCATAGACAACCTGAGGCGAAAAGTAGAAGAATATTCTTCCGTAACAACATAGAGGGTGAGCTAGCTAGGGCTCGAAAACAATTGGCCAAAAACACAGAAGCACGAGCACGCATGATTGAACTGTTGAAACAAAGGTACGACAACGAGACTGCAGGATTAAGGAAAAGGGTTATGATTATTGAAAACAATATGGTTAAACATGCAAGGGATTTCAAGGCTGAAAAGGAGCACTATTACACAACAATAGCACATCTAGAAAGAGATTTTCATCAATTTCAAGAACTGAATCAGGTAGTCGAACAAACTTTAGAAGCCAGGGCCCAGCAGATTGGCGATTGTTGTAAGAAAGGGTTTCATAATAAAGAAGGTCTGCAGGATCACTAATTACATCGCAGTAAAGTGTTGTAACCGTGAAGATATGACGGTATCCATGTTTTTTCCACCACAATGACCTTCGTTCGTCAAGTGATGGAAGACCTCTACCACCTCCAAGGGGATTTAGCACGCAGGCCTGCAGTGAGACCGAATGATATCCTGCAGGCCCTAGGAGCATTAGAGGCATTAATGTATTCATGATTGTCACTCGAGTCTATATTTTCTTTTATTTATGTTTGTAGTTATTTGTTGAGTCTGTTGTTTTACCTTTTTGTCATAGTATATTGGTCTGAATCGGAATCTATTGTTTTCTCAGGTCTGTTAGTTTGGTAGTTGTAATAAAAAAGTTTTACTTTATGAAAATTGAAATTCCCAAAATATTTTGTTTCTATACCTATCTGCCAGAACTACGCTCAGTCTGATTCAAGCGGGGCCATAATATGTGGGCAATCTCCATAAGATTCGACCATAACCAACAAACAGAAAGAAAAGAAAGGAATAAGAAAAAGAGAGAAAAGAAAAGAGAGGAAAAATAAGAAACCATGAGAGAGAAACAACGGAAAAATAAGGGAGAGAATAATAAAACAAAGAGAAAGCAGGAAAATTAAGCTGAATAAAAGAAAAAAGAAGAAAACAGGAAAAAACAAGTGGCATAGGATAAAAGCCAGGATAACGCAAACAGTTGATCCAGTGCATAATAGAAACCGATAGCTGCTTAGGTGCATTCACCCCTGAATATGTAGTTGCCTATATGTTAAAGCCTGACCACTAACAAGTTTTGATGATGTTTATCCAATCCAGACAGGTGGTTAGTTTTGTGGCATTCTGTCAACCTATCCCCACAACACTCATTCCAAAAACAAGCTGACTACGGCCAATCAAGAGCCTGATGCAAGTATCATTTATCCCTCAAGAAAGGTGGAAGAGTTGGATGTCAACGCAATGAAAGAAGAGGTGTATAAGTTGAAGCAACAGATGGCTGAAATATATCAAGCGTGGGTAAAAGGGCAACCACCACCAGCCTATCCCGCCAACCCTGCCTTCATCCCACCATTAGCTCAATCACATGATTACTCAACTACTGATCCACCTCCAAGCTTCACCATCTACCAACAGTACCAGGGCTTAACTTCCCAAACACTACCAGCTCCACCACCCAAGCCTATTCTACACCCTCATCCACTAGTTGCTCCTATCTTCGTGGCACCCCCGCCCGCTACACTCCACAGATCATCTAGCAAACCTTCATTCCAAACCAATGACAACCAGTATTACCCCCGAGATCCCACTTTCAAAGCTCTAGAAACCTATTCATACCCTCCTTATTTTGAACTCCCTGCAGAGGCTGAGAAACCAACCAAAAATCCCAAGCAAGAGGAGATGCTCAGGAAAGTCAAAAGTTTAGAGCAATCATTCAGAGACATGCGAGGACTGGGAGGTCAAGTATATGTGGCATACAAAGAGTTGTGTTTGTTCCCGGATGTACAATTACTACCAGTCTTTAAGATGCCCAAGTTTGATTTGTACAACGGGCATAGTGATCCAGTGGCACACTTGAGAGGATTTTGTAGCAAGATGAGAGGGGCAGGTGGGAGAGATAAACAATTGATGGCATACTTCAATCAAAATTTAAGTGGCTCAGCTTTGGAATGGTACACCCGACAAGATCATGGTCATGGTATACATGGGACGATCTAGCCCAAGCTGCCATTTTCGGTACAATCTTGAAATCATTTCGGATCATTTGTCCTTGAAAAAACTGGAAAAGAAGCACAATGAGAGCTTTAGAGAGTATGGTTTCCGCAGGGAGCAGGCAGCAAGGGTCGACCCGCCAATGAAGGAAAGTGGAATGGTAGATTGCTTCTTGCAAGCCTTGGAGCCCACATATTTTGGTCACCTGGTATCGGTAGTGGGAAAGTCTTTTAATGATGTAGTAAAAATGGGAGCATGGTAGAGTAGGGCCTCAAATCTAATAAAATTATGAGTTATTCAGCAATTAAAGCAACCACCCAGGCCATCCAAAGAGGGACTGGGGGAGCGATCAGAAAGAAGAAGAAGGATGAGGTAGCAACAATTGACTTGGGAACTTGGTTCGGGCCTTGGGGTTCACCACATTACAACTTGCCTCAATCTCATCACCAAGCCTATCCCCACACTCCATATAGCCCATTATAACACTACTACCCACTCTCTGACCCTTACTTTTCCGCCCATCATGCACAGACACATACTTAACCTCCCGCCCACACACAATGGCATATGACGACTCCACAAAATAATTACCCAGCCCCAAAAAATGCCCATCCACCTCCAATGGCCTGCCAAAACCTCCCAAGACCAGCTTTCTAGGCCAACCAAGCTTTTAAGAATTAGAGATTGCAGAAGAAGAAAACTTTACTCTATTGGGAGAATCATGTACCAGCTTATTTCATAAGTTGAGACAGTTAGATATGTTGAGGTTGATTGAAGCAAAATTGACAAATCCTCCCCTGAGAAATCTTGATTATTCTGTTAGTTGTGAGTATTGTTTTGGTGCCACAGGGCATGACACAGAGAAATGTTGGCATATGAAGAACGTTATCCAAGAGCTCATTGATTCACATCGGATAAAGGTGCAAGCTCCGGAAGCACCCAACATTAACAAGAATCCGCTGCCTTCCCATCAAGAAACAAACATGATTGAGATAGTGCACAAAGAGGGAGAGCCCAAAATGCCTTCACAAACTGTCATGATGATACGAGCCAGTAAGAGGAAGCCTGTCGAAAAACTAACAAGCGAGATATCGAGGCTCGGGTTGAGTGGAACAAGCAGTGAGTCTTTCGCCGCATTCAAGAAGGGATCTCGGGGAGATAGAATAGTGAAACATGGTACGGGGGGTGACAAGAAAACCTGTTGTGGTTGTTGAAGGTGCTCGCACAGAGCCCGTCATTATCAAACCCATAACTCAGTTGAAAATAGTCAATAGCAGGGTCATCCCTTGGAATTATGAGCAAGTAGCAATGACTTACAAGGGGAAAAAGATTAGAGAAGAAGTTTGTGAAACCCATGGATTGACCCATTCGGGGAGGTGATTTTCCCCCAAGGAATTGAGAAAACCCAAGCACTCCAAGGATAACTCAGTGTTGGTGAAGAAAGCTGTGACTTAAGAGGAAGTAGAAGAGTTTCAGAAAAATATGAAAGTGCAAGACTATTCTGTTGTGGAATAATTAAGGAAGACGCCTGCTCAAATCTCATTGTTATCATTATTGATTCTTTCGGACGAGCACCGTCGGGAACTAATGAAGATCCTGAACGAGGCCCACGCTCCTAACCGAATCTCAATCAATCAATTGGAAAAGATAGCCAGCAAGATTTTCGAGGTAAATAGAATCACTTTTTCTTATAATGAATTGCCCGTAGAGGATATTGAGCATATTAGGGCCTTTTATCTTACAGTGAAGTGAGAAGATTTCGTGGTTACTCGAGTATTAGTCGACAACGGTTCAAGTGTCAATATTTTCCCTCTTTCCACCCTGAACAAGATGAAGGTGGATGATAAAAGAATTCACAAGAATAGTATTTGTGTGCGAGGGTTCGACGGTAGAGGGAAAGATTCGGTCGGTGACATAGTGCTTGAGCTTACAATCGGACCAGTCAATTTTACCATGAAATTCCAAGTGCTAGATTTGGTTGTATTTTACAATATGTTGTTGGGGTGACCCTGGATCCATGCCGCTAAAGCGTTCCCCTCTACTTTTCATCAAATGGTGAAATTTGAATAGGACAAACAAGAAATAGTTATGCACGGTGAGGACAAACTGTATGCTCAAAGTGATGCTATTGTACCATTTATTGAGGCGGATGATGACAAGAGGCCTTGGGTTTCTCAGGTTTATAACACGGTGTCAGTGAAGAAAATTCCAGAAGGGGAGCATGTTCCAATGCCGAAAGTAGCAGCTACATTAGTCGTGGTGGCTGTTGAAATTTTGAGAAATAGGTTTATTCAGGGAAAGGGTTTGAGGGTGTCACTTCAAGATATCTTACAATCGGTGTCTCTCCCCAAAAACATGGATACCTTTGGTCTGGGGTTCAAGCCCACAATTACAGACATAAAGAGAGTTAGAAAGATGAAGCAGAAAGTATGGGTCCTTCCCAAGCATGTGCCGCATCTCTTCAGATCATTTGTGAGGCCTGGCACCAAGAAGTGCCTGATAATATTAAGTCCTAGTCTTGTGGTTGGTCTTGATTATGAATTGATCGAAAGGTTTGAAAAGCTGTTTGAAGATGTGAATGTGGTAGAAGCAGGAGAGGCTCTAGCAAGGCGGATATGCAATTTGTTGGGCCCTGTGAAAAAATCAACAATTGGGAAGCCACTCCTCTCCCTACCAGGAAGGAGTTTTGGTAGCTTGCTTTGATTTTTCTTTCGATTACTCTGGATTATTCTAGGGTTGTAATTCAGAGTCTATGTTCTATCCTTTTGGATGTATAAACCTTGTTATCTTTCAATTTCAATGAAATGCAATTTCTCTTTTCATCAGTTCTGATAGTTTTTATTTTCTTTGTTTTTAATTTCCTTCTTGTACAGTTCTTTTTATGATGGCTTCAATGACATGACATGCAGAAGGAATCTTCGGCTTAGTCTTGAAAGCCAATCTAATTCTGACATAATAATTCAAGAGGTAGAATGTGAGGATGAATCATAGTATGATGAGGATGGGGCATTTGAAGAAATTAGTAAAGAATTAAGCCACTTTGAGGAAAACCCCAAGCCAGACCTGAGCGATACAGAAGAAATCAATCTAAGGGACCAAGATAATATCATAGAAACTAAAATAATTGTCCATCTTGAGCCTCAGCTTAGGGAAGAGATAATCGAAGCATTACTTGAACACAATGATATTTTTACATGGTCTTATGACGACATGCTAGGTCTGAGCACTGACATGGTGGTTCACAAATTTCCCACTGACCCAGCATGCCCTCCCATCAAAACAAAATTTAAGGAAGTTTAAAACTGACATGAGCGTAAAGATCAAGGAGGAAGTCACAAAGCAGTTTGAGGCAAAAATCATCGAGTCACGCGGTATCCCACCTGGTTAGCCAATGTTGTGTCTGTGTCAAAGAAGGATGGTAAAACCAGGATGTGTATCGACTATCGTGACCTCAACAAGGCGAGTCCAAAGGATAACTTCCCAATACCAAATATCCACATATTGATTGGTAATTGTGCAAAACATGAGATTGGTTCTTTCGTGGATTATTACGTGGGCTATCACCAGATCTTGATGGATGAGGAGGATGTACAGAAGATGGCATTCATCATGTCGTGGGGAACATACTGCTACAGGGTCATGCCTTTTGGTCTGATGAATATTGGGGCAACTTACATGAGGGCAATGACAACCATATTCCACGACATGATATATAAGGAGATTTAGGTCTATGTGGATGACGTAATTGTAAAATCCAGGAAGCAGTCTAACCATGTCAGAGACTTGAGAAAATTCTTCCAGAGGCTTCACAGGTACAATCTCAAGCTCAATCCTGCGAAATGCACATTCGGTGTGCCTTCGGGGAAGTTGCTGGGATTCATAGTCAGCCGTCGAGGTATCGACCTATACCCATCAAAGATTAAAGCCATACAAGAATTTCTGCTACCGAGGAACAAAACTGAGGTGATGAATCTGTTGGGGAGGTTGAATTATATTAGCAAATTCATTGCTCAGCTCACGACAACTTGTGTGCCTATCTTTAAACTGTTGAAAAAAGATCCTACGGACAAGTGGATTGGTGAATGTCAGGAGGCTTTTGATAAAATAAAGGGGTATTTGTCGAACCCACCTGTATTGGTCTGACTAGAATCAACGAGGCCTTCGATTCTATATCTGACGGTCTTGGACAACTCATTTGGATGTGTGTTGGGTCAGCATGATATCACCGGTAAGAAGAAGCAGGCCATATACTACCTTAGCAAGAAGTTCACAGCTTTTGAGGTTAAGTATACTCATCTTAGAGGACATGTTGTGCCCTAACTTGGGTAGCACAAAAGTTGAAAACATTACTTGTCGTTGTACACTACTTAGCTCTTCTCGTGTCTCGACCCATTGAAGTACATCTTTTAGAAGCCTATGCCCATGGGGAGGCTAGAAAAGTGGCAGATCCTACTAATAGAATTTGACATCGTCTATGTGATGCGGACATTGATAAAAACACAGGCATTGGCTAATCATTTGCCGAGAACCCGATGGATGAATAATATGAACCTATAAAGACATACTTCCCGGATGAGGAGGTGATGTATATTGATGACGTGGAATAGTTCGAGAAACCAGGATGGAAACTATTCTTCGATGGGGTCGCCAACAAGAAAGACATTGGGATAGGAGCAGTACTTATTTCTAAAATGGGGCATCGCTACCCTGTTACAGCTCAACTCTGTTTCTATTACACTAACAATATGGTAGAATATGAGGCATGCATTTTGGGTCTGATGTTAGCTGCAGACATGGGTGTCCAAGAAGTCTTGGTCTTGGGGAACTAGGACCTTCTGGTACACCAGATTCGAGGGGAATGGGAAACATGGGATTTGAAGCTCATACCATACCAGGAATGTCTGCATGATCTTTGCAAACGATTTCGATAGGTAGAGTTCAGGCATATTCCGAGAATTCACAACGAGGTTGCTGATGCCTTGGCTACTTTAACATTTAATGATACACCATCCAGACAGGGCTTATGTTGACCCGTTGCATATCCAAGTCTATGATCAATATGCTTACTGTAATGTGGTTGAAGAGGAGCTTGATGGCGAATCTTGGTTTCGTGATATCAAAGAATATATCAGGATGGGCGTGTACCTAGTACAAGCCACAAGTGATCAAAAGAGAATAATTCATCACTTATCAAGCAGATTTGTCTTCAGTGGAGGGGTATTGTACAAAAGAACGCCAGATATTGGGTTGTTGAGATGCATAGATGCTAGAAAAGCCACGACCATCATGACCAAGGTACATTCCGGAGCTTGTGGACCGCATATTTTTGGAAAAGAAGATTTTCCAAGCAGGATATTATTGGCTCACCATGGAGCGAGATTTTATCTGTTTTGTGCGCAAATGTCATCAATGTCAGGTGCCTGGAGATTTGATTCACTCCCCGCCATCTGAATTACATATAATGTTTGCACCATGGCCTTTCGTTGCTTGGGGCATAGACATCATTGGGCCCATCGAGCCGATAGCATCCAATAGGCATAGGTTCGTCTTGGTGGCTATTGATTATTTCACCAAGTGGGTTGAAGCTAAAGCTTTTAAGTTTGTGACCAAGAAAACCGTGGTCGATTTTGTGCATTCAAATATCATTTGCCGATTCGGGATCCTTAAAGTAATCATCACAGACAATGGTGCAAATGTTAATAGTCATTTGATGAAAGAGGTATGTCAGCAGTTTAAGATTACGCACCGCAATTCCATCGCATACTGCCCCAAGGAGAAATAGTTGAGGCAGCCAACAAGAACATAAAGAAGATATTTTGGAAAATGGTAGAGGGTTCCAGGCAATGGAATGAGAAACTGTCCTTCGCATTGTTGGGTTATCGCACTACTGTTCGTACTTTAGTAGGAGCAACTCCGTATTTGTTGGTATATGGCACAGAAGCAGTGATACCGGCAGAAATTGAAATCCCATCCCTTTGGATTATTGCTAAGGATGAAATTGATAATGACGAGTGGGTCAAAACCCACATGGAGCAATTGAGTTTTATTGACAAGAAAAGATTAGCAGCAGTGTGCCATGGCCAGTTGTATCAACAGAGAATGGCCAGAGCATATAACAAGAAGGTATGCCCACGAAGGTTTGAAGTGGGTCAGTTGGTATTGAAACGTATCCTCCCTCATCAGGCGGAAGCAAAGGGCAAGTTCGCCCCGAATTGGCAAGGGTCGTTCATTGTCTTGAGAGTATTGTCCAATGGGGCCTTGTATTTAACATATGTGGAAGGCAAATGTGTAAAAATGGCCATCAACTCTGATGCTGTTAAGAGATACTATGTATGATTTTCTTTGGATAAAATTATATTTGTTTGTACTTGGCATGTTTTGAAGACTAGAATGAAGAAGGTATTTTGTTACGCTATTTAAACACTTTAACCTTTGTTACCTCTTTTGAGCTTTATCCGTTTTATTTCATACCACTCTTTCGGAATCAGTAGCAAAATCAGAAGCACAAGCATGGGATATGAGTAAAGGGAAGAAAAGAAAAGAAAGAGAAGAAAAGGAAAATTAAAAAAAACAAAAAGAGAAATGAAAAAAGAGAAAAGAGAGTAAAAAGAAAAAAAGAAAAGAAAAGAAGAAAAAACAACAAAACAGCAAAACAACAAAAGAAAAGGAAGAAAGAAAAGAAAAGAAGGAAATGAAAAGAAGAAGAGAAAGAAATATCACAACAACAAATAAATTTCTACATGAACTACGTTCGACCTAATTCCTTTTAAGGATATGTAGGTATCCTCACGGTTCGGTCCCATCAAAATAAAACTCCAAAAGTCCCAAAGCAAGAAGTTGGGGCAGAAGTTATGGTTGTTGTAAGAAATCTGATTCTAGAAGTTGTAAGTTTGAGACCATGTGAATTATTTTGAGCCTTTGTTTGAGCCCATGTGAATTATTTTGAGCCTTTGATACCCTTTCTTTCTAACCATGCTCAAAAGCCTATGTTACAGTCCAAAGAAAGACCTTCTGAACCGTCTTCAAGAGATGCCAAGTCGATTAAGTAAAGGTGATTCATGTCAGGGGCAACACTCCGGTACAAGCAGGAAAAATAAAATGAGAGAGTCGTGTTGGTGAAAACCCTCACAGGCACCTTAAGGCAACAAGAGTTGAGGGAAAATCAAAATGAGAGAGTCTTACTGGTGAAAACCCTCACATGCACCATAAGGCAATGAGAGTTGAGAGGAAATAAAAATGAGAGAGTCTTATTGGTGAAAACCCTCACAGGAACCTTAAGGAGAGGGTGAGTTGAGAGATGAACGAATGAAAATTTTCTGTTGGTGAAAACCTATTCAAAACATCACAGGATGAGCAAGGTCAAGTTTTTGTTGAAGAAATCGGGTTACAGAAATTTGGGGCAACAAAGCATGGCGACTAAGAGCAATTGGTTGGACAAACTGGGCCGACTAAGCTGAAGTACACGTCACGATCATTGGTACTAGTTGTTCCGCACAGATAAGTCTTTTTTCTTTCCCCCTTAGAGCAGTTACCCAATTTTTGATTCTTCTTATCCTAAAACAACTCAAAGTCATTGCATTTTATTTTCTTTTGGTTTTCCATTTCTCTAAGTGTTTCAAGGTTGATTTTGTTTGAGAAAGTAAGAAAACATTTTCAAAGCCTACTACCAACTTCCAAATTTCAAAGCACAGTGTGGCCAGAACATACCAAAGGCAGCGTGAGGTAAAGTGGGATATAAAGAATCATCAAAAGTTCCATCAGGGGAATGATTATATAATTTTCAGGAGAGATGAAAATATTCCAATAGAAGGGGAAAGATTTTAATACAACGGTGGCTACAAAACACTCGGTTCATCCAACGCCATATGGTCGAAGGTCAGCCAGAAAAAGTGGTTCATAGTCAGTTCGGAAAGTTGGCCACAATGAAACATGACAGCAGGAAGGCCATTTTTAGCAAATAGTGCCACAAGCTAACCAGCACATTTTAAACTGACAAGATTTTTCTTTGATTGAAACAGGGGCAGGAAATTCTGGATGTCTCGAAGAAATCCTCCATAGGGGAAAAGCAAGCACCAAGCAGGTATGACTGTAAATTTCAGGACCCTCCTGGAAAATGTGACCCAGTTAAAGTTCAAAATAATCGGGAATATCAAAAAGAGCATAACTTGACTAAAAGGCTTGCATGTTTGAAAGAGAATTCAGTTAGGAGTTGTAGAGACCTCCTGGAAAATGGGATTTAGTAAAATTCAACACAATCACAGGTAGCATAATCTAGCATAAATGTTCCTCAGAGAATATAAGTCAGTTTCAATTTTTTTTCTGGAGATAGGATTCATGTAGGAGTTGTCACGACCGTCCTGAAGAATGGGACCTAGCCTTTAAAAAATGAGTAGCAAAATATAGCATAAGTGCACCCCGAGGGAGTAGGAGTACAAGTCAGTTTCAAAGTTCACATGTTTCAAGATAGGATTCATTCGGGAGTTTTCAGGACCCTCCTAAATAATGGGACTTAGCTTTAAGATTTCCATTAGAAAACAAGATATAGCATAAGTTCTATCGTAGGTGTGAGAATGTACGGGAGAAAAATATAATTGATATTATTAAACATGATACAATGAGCCCTATATCTATATATACACATAACCTATCTTACTCCTAATACACATTGGATTAGGGTTCTACTATTTACATATTCTAACACTCCCCCTCAAGCTGGTGCATATAAATCATATGTACCGAGCTTGTTACATATGTAGTTAATACGAGGACCAGTGAGGGACTTGGTGAAAATGTCTGCAAGCTGATCATTTGACTTTACAAACTTTGTAGCAATATCTCCCGAGAGAATCTTTTCTCTGACAAAGTGACCGTCAATCTCAATGTGCTTAGTTCTCTCATGGAACACTGGATTTGACGCAATATGAAGAGCAGCTGATTATCACACACAAGTCCCATCTGACTAACATCACCAAATTTCAGCTCTTTGAGCAACAGTTTCATCCAAGCTAGTTCACATGTCGCCATAGCCATTGCTCGATATTCTGATTCTGCACTAGACCGAGTAACCCCATTCTATTTCTTGCTTTTCCAAGATACCAAATTTCCTCCTACTAAGACACAATATCCAGAAGTAGAACGTCTGTCAGAAGGTGATCCTGCCCAATCAGCATCGGAGTATCCAACAATCTGCTCATGGAACCTTTAATTGGAGTTGATTTTATATACAAAAGAATGCGAACAACTGCATTCCAATGACTATCACATGGAGAACCTATAAACTGGCTCACAACGCTCACAGGAAAGGAAATGTCAGGTCTTGTCACTGTAAGATAATTTAATTTAGCAACTAACTACCTATATCTTGCAGGATCGTTAAGATGCTCCCCCTGTCCTGGAAGAAGTTTAGAATTCGGATCCATCGGAGTGTCAACAGGTTTACAACCGTTCATTCCTGTCTCCTCAATAATATCTAAGGCATACTTCCGTTGTGAGATCACAATACTTGAGCTAGACTGTGCGACCTCAATACCCAGAAAATACTTTAGTGTGTCCAGATCCTTAAGCAGAAAGTGTTGAAAATGATGTTGCTTCAATTTAGTGATACCATCCTGGTCATTGCCGGTAATAACAATGTCGTCAATATAGACCACCAGATAAATACAGAGACGTGAATCAGAATGCCGATAGAATACAGAGTGATCACCTTCACTCCGAGTCACGCCAATGTCCTGGATAACAGTGCTAAACTTACCAAACCAGGCTAGATTAGACTGCTTTATACCATAAAGTGACCGGCGCTCCTCGTGCTCTCAAGTGTGTCTTCCTTGATTATTCTCGTGCTCAGAAAGGCTATCGTTGTTATTCACCTGATCTTCGTAGGTACCTTATGTCAGCCGATGTCACATTTTTTGAGTCTAAACCTTTCTTTACCTCTTCTGACCATCTTGATATATCTAAGGTTTTACCTATACCGGTCTTTAGGGAGTCTACTATATCTCCTCCTTAGCCTTCCGCTACAGAATTCTTACCCATTCCAACCGTTGGAGAGTCTAGTGTGGCTCCTCCTTGACTCCCTGCAACAGACACTCCACTCTTCACATATCATCGTCGTCCTCGCCTAGCATCCGGCACGGTTGATTCATATCCTGCACCTGACCTTGCTCCTACTGCGGACTTGTCTCTTCCGATTGCACTTCGGAAAGGTATACAGAACACCCTTAATCCTAATCCCCATAATATATTGGTTTAAGTATCATTGTTTGTCATCACCCTATTATGCTTTTCTGTCTTCTTTGTCCTTTGTTTCCATCCCTAAGTCTACAGGTGAAGCATTGCCTCATCCAGGGTGGCGGATGAGTAGTGAGTTAAAGTAGTAGAGTCCTTCTGATTCAAGTCCTATTCCAATCGTCTATCCCATACTGCAGTCCTGCATAATAAGAGAATCATCAATAAAATATATACTGCAATGGAGGGCACGAGTCAAACAACTAAAGATGAAAGATTAAAAGGATAGCCAGGGACATAAAGAATGGAATCTAGAGTGACAGAGGGTAGAGGATACGCTTGTCCAACTCCTTTTACTTTAGTTTGAGACCCATTAGCTAAAGTAACGTTGGGAAGAAACTGTGAATACGCAATATTTGACAAAAGGAATTTATTACCAGAGATATGATCAGAAGCAGCTGAACCCACAACCCATTGTTCAAGAGGACTAGACTGGGAAACACAAGCAAAAGAATTACCAGCAACAGAAGTATCAGTCTGAGCAACAGTGGCTACTTGTGGAGATGTCTGCTTACTTGCTCGATATTTAAGGAACTTATTATACTCCCCTTCAGATACAAAAAATCCCTGGTTAACTGTAGTCTCGGTTTGAGCAACATAAGCATTTTTGAGTTGTCGACCCTGTAAAGAATAGCACACATCACGAGTGTGACTAAGTTTATAACAATAAGAACACTTGGGTCTAGATCTTCCAAAATGACCTCCTCCTCATCTATTCTCCAAGTATGAGATGTCCGATTGTCCACTGATTGGGATATGAGGATAGATGAATCAAGTGTCTGTGATGAGCTCACTGGGTGACTCGGTGCTGCAGCAAGGCGAAGTAATCGAGAGAATAATTCATCAACTGTGGGGATAGTCGGACTAGCCAAAATCTGATCGCGTACTGAGTCGAGATTATTAGGAAGCCCAGCAAGAGTAAGAACTAGAAACAGCTTTTGTTGTTGCTCTTGCTGCTTTGCAACGCTAGCAGAAACTGGCATCAACGTCTCAAATTCCTCCATAACTGCCTGTACGTGTCCCAAGTAAGTAGACATATCCAATTCTTGTTTCTTTAAATTTGTCATCCGCATATCACATCATAGAAACGAGATATGTCATTAGTTTATAAAGTACGAGCCTTTTCCCAAACCAATTAACATGTTTGGAATGGACAAAACAAGGGCATCAACTTGGAATCAATAGATCGCCACAAAATACTGCATAATTGAGCATTGATCTTGTCCCAATGTGCTTTGGCTTTTTCATCTCCGTCACTAGATTCCTTGATTAAATGATCTTGAACACCTTGACCTTTACACCACCACTCAACAGACAAAGCCCAATCTAGGTAGTTTGAACCTCCTATTAAAGGTTCTGAGGTAATCATAACACCAAAACTGCCTAAACCCGGGTTTCTAGACCCGAAAGCATCGAGTCCCAAAGACATCGTTGGATTACCCCAAATAATAAGAAAGAATCAACTAAAAACTCGCTGAAACAGATGAAGGAAACTTAAAAACTGGAAAACTGGAAACACAGTAGCAGCCAGAAAACTGGAAACACTGTAGCTGCCGGAAAACTGGAAACACTATAGCTGCCGGAAACTGAAACTTAAACAGAAAACCGGAGCTGCCGGAAAAGTGGAAACAATGTAGCTGCCAGAAAAAGTACTGTAGCTACCGGGAAAAAATCAAAGTTGTCGAAATTGGAAAACAAAAATATGGATAGGCTCGGAATTCGAGGGCAATCAGACTGTCCTGAAGGAATTTTTTGAAATTCTGGCCAGAAGGTGTCTCACGCACCGGCGCGTGGGATAGACTCGTCGCCGGCGGCAGAACTTCGGCGGGCGCGTGGGGGTTATTTCCGGTGATATTTTCTGGTGTTGGTCGAAATTATATTCCGAGCCTTGTGGTGGTCTTGGATTTTGCACAACACCAACAAAAGGGTGATTTCATTAAGGACAACCTCTTAAGTCGTCGAAAAATTGCACGGCGACGAGATCTTTCTTCCCTGAAGTTGCTGGAATGATGCACAGCTATGATATTCTCACTGGAGCTCTGATACCATGTGAGAAAGTACGGGAGAAAAATATAATTGATATTTTTAAACAAGATACAATGAGGCCTATATATATATATATATATACATACATAACCTATCCTACTCCTAATATACATTGGATTAAGCTAGATTTTGGGGTTGAGTTAGGCCCAAGATCCATTCTTATCATGGTATCAGAGCCAGGCCCATCCCAATTATTGTTACCGATGTTGGACCCCATTTATGTTGTCCACGCTCCTGATATCTGGGCGTGAGGGGGGTGTTGAGTTGTCCCACATCGGAGGGATTTGAGGTCCTTGGTCTCCTTATATGGCTTGGGCAATCCTCACCTCATAATCTAGCTTCTGGGGTTGAGTTAGGCCCAAGGTCCATTCTTTTCAGTAAGGAAGTATAATTCAGCCGTAACGAATTGTTACTCTTAGGATGAAATTTGACTTTGGATTGTAAAGACCTTCCTGGATAATGGGATATACCTTTAATTGGCGGTCCCCAGCAGATATAACTTAGATTTAAAATTGGCGTTTAATTAAGAATTTTCAGGACCCTCTTGAATAAAGGGGCTCAGCTTTAAGATTTCCATTAGAAAACAAGATTTAGCGAAGTAGGATCAAACTTGATTTTGATTTTTCAGGACCCTCCTGGATAATGGGAGGTAGTATTAAGGCAGGCTTAGATAACAAGAGGTAGTGGAAGTTGTACCTTCAATAGATATAACTTAGGCTAATACTGTATTTTAACTAGCAGTTTTCAGGACCCTCCTGGAAAATGGGACGTAGTTTTATGGTCGGCTTAGATAATAAGATGTAGTGAAAGTTGTACATTTATAAGATATAGCTTAGTTTTAAAAATTTTATCAGCTAAGAGTTGTCAGGACCCTCCTGGATAATGGGACATAGCCTTAATATTTTCTTGGATAACAAGACATAGCGAAAGTAATACCATTAGAAGATATAGCTTAGTTTTAAAATCATCATCATATTTAAGAGTTGTCATGACCCTCTTGGATAATGGGATGCAACATTAATACCTTCTTAGATAACCAGATTTAGTGGATGTCACACCTTTAAAAATCGTAAATCAGCTTTTAAAATTGTCATTTAACTAAGAGTTGTCAGGTCCCTCCTAGATAATGGGATATAGCTTTCAAATTTTTAGAATATTTGGCAACATGATTCAGTTTAACACTCACATATGCACCCAGGTACCAAACTGTGGAAGAAAATTTTCTTTGTTTTGTCTATTTTTGTTGAAATCAGGTACCCACCTGAAGAACAAGGGAGTACAATTCAAGTTTCAGCAGTCAAGAACCCACCTGAAGAACAAGGGAATACAGTTCAAGTTTTGGCAATCAGGAGCCCACCTGGAGAACAAGGGAATACAATTCAAGTTTTAGCAGTCAGGCGAAGGGAATACAATTCAAAGTCTTGATAATCAAGCGCCCACCTGGAGAAAAAGGGAATATAGTACCACCTGGAGAACAAGGGAATGCAGTTCAAGTTTTGGCAGTCAGGCGCCCACCTGAAGAATAAAGGGAATATAATTCAAAGTTTTGGTAATCAGGAGTCCACCTGAAGAACAAGGGAATACAATTCAAACTCTTGGTAATCAGGAGCCCACCTGGAGAAAAAGGGAATACGGTTCAAGTTTTGGCAGTCAAGCCCCCACCTGGATAATAAAGGGAGTACAACTCAAGTGCCGGTAATCAGGAGCCTACCTGGAAAACGAGGGAGCACAATTCAAGTTTCGGTAATCAATGGCCCACCTGGAGAACAAGGGAATATAATTCAGAGTTTCGGTAATCAGGAGCCCACCTGGAGAACAAGGGAATACAATTCAAGTTTTGGTAATCAAGAGCCTCCTGGAGAATAAGTAAATATAGTTCAAGTTTTTGGCAATCAGGAGCCCGCCTGGAGAACAATGGAGTACAATTCAAAGTTTCGGTGATCAGGAACCCACCAGGAGACTAGGGGAATACCATTCAAGTGTCGGTAATCAACTGCCCCCTGGAAAACAAAGAAGTACAATTCAAGTGTCGATAATCAGGAGCTCGCCTGGAAAACAAGGGGGTACAATCCAAGTTTCGGTAATCAGGAGCCCACCTGGAGAACAAGGGAATGCAATTCAAGTTTCGGTAATCAGAGCCCACCTGAAGAACAGGAGAACATAATTCAAGTGCAGCAATCAGGCATCCCCTGGAGAAAAGGAAACATATCATATCTCAACTAAAGTCGGCAAAAAGGAATTTCATTGGAAGAATGCAAGACAATGAGGCAACAAGGATCAAGAGCAAGTTTGAGACATAGATAGGTTCTATTGTAATCTGTAGATCGTATTTTAGTCTAGCTTCTTTTTATATCAACATGGTGTAATAAGGGATCCAGTAAGCAGTAGCAACAACAACTACAACAGCAGTGAAATCACAGCTTCATGGTAGTCCCAGCTGCCAAATATTCCTGAACAACACTGACCTGATTCTTTTTAGCCAAGGATATATATGAAACCTCCAAAGTCGGGTCGGTCAAACTTTTCAAAAATATTTCCTATGGAGTATTCAAATGGGCAAAAAATTGCTCGTACCCGCTCGCTTATCTTTGCACAAAAACTCTTCGTGTTTCCGAGCAAAGAGGGGCAACTGTGAGAACGTAAGTTTTCCCTACAAGAATTACTCCCATAAGTTAAAAACCAAAATAAATTTCTTTTCATTATTTGTAATTTTATGGATTTTTGTGGCATTTTCTGTTAATTATTCGCATGTGTTTGTGCATGTTTATTTTATTTTAATCAATAGAAAATACTAAAAAATATGTGCATTTTCGTTCAGGATTCAATTTAACATTTTAAGATTAATTAAGTAATTAGTTATTTAATAAAAAGAAAAAATTACAAAAATATAGTTTTGATGTGCACCGTTTTAATTTTAACTTTGATTTTTGGGGGTTTTTCTTTCAATTTGTTTTTAATTAAGTGTGATAATTATCATTTAGGCTTAATTAGTTTAATTAGATCCTAGGATTTAAATTAGGTTTTTATTTAATTTTGAAATAAAATAATAATAAAGAAAAAAGGAAAACAGTTCTTTTAATAAATTAAAAGGGTCGAAAACCATATTTGACCCAATTATCCACTAAAAACTCATCCAAACTACCCTTGCCCTGGACCAAACCCATTCCTCACCGATCCTGCCCCAGCTACACCCAAACTACCCCATTTTTCATTGGGTCAATCCTAACCGTCTAGATTAGATGATCCAACGGTTGATAAGCCAAGATCATTTAGTATAAGAGTGTCCAAATGCACCACCCCCAATCCTCGTCTCCAAACCACCCCCTGTAACGCCACCATCCGCCTCTGTCGGAAGTCTCCCCACGGCAAGAGCAGGTCTGTGACGACCACCAAATTTATACTAGAGATTCACCTCTTCCTCCTCAGACCCACACCACCATCCACTACCCTCGGATCCCACCAGAGCTCGACAAAATCCCCAAACCCTAGGGCACTGCCCTTGAATCCTCCGTCGCAGCCGGCGGCGCCACCCCCTTTTCCACCCAAATTAACATCAATCCATGTCCCCCACTCCCTTATTCCAAATCCTCGTTTAGATTGTCTCAAAAATTGCCGGAATTTATCGAATATTGAATCAAAGAGAGCCCTGATTTTGGAAAAAATCCTGGGTGCGGGTCTTGATAAATTGATTGGTTATATTGTGATGTTATTCGTGTGTTCTTGTTAATAACACACAATTAACACCATAATTAACCAAAATTCGGAATAAGAAGGGTCCAGAACTCGTTTGCTTACGTCCAAATTTCAGCAAGTGCTCTTTTCTCTTATGGTTTGTTTAGTTTGCTTTCATCTCTTCTTCCGGTTTTATTTCTTTTTTTAGCCCTCTGACTATGTTGTTGCACGTTAATTCTAGGACTACATTTTTACTTGTTCTTGATATTACTAATTAGAAATTTTAAATGTTATCGATTAGGTTCGAATCTAGTTAATAAATCAACAAAGAATATTTTAGGTTATTTTATTAAGTTTTGATGGGGTTTAGAACTAAAAGGGGTTGGGGAATGCTCAGTATAGAATCAGAGTTGGGCCTTTTTGAGTCATTCATGACCCAATTCAAAGGTGACCTATTTATACTAGGCCCAAGACCTTTCTGTTGGTTCAGGGATAGTAATTATTAAGGTTTGAGAAGGTAATTTGGGAGTTTTGGAGTAAAGGATCTTCGGATAGAAGGCCTAGAAGCTTCTAGCAGGGGTTTGTTTTAAATTTTCATTCTATGACTTGGATAACAAGTCATAAAATCAGGGACTAAGAGATAAAATAAAATTCTGAAAGTTTGCCCTAATGGTTAGCCTATTAAATCATTGAAAACTTAGGATAAAATCAGATTTTTAGGAGCTATAAAAATCCCAAAAACAAAACAGCTGAAAAACTTGAAGAAAAACACTATTTCATTGAACTTTGTTCTGAATTTCGAAGTATCCTTTCATCATTAGAACAATTTCTAAGGACCATTTGAGGTGAAAATGGTTTGAACATGGGAAGAACTGGGTTGATTCTTTGATGGATTTACTGTTCCATTAAGTTTTCTTTGGTAATTTTGATGTTTTTAATTTTGAATTAAATCTCTAGCTTATTTGGGGTTGAAAAATGGCTTGAGTCAATTCATGTGATTTTAGCATCTGAGTTTTTTTCAAAGCTAATGGGGTAATTTTAAGTTTATCTTGGTTCATTCAATTTTGGTTTAATTGTATTGTTGTTGCTGGTGACGTGCTCACCCCTTTTTCCTTTTGCAATCTCTAGGTACGCATTCAAAACTTGTCATAAATGATCATTGACCAACAAGTAAGAAAAATTGAAAGTTCAAGCTGAAGTTTAATTAGACTTTTTAAATTTCTGGTGTATCTACTGTTAATTATTATTATTATATGCTAAAATTTTGTATAGTTCACTTTTGGTTTGTGCCGAATGCTGGTCCATGCCGATATCTATGGTTGAAGGAATTGTTTGGGTAGTTTATCGTAATAACTTTGTTTGATTCAAATAGTTGGCTAGTGTTTGAATACTATAATGTGAATCTTGCGTTATTTGTTTAATGGTCTGTTGAAAAGCTTGAAGCCTTATGAGTTGTTTGTGACGGTGTCACTTTGTGTTGAACCTAAGGGTTGGCCCTCCTTTGGGTATGGCCCAATCATCTAGTCCTTCAAGGTTTACTAGTCTATACGAAAATATGATCAGATAGCTATTATTATGTTTATGCGAAAGACATCAAAGTTTTCCCCTTAAGGACTTTATTTGTTCGAATATAAGATTGTTTTGAATTTTACTTTTTATTAGTTCATGTGTCTTTGGCGTAAAAATGAAAATTATGTTAGGTTCCTTGTGATATTATGAATCAAATCCGAAATTGGAGCTTAGGCTCCCCAGGGACTCAGTTACTGAGCAATATGCATTTTATTTTGTTGAGTTTGGGCTTGATCCAGGTCCAGGCCATAGAAAGCATTAATAATAGAAGGGGCAGACTTGGTCACATAAATATTTCCTTTTTGCGTCTAGCCTTTTTGGCCCAACTCGCGTTAATAATTGACCCAATTACCATATTTCTTAATTGGTCTGTTACTGTTTTTCTTCCATTTCAATATAATCATCTTTGCTGAGAACTACTGCTGGCCTAAGGTTTAATTGAATTGAATTTTTGTCTTAAATATCTTTAATTCAAATACCTAGGGATTAATTTGAGGTGTGCCATGTAGATAACACAAATAGTTAGAGATATTGAATTTAGTACCCTTTAAAATAAAATTGGGGTGCGCCATGCCAAATAAAAATAACAATCACATGGCCCCCATTTAATTTTTTCTTCTAAAATCGTTAGAATTCAACGCATGTCATTTAGCAAATTTTTATGGCCCTCGCCAAGTTAACAATGCGTAGTTGCTCTAGACGCGTTAGTTAATAATGTAACTTCCTAAACTCAACTGCACATGTATGTGACCCAAATCCAAATACCAATATTAGACAAAATATGTTGTAGACTGCAGGTGCATTTATGTGACATGGTTAAAAACACACTATAAATAACATTGCAATCTTCCTCTTAAAAATGAATAAAAGCGGTTATAAGGTTTAAAATGCACATATGTTCAAAATGTATCAAAATCATATAATTAAGCCAAATATAATAGTTGGGCGATTGTGCTAGAATCATGGGATTCGGGAATGCGTAATACCTTCTTCCAGGTTAACAAAATTCCTTACTCGAATTTCTGCTTCGCAGACTGTAATGCAGGGTCAAATCTTCCTCGATTCGGGATTTTAAATTGGTGACTTGGGACGCTATTAATCATCCCAAGTGGCGACTCTGATCTTTTAATAATACAATCCCATTTCGATTGTCCTTTAATTGGAAAAACTCCCTTATATATACCCTTTTCGGGGGATATGGGTAAAAAAAAGTGTGACAAACATTTATTTCTTTCAAACGGTTGTATTTAGTACTCTTAGTATTTTGTGGATGTTGTGATACCAGTTCTTGGGCAAAGGCATATGTTTAATTGCGCATTGTTATTTAGCTTATTTAATTTAAGACTTTTACTAATTTTATCATTCTGATGTTCTTTAAATGCTTATCTATTTTCTAAGTAAATTTGTTAAAAAGTGAATTAATATGAAAGGGTTAATGGTTTCAAAGTTTATGGCGCCTAGCTTTCACGAGTAAGCGCTGTCACGACCCCCGAAGGCAGGAAATCCGGGTCATGACAAGTTGGTACCAGAGCTCAAGGTTGCATAGCTCTCGCAACTCATGGACAAGCTCAGTAGAGTCTGAGGGATTGGTATGGAGACGTCTGTATTTATCCCCCAGAGGCTACAAAGTAAGGAAAATCTCACATTTGTTCTTCCCTATTGTGCGGATCTGTTTCTTAATGCTAATTGGATTTCTACTCTATTTTTTTACATATGCCAAGAATATGTGATTCCTCATCTACCGCTCAGCAGCCTGAGCCCCCAACAGCAGCTTCCACTAGGGGCAGAGGGCAAGGCCGAGGTTGTTCTAGAGGTCGAGGTAGGGGCAAAGCTAAGCCCCGAGCAACAACACCAGTGGCGGAGCCTCGGGTTGATTCTGCAGAGGAAGTTCCGACCCTAGTAATCCTAGTATGCCCAACTCAGGTCCTAGAGGGGTTTATTGCCACCCCAGTCCTTCAGGATGCTCTGGTCCATCTTGTGGGCCTTATGGAGAGTGTCACTAGGGCAGGTTTATTTCCTGTAGACCCAACCACTTCTCAAGCTAGGGGATGGGATCAAACTCCTGCTACTCGCACTCCTGAGTAGGTAGCTCCCCAAAATCCAAACCATAGCGGTTCAACCAGTCAGAGCAGTTCAGCCGAGTGTAGTGGCTCAGACTGGCGATGAGCGGCAATGTCTACCAATGCTTTTTGGAGGCTGGATAGGTTAACCAAGATCTTCACTACTATTTTTAGCGATGCTTCTTCTAAGGATCCCCAAGATTTCCTTTATAGCTGCCACAAGGTTCTTAGGAACATGGGCAATGTTGAGACTAGTGGGGTCGATCTTGTTACATTCCGCTTGTCTGGATCCGCCAAGACTTGGTGGAGGGATTATTTCTTAGCAAGGCTAGGTAGATCGCCATCTTTGACTTGGGAGCAATTTACAGTGTTGTTTCTAGAGAAGTTTCTCCTTGTGACTCAGAGAGAGGCCTATCGGAGGCGGTTTGAGCACCTCCAGCAGGGTTCTATGACGGTCACCCTGTATGAGACCAGGTTCATCGACTTAGCTCTCCATGTTCTTATCATACTTCCTACTGAGAGAGAGTGTGTGAGGAGGTTTATCATTGGTTTTATTAGGACGATTCATCTTCAGATGGCCAAGAGAGCTGGGAGTGAGATCACTTTTCAGGAGGTGGCCAATATAGCCCGCTGAGTTGAGATTGTTTTGTCACAGGGAGGGGGTCATGGGTCGGATAAGAGGCCCCGTCATTCAGGCAAATTCAGTGGTACCTTGTCTGGAGGTAGAGATTCACATGGTAAAGGCCATCCCCCTAGGCCTTTTCAGTCAGCTCTTTAGGTTTCTCACGGTGCTTCAGGTAGTCGTAGTCCTCAGATGCAGTATCCCAATCAGAAGTCCTTCAGTGCACTACCGCTTCAGAGTTTCTAGGTCTGTCAGCCGAGGGCTTGTTTTACTTGTCGTGACATGAGGCACATTGCTAGGTATTGTCTTTGAGCTTTGAGTAGTTCCCCGCATCAGGGTTCTCAGGCTATGGTACAGACACCAGATATTCCACAGCCCACCTAGCCAGCTATAGGTGGGGGTATAGATGCTAGAGGTGGAGGTAGAGGTCCTAAAGGTGGAGCTCAGGCCGCCAGAGATGGAGGCCAGCCAGCAGCAAGTCGTCCTAGAGAGGTAGTTCAGGGTGGTGGGGCCCAGCCCCTATGTTATGCCCTTCCAGCCAGGCCCAAGGCTGAGGCTTCATATGCAGCCATTACAGGTACTATTCTGGTTTTTGATAGAGATGCTTTAGTGCTATTTGATCCAGGGTCTACCTATTCATACGTGTCTTCTTATTTTGCATTGTACCTGGTCATGCCTAGTGATTCATTAAGTGTTCCTGTTTATGTGTCTAAACTGGTGGGTGATTCTATCGTGGTTGATCGAGACCACATTCGTGTATTGTGGTTATTGGGTGTCTCGAGACTCGTGTGATTTATTGCTTTCAGACATGGTCGACTTCAACGTTGTATTGGGGATGGACTGTTATCACCTTACCATGCTATCTTGCATTTCCACGCAAAGACTGTGACCTTAGCTTTACCGGTATGCCTCGTTTAGAGTGGAAAGGGACTCCAGGTCATTCTACCTATAGTGTTATCTCTTATGTGAAGGCTCGTCGTATTGTCGAGAAGGGGTGTTTGGCCTATCTGGCATATGTTCGTGATTCTAGTGCTGTGGTCCCTTTTATTGATTTTGGGTCCATTGTTCATGAGTTCCTTGATGTTTTTCCTTCAGACCTACTGGGTATGTCGCCTGACAGGGATATCAACTTTTTTATTGATGCGGCTTCGGGCACCCATCCCATTTGTATCTTACTATATCGTATGGCCCTGACTTAGTTGAAATAGTTAAAGGTGCAGTTGAAGGACTTGCTTGAGAAGGGTTTCATTAGACCCAGTGTATCGTCTTGGGGTGCGCTGGTGTTGTTCGTTAAGAAAAAGGATGGTTCGATGAGAATGTGCATTGATTACCGACAGTTGAACAAGGTGACAATCAAGAATAAATATCTGTGCCAAGGATTGATGATTTTCTCGATCGGCTTCAGGGTGCCAAGGTATTTTCAAGATTGAGTTGAGATCTGGCTACCATCAGATAAGGATTAGGGCATCCAATGTCCCTAAGACACCATTCCACACTCGGTACACGCATTATGAGTTCTTGGTTATGTCATTCGGGTTGACAAATGCCCCAGCAGCCTTTATGGATTTGATGAACCGAGTGTTCGAGCCTTATTTGGACTCGTTCGTGATAGTCTTCATTAGTGATATATTGATATATTCTCGCAGCAAGGGGGAGCACGAGCAACATATCAGTGTGGTTCTTTAGACTTTGGGGGATAGTCAGCTATATGCTAAATTTTATATGTGTGAGTTCTAGTTGAGTAAATTGCATTCTTAGGTCATATTGTATCAACAGAGGGCATTCAGGTTGATCCGAAGAAGATTGAGGCAGTTAAGAACTAGCCTAGACCAGCATTACCTACAGAGATTTGGAGCTTCTTAGGATTGGCAGGCTACTATCGTCGGTTCGTGGAGGGTTTTGCATCTATTGCAGCCCCGATGACCAAGTTGACCCAGAAGGGTGCCCAGTTCAGATGGAAGGACGAGTATGAGGCAAGCTTTCAGAGGTTCAAGACAGCTCTGACTATGGCATCGGTATTGGTTTTGACCACAGGTTCAAGGCCTTATACAATTTATTGTGATGCTTCCCGTGTTGGGCTTGGTGTCATGTTGATGCAAGATGGCAAGGTCATTGGCTATGCTTCGAGGAAACTGAAGATTCATGAGAAGAACTATCCAATCCATGATTTAGAGTTAGTAGCTATCATTCACGCACTGAAGATTTGGAGGCACTATCTGTATGGCGTGGCATGTGAGGTGTTCAATCATAGGCGTCTTCGGTACTTGTTCAAGCAAAAGGAGTTGCATTTGAGGCATAGGAGGTGGTTGGAGTTGTTGAAGGTGTTAGATAATACGCTTAACGCTAGAGGGGGGTGAATAGCGTTATAATAAAATATAGCGTAAACTTGCGGAAATTAAAATTTGCAGGAAGTAAATAAGTGCGATAAATAATAACTTACACACAGATATATCCCGGTTCACCACAACGTGTGGCTAGTCCAGTCCCCGAGAGACTCTCTCGAGATTTTCCACTAACGTGTCAAGCTTCCGGGTGCTTAACAAACCTTTACAACTTGAGGACGCAAGCCTCAACACCTTTGCTCGGAGTTACAACACTCCAAGACTTCAACCAAGGAAACACAAGTTCCTTACAACAAGAGAATTACAATTCTCTTACAAGTGTATACAACACTAAAACACTCAAACAAAATACTCCTTAATGAGTAGATATGAGTAAAAGAAGTAAGTTCTGGATCACAACAACTTTGGACAAGAATATGGCTCTCAAAAGCTTTAGGAAATTGAATATAAAATGATAAACAAAAGTATGCAAGCTTATAGCAATGTAATGATCAGTTGTAGTATGTTGTTGTGTTTAAAACACTGAAATGAAGCTGTATTTATAGTTGAAAAACTTGGCATTACCGTTGCCTAATTGCCAATTAAGAGTTGCTGATTTTACTCACTGACAATCGATTGTCAAACCCCAACAATCGATTGTCTGCCAGTCAGATCAAAAATCAATCCCAGATTATACGCTTGACAATCGATTACTTACAATCCATAATCGATTACTGGCAACGTTCAAAAAATCCTTTCCAGATTTTACCACAAACAATCGATTGTTCAGAATCAACAATCGATTACTCAGCAACGTTCAAAAAATCTTTTCCGGATTTTAATCAAAACAATCGGTTATACAAAATCAATAATCGATTACCCAATAACGTTCAAAAAATCTTTTCCGGATTTTAATCACAACAATCGATTATACAGAAGCAATAATCGATTACCTGACGGTATTTGAAAACTTTACGACAACGGTCAGCTTCACAATCGATTGCACAAAGTTAACAATCGATTACTTATCAGTTTTTGAAAAACATTTTAGACACTGCCTCTTGACAATCGATTGTTATATACTCACAATCGATTATTTAATAGATTTGAAAATCACTGGAAGTCACTGCCTCAACACAATCGATTGTCATTTGTTCACAATCGATTATTTTGTGACTTTGAAAAATCTGAAGGACACTGTCTCTTCACAATCGATTGTCATTAGCTTCACAATCGATTATTTTGAGTTTTGAAAAACTTTGATGGACACTGCCTCATCACAATCGATTGTCATAAGGTTCACAATCGATTGTCATGCAGGTTTGAAGAAACCTGATGTTCACTGCCTTAACACAATCGATTGTCATTAGTTCACAATCGATTGTCATGCAGTCTTGGCTTAAAACAATCGATTATCATTAGTACATAATCGATTATCTTAGTCCAGTTTTCAGAGGCATTTAAAAATCATTTTGACTAATGAAAATATGCATGATTTAAAATCATTTAGCATTAAATTAAATATGCATGATTTTGGAAAATAGTTTTATGAGAGAAGCCATGTTACGAGTCAAGTTGTAGGATCAAGATCACAATTAAGAATGACTCAATTAAACTATAAAACTTTATCTTGATCTTGTATCTCGATGTATATCAATTGTGCGCTTGTTTCTTGAACTTCGTCATATATCAATTTTCGCTTCGTTTGTCATTCATCAAAACCTATACAAAAGAATACACGTTTTAGTATATTGCATTGAGAACGTGTTTCCAACAATTTTCCATTAAGCGGGATATGCAATGCAAGCAATTTATATTGACGATTCAAGACAAGTATATACATGCAACAAGTATGTAATTTGTTCCCCCTCAATTTGAGAATTCCCCCTCAATTTAAGCTTATACTTTGAGAGTGCATCATACCCGTTATCTTCCCCCTTTTGCCATTAGCAAAAATAATAATAAGATGCCAATAAACCTTGTTTATTTATTGAAAAAAAAAATACAGCAATAGGGAAAACAATGCGACATATAAAAACAAAAATAACAAACAAAGAAATTATTCATTTCCATCATCTCCCGGCTCATCATCCAGCGCTGCTTTATATGGAACAAGACCCGCATAAGGATAATGAACATAGTCAAAATATCCATGGATCTCATGAGATAGTTGACCAAGAGAAGAGGTCAATGAAGCAATTTGGTCGGAAATCGATCGGAGGGTAGGCTCTTGAGGCGGGGGAGCACGACGGGATGGAGGAGGAGCAGGCGCTATATGATCAGCGTCATGATGAAAGGAGGATTCTCGAAATTTCCCACTTTTTGGTACTCCTTTTGAGAGGACCATTTCCAGTGACGAATCCGGTGGCTTCAAGAAAGTTCATGATGAGGAGAGCATAAGGAAGAGGCCTATCATCTCCGATAGCGTCACGCATGTGAATTTTGATAAGCCGACACCAATTGATGTTAGCTCCGGTTATTATGGCATGCATGAGCTTAGTGTCCTCTTGAGAAATGGTAGTATGGTTATGCTTACGAGGCTTGAGGACTCGGATGATGAAATAGAAAATCAACCGATAATTAGGATCCATTCCCGTAATTGTAGGACGACGGGAGGAGAGATTTGGATCATAAGAAGTAAGACCGATTTGTTGTAAGAGGGCTGTTTCATCAAAAAGGGCTCCGGCCTCTCCGGTGTACCGAAAAATGTCATCACCATTATGAGGAAGACGGGCAATGGTATGAAGATTTTCATCGGAAAGGAGAATTTGAACACCATTAATGTTGGTGATAAGCTCACCATCATCATCCTCATGGAGGTTGGAATAAAAGGCTTGAACCAATGTAGTATTTATGTAAGGATGGGTAAGGAGTAAAAAGTCAAGAAGTTGAGAACTTTTGAGCATATTTGCAGCAGGCCCAAATGATTCAAGATACTTGAGGGTTGAAAAGCGGGGTGGAAGAATGTCGCGCTTTTCGAATTTGGTTAAGAATCGAGTAAGCTCGATGTCAGAATTGAAATATAGGACGGAACCATCTTGATAGGGATAGTTCGGACGAGGAGGGGCAGCAGAGGTGGATGCGCCGTGCCTAGAAGAGCGGGAACGTTTTGAGTGACGGCCCGACATTTTTAATGAAAGCTGCTGGATTTTGCAAAGGATTAGAGAGAATTTGATATTTTGAGAGCTAAAAATGATGCTTAAGTGAATGAATATGAACATATATGAAGCCTATTTATAGAGGTGAGAGTGGCTTGTCATTTATGGAAGAAATCTGCTGAGAATTTAAAGCCAAATCAGTCAGAAACGGTAAATTAAATTCACTGACCGTTAGACAATCGATTGTTGAGATGCAATAATCGATTGTTGAGGAGTTATGACCTGACTTGGAACTGACACAAATCGATTGCGGAGCCAAACGGTAACAAATTTTGAATTACTGACATGAAATAATCGATTGTCAAAGTATGGTAATCGATTGTTATGTTACAGTGAGCACAGAAATTTTCTGATTTTGAAGATAATATGATTATATTTTGAAACAATCGATTGTTTTGGAAAAGCATTGCTGAATGATTGAGACGAAAATCGATTTTGCAGTTTAATGAATTGATTATTAAACAAAACTGCATAATAACCATAAACATTCGATTAGTGATACTGCTAATCAATTTTTAGCACAGTAAGATAATCGATTATTTGCTTGAACAATCGATTGTTCTGTGACAAAACTTTATAATTCCCCCTATCTTTTAGGGCGATACCTGCAAAATAGAATTAAACGTCTCTGACGCTCAAGTCAGTAATTTGTAAAGAAGTAATAACTTAAACTAGTGTTGCCAAGTGAGAACGTGAGCTCTTAAGAGGTGTGTCCTAAAGTGTTCTTAAGAGAGTTTCGGGTACTTACCTTTCCTCCGACGTCTCCAATTACCTGTTCAAGAGGGTGATCTTTGATCGTCCTCCACTCATTTGGCACTTGTGTTTCTTTTTCCAATTGTGGCGCTTCTTCCGTTGGTTGTTCCTTAGTTTCATCTTTATTTTCCTTGGGTGGTTCCTCTTGTATTTTGTCTTTCAAGCTGTCTAAGATACCTGCAAGATCAAAACCGGAATCCTTTCTCGCCAAGCGAGCATTAATTTCGGAAAATACAACATGAGGGGATTCCTCCACAATTTGGGTTCTTTTATTAAAGACCCTATATGCTTTACTACGTGAGGAATATCCAATGAAGATACCTTCATCCGATTTAGCACCAAATTTACTCAATTGGTCTTTGCCATTGTTGTGAACAAAACATTTGCAACCAAAAACTCTAAAATGGGAAATATTTGGGTTTCTTCCCTTATAAAGTTCATAGGGTGTTTTCATGAGTATCGGCCGAATTACTACTCTATTTAGAACGTAGCAAGCGGTACTCACGGCGTCTGCCCAAAAATGTTTGGGTATCTTAGCTTCGTCGAGCATGGTTCTAGCCATCTCTTCGAGACACCTATTTTTCCTTACCACCACCCCATTTTATTGTGGTGTACGTGGAGCGGAAAAGGTATGCTCGATTCCGAGTTCGTCACAAAAGTCCGCAAAGAGAATGTGATCAAACTCTCCCCCATGATCACTTCTAATTGAAGTGACGGTTGTTTCTTTCTCATTTTGAACACGCTTAAGAAAAAATTTAAAATTTTGAAAAGCATCACTTTTATTGGCAAGAAATAAAGTCCAAGTAAATCTCGAGTAATCATCAACAATCACAAAAGCATATTTATTTCTTCCTAGACTTTCAATGCGAGAGGGACCAAATAAATCCATATGAAGCAATTGCAATGGTCTAGAAGTTGAAACAATGTTTTTAGATTTGAAAGATGCTTTTGTTTGCTTCCCCTTTTGACACGAGTCACAAATAGAGTCATTTTCAAATTTTAAAAAGGGAAGACCAACAACTAAGTTTTGAGAAATCAATTTGTTCAAAAGATGCATATTGTGTGCTACTCTACGATGCCATAGCCAAGAATCATCCTCTTTACTCATTAGACAATCAACATATTCGGGTGAGGAATTAGCAAGATCAACCATATAAATATTATCAACTCTAAAACCACGAAGTATGATTTTGAAATCACTACGTCTAAATACTAGGCATTCATCCGAATCAAATAGAGCAAGATTTCCCTTGTCACATAATTGGCTTATGCTCAAGAGATTATGCTTCAAACCTTTCACAAGTAATATATGCTTAATAGAGGATTTTTCATCCTTACCGACCGAGCCGATGCCGATGATCTTTCCTTTATTGTTATCACCGAAGATAACATTTCCTCCTTCTTTGTGCTCTAATTGAAGGAATTTGGATTTATCTCCCGTCATATACTAGGAGCATCCACTATCAAGGTACCATAGTACACTTGATCCCTTCAAGCACACCTACAAAACAAATTAATGTTCTTTAGGTACCCATGCCATCTTGGGTCCTTGGGGGTTAGGCATATTATAATGATGCGATTGAGTAACATGTCTATGATGTGTAAAGCATGCAGGAGCAATATGACCAATACGTCTACAATAATGACAAGTCACATTTGGGTTATGCATCCTTCTAGGTTCATAGTAACTAGACGGATGAAAATTGCTTACTCTATTTTGACCACTATGACTATTTCGCATTTCATGAGAATTATTTCTCCTACTATGAGCTCTAGGATGGGCAGCATTTCTAGAGTGATTGTTTCTCGGTTGAGGGCCATTGCTAGGTCTTCTAAGGGGTTCAAAATTTGGCCTAAAATATGCATCATTTCTAGGGTGACTATTTCTAGGTGGTAAGTCATTCCTAGGTCTTCTAAAAAGTTCAGCATTTTGTCTAGCATGCATATTGGCTCTAGAGTTGTTGTTTCTAGGATAAGCATTTCTATTGTTAATCCTAGGTTGAGCTTTAGGTTGTTGGGGTTTAGCTGCAACCTTTTCTTCATTTTTAAAGCCTATTCCATGCTTATCTAATGTGCCTTTAAGCCTACTTACTTCATTCTTAAGAAGCAAACAAGAAGTGCAATTTCTAGTAGAGCTTTCGGGCTTCTCGGAACTTCTTTTTCAAAAAAACTTGTTTTCCTCTTTCAGCTTCTCATTTTCTAAAACCAGTTTTTCTAAATCCTTTTCTTTCAAAGAAAGCTGTTTTTGAAAATCCTTTTCTTTTAATGAAGCATTTTCTTTTATGCCCTTAACAGTTTTTGAAGCCTTAATAAACTCAGCATATAATTCATCAAAAGCAGTTCGCATTTCTTCAAGAGTAAAGAAGTTTTTAGACGAAATTTGACATACCTCATCTTTGTTGTCTTCTTGTGCCATAAGGCAAAGATCTGCTGCTTCGTCTTCTTCTCCTTCGCTTGACTCATCTCCGGAGTCGCCTCCCCAAGAAATGTATGCACGTTGCTTTTTAGAAGGTTTCTTCTCCTTTTTGATGTTTGGGCAATTTGATTTGATGTGCCCGGTTTCACCACATTCATAGCACTTGATTTGTTCGCCTTGCTTTTTGCCCTTGCGTCCATACTCCTTGCACATGAACTTTTGAAATCTTTTGATGACGAGTCCAAACTCGTTGTCTCCTTCCTCATCAATTTGCGGTTGGCTTGTGCTCGCCTTTAGAGCTATTCTTTGCCTCCTTTGATCATCAACAAAAGGGTTAAGAAAAGTAGATTCATAGGTTTTAAGGTTACCTCTTAGTGCGTCGATGGTGACGTTAGAAACGCCAATGGATTCTTGAATTGCATCGGCCTTTGATCTCCATGCCGGTGTGAGACTTCTAAGAATTTTTCGAACGAGCTCTCTATCCGTGAATGTTTTCTTGAGAGCATGTAAGTCATTTACGATTATTGAAAATCGCTCAAACATTTTGTCCACCTTTTCACCTTCCTTCATGTGAAATAATTCATAAGAATGGGTTAGGAAATCAATTTTTGCTTCCCTTACCTGGTCCGTACCTTCGTACGTGACTTCTAGCTTGTCCCACATCTCCTTTGCCGTTGTACAACACGATATTTTCCTGTAATCGTCAGCATTAACAGCACAATATAATAAATTTATTGCTTTAGCATTATTTTGAACCTTTCGGATGTCATCCGCGTCATACTCATCCTCGGACTTGGGAACCCATTCGTTTTCCACCTTCTTTGTTGGAATTTGGTTTCCCTTCATTATCACCTTCCAAAGGTGAAAGCTGTTGGACTGAACGAAGATCTTCATCCTTTCCTTCCAGTACGTGTAATTTGTACCATTGAATAGAGGTGGTCGTGTGGAGCACTGTCCTTCTTCAATTCCTGCAAAAGAATCACGAGGAGAAGCCATGGATGGTTCTCTCAAACTGTTAAGTTTTCAGAGAGTTGGGCTCTGATACCAATTGTTAGATAATACGCTTAACGCTAGGGGGGGTGAATAGCGCTATAATAAAATTTAGCGTAAACTTGCAGAAATTAAAATTTGCAGAAAGTAAATAAGTGCGATAAATAATAACTTACACACAGATATATCCTGGTTCACCACAACGTGTGGCTAGTCCAGTCCCCGAGAGACTCTCTCGAGATTTTCCACTAACGTGTCAAGCTTTCGGGTGCTTAACAAACCTTTACAACTTGAGGACGCAAGCCTCAACACCTTTGCTCGGAGTTACAACACTCCAAGACTTCAACCAAGGAAACACAAGTTCCTTACAACAAGAGAATTACAATTCTCTTACAAGTGTATACAACACTAAAACACTCAAACAAAATACTCCTTAATGAGTAGATATGAGTAAAAGAAGTAAGTTCTGGATCACAACAACTTTGGACAAGAATATGGCTCTCAAAAGCTTTATGAAATTGAATATAAAATGATAAACAAAAGTATGCAAGCTTATAGCAATGTAATGATCAGTTGTAGTATGTTGTTGTGTTTAAAACACTGAAATGAAGCTGTATTTATAGTTGAAAAACTTGGCATTACCGTTGCCTAATTGCCAATTAAGAGTTGCTGATTTTACTCACTGACAATCGATTGTCAAACCCCAACAATCGATTGTCTGCCAGTCAGATCAAAAATCAATCCCAGATTATACACTTGACAATCGATTACTTACAATCCATAATCGATTACTGGCAACGTTCAAAAAATCCTTTCCAGATTTTACCACAAACAATCGATTGTTCAGAATCAACAATCGATTACTCAGCAACGTTCAAAAAATCTTTTCCGGATTTTAATCAAAACAATCGATTATACAAAATCAATAATCAATTACCCAATAACGTTCAAAAAATCTTTTCCGGATTTTAATCACAACAATCGATTATACAGAAGCAATAATCGATTACCTGACGGTATTTGAAAACTTTACGACAACGGTCAGCTTCACAATCGATTGCACAAAGTTAACAATCGATTACTTATCAGTTTTTGAAAAACATTTTAGACACTGCCTCTTGGCAATCGATTGTTATATACTCACAATCGATTATTTAATAGATTTGAAAATCACTAGAAGTCACTGCCTCAACACAATCGATTGTCATTAGTTCACAATCGATTATTTTGTGACTTTGAAAAATCTGAAGGATACTGTCTCTTCATAATCGATTGTCATTAGCTTCACAATCGATTATTCTGAGTTTTGAAAAACTTTGATGGACACTGCCTCATCACAATCGATTGTCATAAGGTTCACAATCGATTGTCATGCAGGTTTGAAGAAACCTGATGTTCACTGCCTTAACACAATCGATTGTCATTAGTTCACAATCGATTGTCATGCAGTCTTGGCTTAAAACAATCGATTATCATTAGTACATAATCGATTATCTTAGTCCAGTTTTCAGAGGCATTTAAAAATCATTTTGACTAATGAAAATATGCATGATTTAAAATCATTTAGCATTAAATTAAATATGCATGATTTTGGAAAATAGTTTTATGAGAGAAGCCATGTTACGAGTCAAGTTGTAGGATCAAGATCACAATTAAGAATGACTCAATTAAACTATAAAACTTTATCTTGATCTTGTATCTCGATGTATATCAATTGTGCGCTTGTTTCTTGAACTTCGTCATATATCAATTTTCGCTTCGTTTGTCATTCATCAAAATATATACAAAAGAACACACCTTTTAGTATATTGCATTGAGAACGTGTTTTCAACAGAAGGATTATGATGTCACCATTTAGTATCATCCAGGGAAGGCCAATGTGGTGGCCGATACGTTGAGTAGGAAGTCAGCTAGTGGGCAGCCTTGCTTATATTCCGGCCGGCGAGATGCCGCTTGCTTTGGATGTTCAGGCTTTGGCTAATTAATTGTATGGCTAGATATTTTTTAGCCTAGTCGAGTATTAGCTTGCACGGTCGCTCGTTCTTCATTATTGGAGTGTATCCATGATTGACAGTTCGATGATCCCCATTTGTGTGTCCTTAGAGACCCGGTGCAGCTTGGAGGTGCCAAGTAGGTTACCTTAGGTGATGATGGAGTCTTGAGATTGCAGGGTCGAGTTTGTATGCCTAATGTGGATGGGCTTCGAGAGATGATTTTAGAGGAAATCCATAGTTTCCGGTACTCTATTCTTCCGGGTGCCACAAAAAAGTATCAAGATTTGCACCAACATTACTGGTGGCGTAGAATGAAGAAGGATATCGTTGCATATGTGGCTCGGTGTTTGAACTGTAGCAGGTTAAGCGTGAGCATCAGAGGCCTGGTGGTTTATTTAAAATGATTGACCTTCCCGAGTGAAAGTGGGAGAGGATCGGTATGGACTTTGTTGTTAGACTCCCACAGACTCGGAGGAAGTTCGACACAATTTGGGTGATTGTTGATAGGCTGACCAAGTCAGTACATTTCATTCCTGTGGCAATCTCCTATTCGTCCGAGAGGTTAGCTGAGATCTATATCCGAGAGATTGTTCGTCTTTATGCGGTGCCTGTATCCATCATTTCAGACCGAGGTACACAGTTTATCTCGCATTTTTGGAGAGCAGTTCAGTGAGAGTTGGGCACACAGGTTGAGTTGAGCACAACATTTCATCCCAGACGGACGGTCAGATGGGGCGGACTATTCAAATTTTGGAGGATGTGCTCCGTGCTTGTGTCATATTGAAGGTTCAGGGATTAGTTTTTTCCTTTATCGGAGTTTGCCTAAAATAACAACTACTAGTCAAGCATCCATATAGTTCTTTATGAGGCTTTATATGGTAGGCGATGTCGATCTATGATTGAATGGTTTGAGCCGGGAGAGGCTCGATTGTTGGGTACGGATCTGGTTCAGGAGGCCTTGGACAAGGTCAGGATCATTCATGATAGGCTTCGTAAAACTCAGTCCAGGCAAAAGAGTTATGCAGACAGCAAGGTTCGATATGTGTCTTTTATGGTTGGTGAGCGGGTATTGCTCCGAGTGTCGCCTATGAAGGGTGTGATGAGATTTGGGAAGAAGCGCAAGCTTAGTCCTAGGTTCATTGGTCCATTTGAGATTCTTGATCGAGTAGGAGAAGTGGCTTATAGACTTGCATTTCCGGCGAGTTTATCAGCCTTACATCCAGTGTTTCATTTGTCCATGCTCCGAAAATATCATGGCGATCCATCCCACATTAATTTCAGCACTATCCAGTTGGACAAGGACTTGTCTTATGAGGAAGAGCCGGTAGCTATTCTAGACCAGCAGGTTCGTCAGTTGAGATCTAAAGTTTCCCTTCTGTTCGTTTTCAGTGGAGAGGTCAACCTCCTGAGGCATCAACCTAGGAGTCCGAGTTTGATATGCAGAGCCATTATCCCCATCTTTTCCCCGACTTAGGTACTTCCTTCTTCTGTCCGTTCAAGGACGAACGGTTATTTTAGAGGTGGAGGATGTGATGACCAAAAAGGGTCATCACCAGTTTTTAATCAAATTTTGTGCTTCTAAGGCCATACAAACCTCATTCGGAGTCTCCTCGAATTGCATGCGCAGTCAGGGTGCGCAGTCGGAAAGCTTAAAATAAAATTTTGTGAAAAATGCCAAGTTTTAATGTTAAAAGAAATAAATTTAACTTTCGTCAATATTTTGAGTAAACAGACCCCGAACCATGATTCGACTATCCCGCAGGGTCTGTAGGAAAATATGGGATTTGGCGTATGCCCAGAATCGAATTCCGAGGTCCCAAGCTTTAGAAATGAATTTTTGAGAAAACATTATTTTCTGGAAATGATTAAGGAATTTTGAAATGAAATCTGATTAGAAAGCGATGGTATCAGCCTGATATTTTGGTTCTAGCTCCCGGTACAGGTCTTATATATGACTTAAGTCATTCCTGTGAAATTTGGTTAAAACAACGGATGTCGTTTGACGTGATCCAGACCTTAATTGGAAATTTTGATTTTTAAAGGAGTTTTGAGAAATTTCAGTGATCTTATGGTTTAATTCGATGTCCGTGATGTTATTTTGGTGATTTGATTACACGAGTATGTTTGTAGGATGTTTTTGAGGTTGTGTTTATACTTCGGTTGGAGTTTTGAGGGTGTGGGTAAGTTTTGGGTAGGTTTCGGGATGTCTTAGGCTTAGAAATCAGATGTTGCAGGTTGAAAGGAGTTGCAGGTCTCTAAACCGCCAGCGCGATCTGCGAGCAATCGCGTGTGACCGCGGAGGGGCCACCACAATTTACGGTTGCTTTTGTGCGGGCATGCTGGGCGATGTGTGGCTGCACTCCATTTTGTGCGGTTTGCACAGTGTCATAGGCATCAGGTTCGCAAGCATGTGCGGCCGCGGTCCATTTTGTGCAGCCCGCACATAGGGTCTATCAGAGGTATAAATAGACAGGATTTTCAATTATTATTCATTTTTCAAAACCCTAAAAACATAAGAGGCGATTTTTCAAGAGACCCTACTTCTCCAAATCAATTGTAAGTCGTCTTAACTAGTTTTCTTCAATTATTAACATCTTTTAACATGATTTCAACTTAAAAGCAAAGATTTCCATGGGAAAAATTGAGTGTTTTGGGTAGAATCTAGGTTTTTAAAATTTTGGGGATTTGGACCTCAATTTGAGGTCTGATTTCAAAACAAATTACTTATTTGAGTTCATGGGGGAATGGTTAATCGAGTTTTGGTTCGAACCTTGGGTTTTGACCATGTGGGCCCAGGGGTTTATTTTTTACTATTTGGGTAAAATTTTGCAAAATTTCATTTTTCATGCATTGGGGTTGGTTCATTTAGCGTTTATTGATGTAATTAAGTAATTTGTGATTAGATATAAATAAATTGTCAGTGGATCAAGGGGCAAAGCTATAATTGATACTTGAGTAGTGTTCAATACATCGAGGTAAGTGTTCGTTCTAACCTTAGCTTGAGGTATTAGGATTTGAGTCATATTTGCTACTTGCTCCTTGTTGACTATGATGTATAGGCATGGTGAAGAATATCTATACGTTAGTGTCAATCATGACCGTGAGTCTTAAACTAAAAGTTGTTATGTTCTTTAATGACATTTTGGATACCTTAACTAATGATATATCATATTGAGAAAATATTTGTTTACCCTTGTAGATCCTATTAATGATTGAGCATTTCCATTAATTGAGTTGAGTACCAACCAAGTTAAGGTTGGTTATAGCTTATTCTCCCTTATTGGGATGATTATTTTGATATTGCTTTTGTTCCCTTGTCGGAAAGTTATTATATTGCTTTGTTCCCTTGCCGGGATTTCCTGTGATTATATGATGACATGAAGTGGGGTTGGGTGGTACGCCTACCACAAACACGATGCAATGAGAGCGGGTTGTACGCCTACCACGAGATATAATGAAATGGGAGCGGGTTGTATGCCAACCACGAGATATGATGAAATAGGAGTGGGTGGTACGCCTACCATGAGATATGATAAAATGGGAGTAGGTGGTATGTCTACCATGAGATATGATGAAATGGGAGCAGGTGGTACGCCTACCAGAAGATATGAGAAATGGGAACGGGTTGCACGCTTGCAACAAGATGAAATTGAAAGTGAAAGTTGCCTTTATTTCTCGTTGTCCGTGTTAGAAGTTACATTACCCTTTCCTTATTGTTCTTTGATATTCTTGTTATCTTCCACCCCCACAGCATGTTCCTCTTCCCCAGCTTTAATTGCTTATTACCTTTTACTTTTCCGCCATATATTATATAACTGTACAGGTCTATCTGGAGTCTGGTCCTAACCTCGTCACTACCTCGCCGAGGTTAGTCCAAACACTTACTAGCACATGTGGTCAGTTGTGCTGATGCGACACTTTGCACTTATAGGCAGATATCGGAGCAATATTTGGGCAGCAACATTAGTTCGGGAGCCAGTCGTCAGTCCACCAAGACTCTGAGGTAGCCCTTGCAGGCGTCCGCATGCCCGATGTTTCCTATATCTTATATTTCATTCTGTTATCTCATGTATTGGAGACAAACAATGTTTATTTCTTTCAAACAGTTCTATTTTGTACTCTTAGTAGTCCGTGGATGTTGTGACACTAGTTCTTGGGTAAATACGTATGTTAAATTCCGCAAATTTTATTATTCCGTTGTTCTTTAAATGCTTATCAATTACTAAGTAAATTGGTTTAAAAGTGAATTAATACGAAATAGGTTAATGGTTTCAATGTTCGTGGCTTGCCTAGCTTTCACGAATAGGTGCCATCACGACCTCCGAGAGTGGGAAATCTGGGTCGTGATAGAAGAGTCACAACCTAATGATTTATGGTGCAAGGTTCCTTTCTAAGTTTGTTTGATGACCAAAGATAGGGTAAGGGCTTGAAATTATCCTAAGGGAAAGGTGTTAGGCACCCCTCAAGAACCACTAGTGTGGTTCCCAGCCAGATAGATATTTCTGAATTTGGTTCCTATATATACAAATAAGGCTCAAATAAAAGGGATTTTAATAAACAATCATTTGAAAATACACAAAGTATGAAAGAGCAATTAAGGCTGATTTTAAACAAGGAGTTGCAATGCTTTTAAAAGAGAAGGGAAATAAGGGAAGGGGGCCTAGGTTTATAAAAAATATTGATCACATCAATGCAATACCCATTAATCGCTCCTCAAAATAGGGGCTACATGTGGTATTAGCGCATCGATCATCATATCCATATCTACCTTTCCCACCATGTTAAGGTATTAAAGCATGGATTGGTATCGATTACTATTGCATGCTATTACCCATCCCATTCCTATAAGTCCCAGAGGCACTTAGGACTACTATTCCTAAAGGGAATGGGTATTAGGCCGATTGGTTTCAAAGGATAAAAATCTAAGGCAACATACAAAAAACATATATTGCATGTTGGAGAAACATAGAAACAGTGAAGGCTCAGGTATACCTCCTCAAACAAAGCAATTAGATAGCATGACTTAAACAAAAGGCAAAGTCTGAATTTTTAGAAGTCCTAAAGCAAGGGACTTTGAGTTAGAGGTAGATTCATCAGATACCTCAGATAAGAAGTCCAAATCAGGGCTGCTTCTGGTTGGAACAGTTACTAATTTACAGAGGGGAATTTAGTTTTATTGTTGTTATTACCTAAGGCTTGCCTAAGTGTTTAGGTGAGACCATTAGGAACATGATATCTACTGTTGATTCCGGATGTGACAAAGTAGTAACAATTTAAAATGGATGAGTGGAGATCCTATCGGCATGCTTGCTAAGTCGTGTTAATAACAAGATATTAAGTTACTTAAAAACGAGTTCCGAGTAGACGAATTTAAACTAGCTTCAGTTTATGCAGATAATAGTATCCACTACCGTTGATTTTTTATATTCCTAGAAAATTATATCTATGATTACAGATTTTAAACCCTCAAAGACATAATATCTAGTCGCTGATTTAATCCCTATAGACATGATATTTAGGTAAAAATGGGAGCAGGAAGGATTTTTAGATAGGAATTCCTATAGGCATGATTTCTACTGTTTTGAGCATGATGCTAGATTATAACCAATTGGACCCTAATAGCATGATATCTAAATAGTGACAAACATGCTGAAATTTAGATAATTCCTATAAGCAGGTTATCTAGATGTGATGTGAAGATGCAGAATTAAAGTAAGTCCTGTATACATGACTTCTAAATGTCATGTAAATATGAAGAATTAAAAACAACCTTATAAGCATGTTTCCTAAATGCGAATTGAACATGTAGAATTAAAAGTAGTCTTATAGGCATGTTTTCTACCCTTAAGCATGCATAATTACCCAGCCCTTTTCACTAGCAAAAACATGTGTTTATTACAACGTATTACAAACCAGAAATACCGAATTACAAAAGAAAGAATGAAATAAAAAGCTACAACCATAGGAAATCCTAATTTGACTTCCTATATGAGATATGCAAGGAATCGTATCATTCCCAATGCCTTTGATTTCAAAGCCTTTCTCAGACCCGGGTGTGTCAGAGTTCCCTATGGGCCTCAATAGGACCCCGGGCAGTGCTCACACCTAAGTTACATAACCAATATAGAGATGACTACAGTGTAGAAATGTCAGCCCTCATGTGTCCAAGTTCAGAGGGAGCTCATAGGTCCCAAGGAAATACTCACATGAGCGGGCAGAACTTAAGTCTAAGAAGAGAGTGAAAGTGCAGAAGTAGAGTTTTAAGAGCTAGGGAATAAAGGAGAAGGAAATGGTGATGGGAGACAGCCATTAACATTTTAGGGAGTCAATAACTTCACACAAAGGGGGCAAGGGATTGGGAATCCATTGCAAAGAGCCTAGACAATTAGGCATAGGTTAATTTTGGGCATGCACGGAAAGAGGAAGTGCTGACATGCCTGTAATTCAACCAAAACACACAACATATAAGGAAAACATGGAGGTTATGATCCTAGGAGGATCAAGTTTAGGTCATGCATTGCAATTTCCAATATTGTCATGACCCAAACCAACCACAAGTATTAAACATATTAGGGTAGGAATTAAGGATTCATAGGTCATAATACATTGATCTGGAATAGGAGAAGGAAAATACAGCAAGCTAAATAATAGTGTTGGATTAAATACAAACAGTAGCCAGACAAGAATGCAAGAAACAATAAATAAGCATGTTGTTGGTGCAGAAAAACTTAATTAGAACATACCAGTAAGAAAATACAAAATGCAGAAAATAAGCAAGTTTTCCTATAGCCTAGCCTTGGCTTTCAGCAGGCTAGGTAAGGTAGCAATATAGTAGTAGCAAAGAAGAGAGAGTTTTATTGTAGTGTGTGTTTGAACTCAAGTATTATGCCATGTGTTCGTGTCCTTTGAATGGGAAGAGGTACATGGTATTTATAATCTTTTGAAAATGAGCAAGAAAGGGGTAATAAGCTACAAAAAATGGCAACAATTATGATTCAGAATCAATTATACAAGTGATTACCTTTAACTAAGGGATCACTTGCTTAACGGGCATTGGTAGGTTCAAAATAAGGAAAGAAATAAATTTATAAGCAGTCTGACACTTGCCATAAAAGAAGTAGTAAAGTATTAAGTAAGCAATAGAGTGCAGTTATAGAAATACACTAATTTTGGAAAAAACTCAGCAATGCGAAATAGGAAAATAAAATCAATTAAACTTAACAGCCGAGTGAAATCAGAATTTCACAAAGGAAAAGTTTGAAATCAGTCACAAGTTGAAGGTCAAACAAAGAAGGACACTTAGCATATATAAATAGGGTGTATAAACACTATACATGCGAGGTCAAGCCTAGTGGCAGAAGGAAATAGCATACAATGGTAGCACAAAATTCAGTAGATAGCAACACTCGAAACATGATAGTCCAGTAGGTCAAGTAATGAAGAAAATAGAATATCAAAGGCATGCGAAGATCTCCGAGTAGCAGGTGAGGAAAATCCCCTTTTAGAAATTAGGGTTTCAAGCATAATCGAATTTTAGGAGATGATAGAAAACCAGAGTCAGAAGAATAACACAAAGGAATTTTAAAATAAAGAACTTCAAATCGAGTCATGCACCTAAATGAACAGTCTCAAACCTAAAACCATAGGACTTTCAACAATAAAAGAGTTTTAAAAAAATAAACAAGCAAATTGGACAGAAACTTAGGCAAACAAACATTCATCTAACAAACAATTATAATAAATTAGGGCTTTTAACATGCAAACTCAAGTAGAAGAACGATATGAGCAAACATAGCAAAACATGTCAAAAAATCATAGAAATGATTGGAATAACTTAACAAAAACCCTAATCAAAAAATATAAGGGGTTTTAAAGGCAGAGTTTTAAAAGAAACTTCGAGAAAACACTTATAAATTCAAAGCAAAAATAGATCTAAAATAGATTTAAAATAAATCGAAAGAACCTTAGAGGTTAGGATTTCAGAAGAATCCCAAGTGATGAGAAAAGCTTTGAAAACCATCGATCTTAGAAGGAGAGTCAAAAGTCTGACTCGACTAGCCATGGATGGCCAGTGAAAGGTCAAAGACGACCGAGAACCGTCATGAACTAAAATCGAACAGGGTCTGGACCAAACTCTTTCTAAATTTAGCCTTGAGACCATAAGAATCAAACACGTAGAAGCCATGAGAGGTTGATACAAGTCTCCGATGACCTTGGAAGCCATACACTTGAGAGGTATTAGGGTCATAGTTTGATAGCGTCGACTAGGTTTCGTAGGAGTCTCAGAGAGAATTGAGAGAAAATGGGATTCAACAGCGTTGTAGGTAAGAAATGATTAGGTTTAGGTGTTAGTTCGGGTTAAAATGAAGGGATTAATGGCAGCTGTTTATCTAAACGATCAATGATTGTATTAAATAGGAATCCGGGTGGGTCATTTAAATGGATAAAGGGTCGGATTTGAAGGGAATTGGGTTGGGGTAAAATTGAGTTCCAATTGGGATTCAAATTAGGCTATAATTGAGAGGTAATTGGGCAATTATTTGTGACCCAAATGGTCATCACTTATTTTAAATTAAATTCTATCATTTAGAGGCCTTAGAAACCTCATTTTAGAGTCACCTTGATTTGTGTGCACAGTCCCGAAGCATAGCCAAAAGGCTTAAATGAGAAACTGTGTGAAAAATGATAAGTTTGGACAATAAAATAAATTAATTTGACCTTGTTCAACATTTTGGGTAAACGGACCCAAACCTATGATTTGACTGTCCCGAAAGGTTTCTGTGAAATTTGGTGAAAAACAAACGTCGTTTGACGTGATTCGGACCTAAATTGAAAATTTTGATGGTTTTATAAAGTTTGAAAGAATACATGGATCTGAGGTTTAATCCGATGTTTATGATGTTATTTTGGCGATTTGATCGCATGAGTAAGTCCGTAGAATATTTTTGAGGTTGTGTGTATATTTGGTTTGGAGTTCGGAGGGCTCGGGTGAGTTTTGGATAGGCCATAGGGTGCAATTTTTAACTTAAAGATTTGCTGGTATGAACGGACCTGTAAGCTTCGCATTTGCGAAGCCTGGCTCGCAAATGTGAAGGCTGCCTTGCAAATGTGAAATAGCCCAAGTCTACTCTTTCCTCGCCTGCAAATGTGAGATTAATCTTCACAAATGCGAAACCTCCCATATTGGCCAGACCTCGCAAATGCGATCAATATGTCGCAAATGTAACTATCGCATATGCGAAAATATTTTTCTATACTTAGCCGATTTTAAGTAATTTTCGCATCTTTTTCAAACACAAACTACTTTGGACAATTTTCCAAGAACAAGTCTTCTTCCAAATCGATTATAAGTTAGTTTTTACTCATTTCCTTCAATCATTAACATCTTTTAACATGATTTCAACCTAAAATCAAAGATTTTCATTGGGAAATTAGGTATTTTGGATAGAACCTAGTTTTTTCAAAAATTTGAGATTTGGACCTCAATTTGAGGTTCAATTTCAAAATAAATTATATATTTGAGTTCGCGGGGGAATGGGTAATCAGGTTTTGGTTCGAACCTCCGGTTTTGACCTCGTGGGCCTGGGGGAAATTTTTGACTTTTTGGGTAAAACTTTGCGAAAATTCATTTCATGTATTGTGGTTGATTCATTTAGCATTTATTGATGTAATTAAGTAACTTGTGATTAGATACGAATGAATTGGCGGTGGAATAAAGGGGTAAAGCTATAATTGAGATTTGCGTTGTGTTTAAGGCATCGAGGTAAATGTCTAACCTTAGGTTGAAGGATTAGAAATTGTGTCCTATTTGCTAATTATTTCTTGTGGAGTACGACGTATAGGCATGGTGGCGAGTATTTATACGTTGGTGTCAAGCATGACCGTGAGTCCTAAATTGATAATTGTTGTGTTCTTAAAAGGTTCTTCGGATGCTTAATTGATGATTATCGATATTGTGCAATGATTTAGCTTATTTTCGTGGAATTTATTTATGACTGAGTATTGGTATTAATTGAGCTGAGTAGAAGTTGAGCTAGGATTAGTTATAGTTGATTCTCCCTTGCCGGGACATTTGTTTTGATATTGTTGATCCCTTGCTGGAGAGTTATTATATTATTTTGTTCCTTTGCCGAGAAATTGTTATATTGTTTGCTCCTTTGCCGGGATGTCCTTGTGATTTTGTATTGGATTGAAATGGGAGCAGGTGGTATTCCTACCATGAGATATAATGATATGGGAGTGGGTGGTATACCTATCACAAGATTTAATGATATGGGAACGGTGGTACGCCTACCACAAGATTTAATGAAATGGGAGCAGGTGGTACGCCTACCACAAGATGTAATGAAATGGGAGCGGGTGGTATGCCTACCACAAGATATAATGAAATGGGAGTGGGTGGTACGTTTACCACGAGATATGAGAAATAGGATCGGGTTTCACGCCTACAAAGAGATGAGTATTTAAAGTGAAAACTACCTTTATTTTCCTTATACGTGTTAGAGTTAAATTGTTAATTTCCTTATTATTCTCTTGAGGTTCTGTATTATCTGCTATCCCCGAAGCATGATCCCTTCCCCAGCTTTATCTTGTTATGTCAGTCTATCTTTCCATTGTATATATATATATTTAACTAAACAGGTTTATCTGGAGTCTGGTCATAGCCTCGTCACTACCTCGTTGGGGTTAGGTCAGGCACATACCAACACATGAAGTCAGTTGTGCTGATACTACACTCTAGACTGTGCAATTCATGGAGTAGCATTTGGTCATCAGCAGTAGATCAGGAGCTATCCCTCAGTCCGAGACTCTGAGGTAGCCTTGCAAGCGTTCGCTGGCCCGACGTCTTTTCTATCAGTTTTTATGTTCTATTGTTATTTGTACTCGAGATAGACTATGTTCTTTTCTTTAAAACACTTATTTGTAGTAATTCTAGACATTCCGTGGTTGTTGTGACACCAGGTTCTGGTTAGAGGCATGTGTCAGCCTTCAGGATGTTTTGGTTTTATATTCCGTTTATGACTTTCACTAAATTTATATTCCACTGTTATTTAATTGTTTATATCATGTTAATTTAATTTGTTAAAAAGGAATTAAAAACAAAAAGGGTTTTAAGGATTTTAAGTTCGTGGCATGCCTAGCTTCTACGAGTAGGCTCCATCACGACTCCCGAGGGTGGGAAATCTGGGTCGTGACATGTTTAAATAGCCATTTTTCCCTATTTGAATTATAAAAAATAATAAATTAATATTTGAAAATAAATTAAAGGTAATAAAATGATTTATAACATATAATTAGCTATTTATAAATATCAGACCTAATTATTTATGAATATAAACGTAATTAATCATAAAAGAGGCTAATGTTGCAATTATACAATTTTAGCCTTAAAATAGTAAAAAAAAATTGTAAAAATATGTAAAAAAAATAACTTAGCTATGTTTTAGTATAAATATGTAAACCCAATAAATGAATCACCAACATGATAATTCTCAGAATTATTATTGGGGTTTTTATGAATAAAATAGGGGAATAAATTAAATTAAAAATCTTTTAGAATTAATGAAAAATAAGAAACTTGGAGATGCTTATATATACGTACATATGCTATTTTGGAGGTACTTTGCATATAAATAGATATAGGAAAAAATTGGGTATCAACAGAAGTAATCGAAGATATCGCAGTAGTGGATAATTTGAAGGTTGTACAAAGGCTAACCAAGTGCATTGCAGCCTTGGGTCGATGCATCTCGAGATCGTCCAATAGAAGTCATTGATTCCTCTTGTTGCCGAAAAATAATAAAAACTTCACATGGACCCCAAAATGTCAAGGAGCTTTGGAGGAGCTTAAGCGATACTTGTCGAGCCCGCCACTGCTTCACACGCCGAGGACATACGAACAGATTTATTTATATCTGGCAGTATCGGAGATAGTGGTAAGTGGATTCCTAGTTCAAGAAGAATAAGGTTTGCAGTTCCCTATCTATTATGTTAGTCGGACCCAAGGTTAGGTCGAAACTAGAATATGCTCATCTAGAAAAGTTGTCACTCGCTTTGATAAATGCCTCTAGGAAACTAAAACCATACTTTCAATGACATCCCATATGTGTAGTAACAAGTTATCCCCTTCGAAATATTTTTCATAAACACGAGCTTTCAGGGTGATTAGCTAAATATGTCGTAGAACTTAGTGAGTACGATATTGAGTATCGACCCGAACAACTATCAAGTCTCAAATCTTGTCAAATTTTGTGGTTGACTTCACACCGGCCCTAGTGCCCAAGGTTGAAAGGGAATTATTAGTAAACTCGGGTACATCTTGGGGTATCTGGACCCTCTTAACATATTATGCTTCTAATGAAAAGGGGTCTAGACTCGACATCATGTTGAACCCTCCCCCTCACAAGTAACGTGGTTAGTCAATCTAACAAAACTGTGTAATTGACTAACAACGAGGCTGAATATGAATCCATGATTGCAGGTCTCGAACTAGCTAAAGGCCTAGGACTAGAGGTGATGGAAGCCAAATGCGAATTCCTTCTTATTGTGAATCAAGTTAACAGAACCTTTTGTTGGACAATACGCTTTACGCTAGAGGGGGGGTGAATAGCGTTTTAAAAATATTAAGCGTTTTAGTGCGGAATTTAAAAACTTTGCAGAAATTAAAACAAGTGCAGTAGAATAAACTTACACAATGATGTATCCTGGTTGGCCACAAACGTGGTTAGTCCAGTCCCCGAGAGACTCTCTCGAGATTTCCACTAAACTTGTCAAGCTTACGGGTGCTTAACAAACCGTTACAGCTGAGGACACAAGCCTCACCCAGGTGCTCGGGGATCACAATCCCAAAGACTTCAATTGCTCGGGGATACCAATCCCAAAGACTTCAATTGCTCGGGGATAACAATCCCAAAGACTTCAACTGCTCGGGGATAACAATCCCAAAGACTTCAACTGCTCGGGGATAACAATCCCAAAGACTTCAACTGCTCGGGGATAACAATCCCAAAGACTTCAACCGAGGAATCACAAGTTCCTCAACAAACGAGAATCGCAATTCTCTTACAAACACAAAACACACTCACTTTACAAAGCACTCCTTAATGAGTAGATATGAGTAGAAATAGTACGCTCAAGATCACAACAACTTAGCTTAATAGAATGGCTCTTCAAAAAGCTTTATGGATGAATGGAAAATGATGATCAATATAAGAAAGCTTTTAGCAATGAAAATACTCAAAGTGTATATGTTGTTGTTGTGAAAACACTGAGTTGAAGCTGTATTTATAGGTGAAAAACTCAGTCTTACCGTTGTCTAATTGCCAATTAAGGATTGCTGAAATTACTCAGTGACAATCGATTGTCAAGACTAAACAATCGATTGTTTGCCTATCAGATTAAAAATTCAATCCCAGATTTTACGTCAACAATCGATTACTTCAAATCAATAATCGATTATTTATAACGTTAAGAAATCCTTTCCAATTTTTGGCATAAAACATCGATTGTCCGGAAATCAACAATCGATTATTTTAACAACGTTCAGAAAATCTTTTCCAGATTTTAAGCAAAACATCGATTGTTAAATATCAACAATCGATTACCTGAAGGTAATTGAAAATATATGACAACGGTCAGCTTCAACAATCGATTATCAAATGGAATAATCGATTATTAATTAATTTCAAAACTCTCTGTCTCATATATAATCGATTATCAAAAGCCACAATCGATTATCATCTTATTTAAAATCACTGGGAGACATTTTTCTCATTCTAATCGATTACCATTAGTTCATAATCGATTTTTATGAGTTTTGAAAACTTTGCCTCAGTTAACAATCGATTATCATAAGTACACAATCGATTGTTATGCAGTTTGCAAAAACCTGATGTTAACTGACTTACTCACAATCGATTATCATTAATTCACAATCGATTGTCATGCAGTCTTGGCTTAGAGATACTCGATTATCATAAGTACATAATCGATTATCTTAGCCCAGATTTTTGAGGCATGCTTGGAAAACATTTTAACAAATGTAAATATGCATAGTTTAAAATCATTTGACACTTAATTTAAATATGCATGATTTTGGAAAAATAATTTTAGTAGAGAAGCCATGTTATGAGCCAAGTTGAGGAATCAAGATCACAATTAATATTGACTCAATTATAACATTTCTAAACTTTGTCTTGAGCTTCTTGTAATGCATCCATTTTGTGCTTGTCCTTGAGTACTGCTATATATCGCTTTTTGCTTTGTTTGACATTCATCAAAACCTACAAAAGAACACACGTTTAGTATATTGCATTTGAAACGTTTTTCCAACACCTTTGAAGTTTGAGGGGAATGAATGAAAAGATATTTGGATAAGCTACAGTAACTCTACATCAGTTCAAGGAATGGACTTTGCAACATGTACCTCGAGATAAAAATAGTAGAGTTGATGCCTTTACAAATCTAGGCTCGTTGGTCGAAGACAATGAACTCAATTCGGGGTTTGTCGTACAACTTATGAAGTTAGTGGTTGAAGAAGGCCACACCGAGATAAACTCCACAATATTGACATAGGATTGGATAAACAAATACATGGTGTATTTGAAGAACGAAAAACTTTCTTCAGATTAGAAGGAATCGAGGGCCCTGCGCACGAAGTTAGCCCGATTTAGCTAGTCTCAAGATGGAACCTTACTCAGAAGGATGTTTGGTGGTCCACTGGCAATATGTTTGGGACCGGGAGGTACTGAGTATATTTTGAGGGAAGTCCACGAAGGCATTTGTGGGAACCACTCAAGCGCTGAATCATTGGTTCGAAAGGTAATCAGAGCTGGCTATTACTGGATTGATACAGAAAAAGATGCGAAGAAGTTTGTGCAAAATTGTGTTAAATGTGAAAGACATGCTCCGATGATTCATCAACCCGAGGAGCTGCTGCATTCGATTTCATCCCAGAGACGTTCATGAAGTAGGGTATAGACATCGTCAGCCCTCTCCCATCGTCAATAGGTAAGGCTCAATTTATTTTATTTATGACTGACTCTCTAAGTGGGTTGAAGCACATGCCTATCAGAAGGTCAAGGAAAAAGAAGTCATTGACTTTATTTGGGACCATATCGTATGTTGATTCGATATACCATCCAAAATTGTATGTGACAATGGAAAACAGCTTATCATCAACAAGGTGACCAAATTTCTCGAAGGCCTCAAGATTAAAAGGATTGTATCAACACTTTATCACCCTAGTTAATGGACAAGCCAAATCGACCAATAAAACCATAAGACAAAACCTCAAGAAAATGTTGATTGACGCCAAAGGAAAATGGAGAGAAGTCCTACCCGAAGTTCTTTGGGTGTATCGCATAACTTCGAAGTCTATTACCAGGGCTACCCCATTTATTTGGTTTGTGGAATTGAAGCTTTAATACCAGTCGAAGCTGGGGAGCTAAGCATCGGATTCTGATATGCGATGAAGGAATCGAATGACGAGGCCATGAATACAAGCATAGAGCTATTAGATGAACAAGGTGATAATGCCTTTGTTCGATTAGCTGCCTAGAAACAACGAATTGAAAGGTATTACAATCGAAGATCCAACCTTCAATATTTTAATATTGGGGACTTGGTGCTGAGGAAGGTCACATTAAACACCCGAGATCCAAATGAAGGAAAGTTGGGTACCAAATACTCGAAATCACAAGTAAAGGAACCTTTAAGCTCGAAATCATGGATGGAGAACAACTACCAAATAATTGGAACATAACTCATCCCAAATGATATTACTGCTAAGGTAAAACCCCATTTCAATTCTCTCTATCTTTTATTAACAGTTGCAGATGCAAGTTATTGACAAGGAGAGGTACGGAGCCGTTAGGTCTGAAAGTACACGTTGCACTCTTTTTCTCTTGAAACCGTTTTTGTCCAAAATAGGTTTTTATTGCAAGTTTTTTAATGAGGCAACAACGGATCGTGCTACTTTAGAATTGAAGGCCGATCATGAATCAGTATCAAATAATATGTTTGTAGTATACTGGATTTATCTACAATCAACCTCGAATACTAGGGGGGAGGGGTTACCCTCGGGTATTGAAGTATTTTAGCAAGGAAATCATCTCGAAATGAAAGGGTCTTAATAGGTAGGATTTATTTTAAGGGCCAAATGGTCAAAATGAATCGTGACCACATAGATTGCTTGAGCCCTGACATAAAACATGTACACATATGTGGCTATTTTCGATAAGAATACGATAAGTACTTTTCTTGCAACTATTTAATCTCTTGGAAAAATTTCCACCTTACAAACCCATACATTCGATCTATTATAGAAAGGAGCCAAAAGGCCGATTATAACTAGAGTTTGGATAATTACTCCCACACTCGGGATACAGTTGTCCATAAAATAAACTCAAAAATATCAAAACATTTAACGTTGAGGTCATAACCTCTTAGGCAACCCTCAAAATTTAAAGGCTACGATCATACCCATTCGGGGACTGTTATCTTAGGCAAGCCTGGATAACCCAGGAAAATAAGCTCACCTGGCTATACCCAAACTAAAAGTCTATGACCAATTTAACACGGTTCGGAGGCGTTCGAAATCCGTAACAAACATAGGCCTTTGAAAAAAGAAAAAATTATTTCACAAACGGTTCCAAGGGCTACCCTCGACATAATCTTAAACTTAAATTCGGGAAAAAACTTCGGTGATATCGAACCTCGATGATGCCTTAACCCAGAAAGGCAATAAAAAGGAAAGGTTTTGTTTGAACCCTAGAACACAACCTCATTATTTCATGCTAAGTCATTACAACTTTTGTGAGCACGAATAATAAATCGAAGGAAAAAATTCGAAAGCCGAAAAAGGTAGAAAACCTTATAAATATATTTAAACGGCTGTTTTACAAAGGCTAGATCGGCTAGATAGAAAATTTATAAAAGACTAAAGGGTACTCTACTTCGAGTTCGAGAAGTTCATTCTTACTCGACTACGAAGCCCTAAGGGACACTTTACTTCGAGTTCGAGAAGTCATTCTCACTCGACTAGAAAGCCTATGGGCTACCTTATTTAGAGTTCGAGCAAGTCCTCATTCGATCATTAAGCTTAAGGGCTACATAAGCTCAAGTTCGAATAATCATTTGGGGTCCATCGATTAGAAACGATTGAAGGAAATACTTATTATCGATCCTTACCATCCCAAACCTTGGAACCTCAAGTACAACTTTATAATCTTATGATAAGGCGTTTTGATCCTTACATAAAATAACAAAAAGACAGCAAATTCAAAATCCATGGAAGGAAAGATAGTTTTTACATATATCTCAAAAGCCTTTTTACAAGGACCGCATGGCCCAATTAAGAGTTATTTACAAGGGTTGATCGATCTCAAAATAAAACTAAAAAATTACAAAAATTACAAAGCCTAAGCAGCATGGACCTTATTGGGAGAATCATCCTCACCCCCAAAGTCTTCTCCACTACTAGATTTGCTCAAATTCTCAGAGTCTTCCTCGAGAAAAGCTAGCTTCCAATCCTTTGTTTCCTCTACCCTAGCAATCTCGATTTTAGCAGATATATTGAAGCTTTGATAATAGGCCCCTCGATGGCCCCCGTTCGCGTTTGACACCTTGTATGATTCACTATGCTCTTGGTCTGTGCTAGGGTGGCTTCAATATCGACCTTGTATTGAGTCGCATTGGCTTGAGCCTTAATATTGGTCGCAGCCATCTCAGATCTAACCACTTCGATATCTTTGGCCAAGTTGGATAAATTGGACTGAAGCTCCTCGATTTTATTTGCCTGTATTGAGAACTTCTCTTTTGCAGCCCAAAGCTGAGACTCGTCTGACTGTAGCTCTGCTTGGACGGCCTCCTTTTTTAAGCTAAGATTTCCATACACCCTATGAACTTTTCAGCCTCGGCTTGTACTTCATATATTTTCCTTTGAAGGTCCTTGTTCTGTTCGAACCTTTATCGGGCCTGCAAAATTATATCGATAGTTGTTATCTCTAACTCACTCCTCTATCATGAAGCACTCGGAATACCTTCTCGTCCATCTTACCATGCTCATCTCGAGCCGTTACCAAATCTACCTGAAGCTTCTTGCTGAAAAGCGTATAAGTATTACATTTCTCAGTGAGGCCCTAAACCTCAGCCTTGTGCTCCTTTTAGATTCGAAGGAAGGCCTTGTGATGCAGCACTGAAGCCTACAAATAAGGAAGAAAATATTAGAATTATCTATAACTCAAAGTTTAGAAAAATAAATAATGGAATGACCCTTGAACTTACCCGATTTAGAGTGTGTTGAACCTCGTTAAACAAACAAGCTGCTCCCAACGCATCCATCACGACTTGGTCCTCTTTGATCACCAATCATCTCATGTAGCGAGAGATCTCCATGGAGGGAGAGAAGACCCGAGCGTCCTCCAGGACAGTGAGCACTATGGTACATTTGCGATTGAGGTTAGCATTGGGGGCCGGGAACCAGTCCACTAGTTTCTGGCTTGATGAAGATCCATCGACATCCGATGATGGTGTTTTCTTCGACATCGGTAAGTCACTAAAACAGGTGTTATCACCAGAAGCTTAGAACTCTACCTCATCTAGGAAGGTGTGGATGTCAAATAGCCCCTGAAGATCCTTGCAAGGGGGGCCTACCAAGTTAGCAGCTTCGTGGATCATGGAGTCCCAAAATTACGGGGACTCAGAGATATCAATCACTCTGTGTTCTTCTCTCAGGACATCTTCAGCTATTCAAAAGTCTTTGCTTCCATTTCCCTCCTCGATCATCTCAGTTTGGGATAGAGCAACCTTAACCTTTTCTAGCTCCAAAATATTTTCCGAATCTCCTTGTAAACCTCTTCCGGTTCGGGAGACTTTTATACCAAAGCGCTAGCCTGCTTATTGGCTATTAAACTGGAACCTTCTTCCTTTTCGGACTTTCCTTTTATTTGACGGATAGAGTCCAGATTCTTAGAGCCGGTGTCCCCCTTAAGCTTATAGGGCCACTTCGCCGGTCTTTTCTTTTCCGAGTTTAAAGAGCTCGGAGCCCCTTTCTTTTCTTCTCCTTTTCCTGCTTCGGGGAAGAACAAGAGAGAAGTTCCTCTTCTTCAGTAGATGGGAGCCTCATTGCTACATCCACGAGGCCAACAAATTAAAAAAAAGATGAGTAAGCTTGATAGAGGACCCGAACGATAACCGTTCTAAGAAAGAAAACTACCATGGTTACGGGCCTCCCATTTACCCTTTGATAACTCCATTCAAGCACTCTTAGAGTAATACTTCTGCGAAAGCCCTCGACCCATTACCTGATATCAGGGATTACTTCCGGGACGTGGGCCATAACTACAACACAAAAAACTTAGATAAGGAAAGAAGACGAGAAGTAAAACGTCAAAGTTAGATATTCAAGTCAAAGCAATACTTACGATTCATGTTATTCTTCAGGAAATGGTATGTCTTCGGCAGGTATCAGGTATGAGGTTTTTAGTTGGACAAATCTCCCCATTCAACCTTTGTATTTGGTGTCGTATATGCTCGATAGATAGGGTTTGGTGGCTCGTCGGTAAAGATTGATCAATCCTCCTCGATAAAGATGGGGACTGTAGTGATGCATAAGGTGATTGAGGGTAAAAGAAAGCCTCTGATCTTGTTTACAAAAAATTGAAGGAGGATCATGATACTCCAGGATGATGGATAGATCTGGCTAAGGGTCACATTGTACCTCTTGCAGAAGGCAACGATGATAGGTCTAAGGACCTAATGTGAAAGGATAAGTGTAATCACTTAAAAACCCTTCCACATGGGTAGTGATTGATTCCTCGGGAGAGGGAACCACCACGTGCTTGTCAACCTAGTTGCAGTCCCTTTTTAACTTGGTTGAGGAGATTGTCGTTAATAGTGCATATGTATCTCGACATTGGTACGTTATCGGCCTAGTGTCGAGGGTGAAATCTCTACCTTAAAATCAGCACTAGTGGGGCACTTTGTCGGAATGAAGTCATCTAGGGAAAGTTCCACCACGGTTTCGTCATCGGCGAGCCTTGATGAAGAAATAGTTTCCTTTAGTGAAATGATTTTTGAAGTCTTAGCCATTTTATAAATGGAGAAAAATAAAAGAGAGGATGTGCGCTTGGTATTTTGTGTGAAACAAGTAAAACTCAAAGATATGAAAATATAAAGCTCTAAGAAAGGCAAAGGAATTTGAAGATTAGAGTGACGAACATTTGAAGGTAAAGTTTGAAAACTGAAGAATGATATATTTATAGGTTTAAGATGACGGTTCAAAATCCGGGTAGTGGCCGATCATCGACTGGCTCTCATTAAGTGTCTAAGAAAATGTACCAACCAAACGTTTCAATTACCTCTATTGCTTACGTCATGGTGTATCGAGGTGAGGATCGGGGATTCTAGTCATTTCTTGTCATTACTCTCCAAAACACAAGGGGATAGTCTGTACACGGTCACAATCGGGCTTGTCATTTTTGTGCAGATGATTGAGGAGGAGCATGATAAGTCAAGGATCGGCTTCGATTTATATTAAACTGTGGTGCAGGGTTAGGTTGTCATGCTCGAGACCACGATACTGATCGTGACCCGCCAAAACCGAGACCGAATGAGATCGAGATCGATCAAGATCGGGACCGAATATGATAGAAATCGACGGAAGCTTACTGGGGTCAAATAATGAAATGATGAAATATCCGCAATCGGGCAAGGATCATGGCGCAAATCACGGCATGTATGAACAAGAGATCGATTAATTAGACAATCAAGGGATTTCTTATTGTATTTAAAATTGTACCAAGAATAGGATTCCCCTACTATATAAAAAGAGTCTAATCATTTGTAATAGATATCATATTCGTGTTACTAAAAGAAATATATTCTCTTTCTCTTAAGATCTTGATATTTCTGTTACTTTGTTCATACTTCCTGGCAAAATCTTTATTTCATTCGAGGGCAACCTAGCTCAAGGATCAAAGCAATACATTTCATTTGGTTTGCTTTATTTATATTTGCAGTTAATTTCACTATCAATTTATATTTTCTTGTAGTTTGAGCTAAGTAAATCACATGTCCTTAAAACCATAGTATAAATTCAGTTGTTATCCATTTTTAGGGTAAACAAGACTATTTTTCTAAAACTCTAGATAAAACTCTATAAAGAAAAATATATGCTGCACAACAAACATATATACTTCATTTATCATTCGTAGCTATTTCTTCAAAAATTACTATTCGTAACTATATTTGAATGTTATAGCAAATTATTTGTAATAATGAAATAAAAGATCAATTATTTTAAACTGAAACAAGAGAGAAACAAACTCTTGTAACTTCGATGGTTAGAGTACATACTTAGTAAGCAGGGTTCTTAAGTTCAACTTTTAACAATATCATTTCATTTTCTATATTTTTGTATTCTCCCTTGGTTGTATTCATTGCGTCGATACAAGTTGTATCCTTTGTATAAACTCTTATATATCACTTTGGTTGTATTTGGTTTGTGACACTTGTAATCGTTGCGCGTCTAAATAGAAGTAATAAAATCCGAGAACAATTAAATAGCACCTATGAATAATAATTAGACAAACTATAATTACTTATAGTAATTAAGCTTTAAAGGGCGCCAGCTTTACAAATGATCATTTAAAAATAGCCACAGTTTCAAAAGTAATCGAAATTTAGCTATTTTTATGTATGATAAATCTAAACGATAACACTGTTCAAAATCCAGAAAAATACTCCATCATAATATACCGCTCCAGCATAATATACTGGAGTTTGGAGCTCCGGTGCTCCAGTCTCCAGTATATTATGCTAGAGCTAGCAAACTATACCAGTCAGTATAATATGTGGGAAGTTCCTACGAAGGTGCACCAAACTCCTGTATATTATGCTGGACGGGTCTCTGTTGCAGCAAAATAGTGGTAATTTTTAATGACTTGGCAAACACTGGCTATTTTTGAATGACCAGTCCAAAAACTGGCTAGACCGTGCTCCTTTTTAAAAAATTATAGTCTATAGCTATCTTTTATTTTTTTATAGTCAAATATCTATTTACGATCATCTCCTACCCTTCAGCCATAAAATAAGTTTATATTCCTTTTTTCTCCCCTCAAATTTCTCGTATCCTCAAATCTCTTATATCCCCTACCCCATATCTACTCTCTCTCTCTCTCTCTCTCTCTCTTCTTCCACATTCACCTTTCAACCTGACCACCATAGCCCCTCTATTTTTAATTGGTTCTATCATGACCAGTAAAAAGAAATGGTGAATCCATCACGTTCGGGTCTGAAAAAGGAACAACTTGAAGAAAAGCACCAATAATCGAAACCGGAAAAATTAAAGCATTCAAGAAACAGAAAATAAATGCCGACGGATCGGTAGGTACCCTAATGATTCGAATTTCATTGCTGAGAAGGCGAGAAGCCCTAATAATATCATCAATGGACATATCATGGAGCTGGTCATCTTCAAAGTTGCTATCTTCTGCCATCGTTATTGCCATCATATCTTCTATTTTATGTTTTTATGAAAATACGGGGAGAAATAGAATTAGAGAGTCGATCTGGGTAGTTTGTGCAATGAGAAAGCTTTCATGAAGATTCTGTTAATATATTTCAATGTATCTCGCTGTATTTTATTGTATTCATTATCTCTTTTCCCATTGTATTTCGATGTATCTCGCTGTATTCCATGTATTTCATTGTATTTATTGTCTCGTTGTTTTTATGAATATATTCATATATCTTTTAATCAATATAATTTATGTATTCAAATGTATTTATGTGTGTGTGTGTGTGTATATATTCAAATTGCTCTGTTTTTGTTGTACTTATCGACTGGGAAAAAGATTCTGCATATTTCGCATCAAATATAGTTTATAGGTGATGTATTTGAGTTATATCAGGAGTCTATTGTGTTAATCAATTTATTTTACGTTTAAAATTAACTAAATAGACCACAATTTGTGCTATTTACGTTATTGTATTCACAATTACATGTTGTGAATACAATCGAATACAATATCTGTCTACTTGTAATCCCCTATTTCACGCAGTGAATACAATGAGTACAGCCGAATACAAAAAACTGTCTAGCTGTAATTCCCTGTTTCACGCCTAGAAATGCTATTGTATTCATGAATATAGTAGCTTAAATACATCGAATACACTATAAAAAACTGAAAACATAGCTTATTTAGTGCTGAAGTTTTTATAAACATGCTGAATGAAAAAGCTTAATAACAAAATTAATGAATTTGGGACAAAAAAACTTCAATTTATTTAGTGCAATTACAAACAAAAACTTCAGCTGCTATGCTTAAGTTTATCAATTACAAATAAAAATTTTAGCATATTCATTTCAGCACACTTGCTACTTCACTCCTATTGCGTGGCTGTCTTTGCTACTTCGTTGAAATTATGCGAAAAAATAGATATGTTTGTAAAACGGACCTAAAAATCTGGTATAGATCTAAATGCGCCAACAATTGCAAAGCGAGTCCACTGCATCTACTAACGGCGGCCCAAGCCCAAAAAAGAAAAGAATTGCTCGCCGGATTCTGCTAGTTTTGACGTTTTTCTGGATGCGCGGCCATTTTATTTTCGTGTATTTTGGGCTTCTTTTTACAATTTTCCAGCATATTTCATCAAGCGATTTTCTCTTCAGGTATTCCGACACTCCTTTACTGCTTTTTGGTTTATCCCACCATTATCTCTAGTCTCTAACGAAGACTTCTGTATTTGAAGAGCTTTTCAAAGGATTAACTATATGGGTTTCACTTTATTGACGTTTCAGGCAGGGGACGTACAAAATTTGTGTGCTTATGCACCCATTAACCTTAACTTTGGGTAAAGATAATTTCATAGAAAACTTGAAATAATGGATATATATTATTAGAAACACCTAAATAACAAAATTACTGGTGGATCCTTTGGTTAAGAAGGGGTGTTGGGAGCTTTGTATTGTTAAGGACGGGAGTTCAATTCTCACCAATAATATTTTCTATTTTTTTTTCTTATATTCAAGATTCTTCCTCATACGCCACTGGTTTCAGGGCTATAAAGTTATTGTCTTTTTTAGTTCTCTGGGATGACGGAGGTCGAAGATATCTCAACTTTACCTTTGCCAGATGCTTTTCTTGATTTTCTCAAACAGAATGGCTTGGATCCTTCTATTTATACTGCCACTGATTCTACGCCTCGTTATATAAGGTACTTTTGGCTAAGTATATCTATTGCATTTGCTCGTTTTCTTTATTAGCATTTTCAAATGTCTGTTAAATTGTTCAGTGTCCGGCAATATACTAAATATATAAATAGTAAATTAGAAAGTACTGTCTCTATGTGAAGGTGTTTGATCGAAGCGAAGTTTAATAAACAAATACTAACAATTTTCAAAAACTGTAAATCATCTTATTAAGAGTAAAATGAGAAGTTTAAGGTTAGTTTGTTTTTAAATATAGAGATATATAATTCTTTTTGGTGCTGACTAAAAAAGAAAATGTGTCACATAAAATGAGATAGATGGAGTATCTCATTTCGCTTGTCTCCTCATACTCCAGCACGTGTCTTGTTAGTTCCTTTTCAGCTTTTGCTTCCAATATAATAAGGAAATAGAGTGGTAATACATTGTTATTTCTAATAACTATGGTGTTTGGCCAGCTTGCACACACTTCGACTAATCGAGTATTTACTACCTCCCACAAGCGTTGCTACAAAATAATTCCATCAAGGTATAGACAGACACGAAGTAATCGCCTACCAGTGTTGTAAATAGCACTCGCCTCAGCGCTAATAGGGCGAGGCGAGGCGAGGCGAGGCAGTATCGCTACACGGCAACTGTTGCGTTGCGTTTCAAAATAGTGGTCGCTTCAGGGTGTGTTGCATGAGGCGCCACCGTAGCGAGTAGCGACTATCGCGTCGCTATTTAAAAAAAAGAAAAAGAAAAAGGGTAAAACTTAAAATAACAGGTCACAATTAGGGCTTGAGTTCAGAGCTTCTTCAACTTCGAACATAAAACAAGAAAAAAAGGTCAGAACTGTGATTAGGGCTCGAACAAAACAACTTCTTCATCTCAAGCTTGAGGTTTCTTCCAAGTGCCATCTTCTTCTTCATCAAGCTTCTGAGTTTTGCCATTGAAAGACCAGGTATGAGCTCTGAGTTTCGTTACTTTCTTCTTCTCTCTTCTTTCTCCTTCTTCTTCTCTTATTCTTCCTTTTTCTTTTTTCCTCTGTTTTTTGACAAAAAGAGCAGAAACAGAGTTATGTTTTTGTACTCTAAATTTCGAGCAAAATACAGAGATTCTTCACTTCCTCTTTCTTCTTCTCTTAATTGTTTTTGGCTCTGTTTTCGCAAAATATAGAGTTCTGTTTTTTTTGGCAAAATACAGAGGCCTGTTTTGGCTCTGTTATGGCCATTTTCGAGCTGCTTTGAAGCCCTTTTTTCAGAAACAGAGGCGGCTTGGAGGCCCTTTTTTTCAGAAACAGAGGCTGTTTTGAGGCCCTTTTTCATTTATTAACTTATAGTCTTATATAGTAGAATTAATTGCATATTGACTTGATAATTTTTGTCTACAAAACAACGTTGAAATGGCGTCATCCGATAATACTAAACGAGATATAGCTTGGAATCTACTATGAGTCTAACTATCGATTGAGTTTTTAATTTTTAAATTGATATATTTATTAATATATTATTGTTCTTGAGTTTTTAGCTATATATATAATATTTTATTTTTTTGTATAAATTGTCGCCTCATATAAAAAAGGTGAGCGCTTCGCTGCGCGCCTCTCGCCTCACTGAAGCGTGCCCTCGTCGCTATTTATCGCCGCGCGCCATCCAAAACACTGTCGCCTACCGCTTTTGCAAGTGCTGGGATTTGAACCGTAGTCTCTCCCAAGGCTGCTCCATTGGCCACTAGGCCACACCTAGAGTGGTGATATTCTTGAAGCTTATTCCTTTTCAAAACAATCATTTAGCATTCTGGGGTGGTTGGGCTGAGAAAGAATGAATTATATCAAAAAAGGCCTATGAGTGAGGTTTTGCTGCTCGGCTATGACAAGGTACTGTAAAGTTCCAAAACTCCAGATGTTTTCTATTTACCTTTGTTATTGCTCGGACTTGAAGGCTTATATTCTTTTTCCTAAAACTTGATCATCATCAAGTCAAGATTATTGTTTCTGTTACTTGTATATCAATCATTATGAGGTTGGAAATGATCATATTCAACAGTTTGAACTGCTTGAAGCCATTTTTTTATATTGTCCTCCATAAGTACTGACTTATTTGAGTTTATGCCAGGTTCTTGTGGATGCAGAATGCACCCATGATGGTTCTATTAAGCACGTTCAGAAATTTGAACAGTGGGGCTGGACAACCCTCCAGCGCCGTGTGCTAGATGCAGAAAGAACCGATGATCTGACTGTCCTTCAGGTGCTGAAGTAGTTTGTTTTTACAAACCTACATTTACCTTCTTCCTTGAAAACACTCAAGCTGTTTTGTAGCTGGCGTAGCTTTTCGTTAACAAGAGAGATTGGCTCATATCTTGTAAAGATTAGTATAATTGAAATTATTATGCTTCGTTTGTTGTGAGTGAAGTAGTTTGAAACTGTTATATACCAATTTATGTCTAACCTCAATGACAATTTCCTTATTTACAGGAAAATGAAGAACCGCAGTATAACAGTTTATCCAATTAATAGGCATATCAAGAATTTCATTGTTTTATTGATGCATCCAGTTGCTAATAGAAGGTTTAGGATTTTGTGGAATAAAAACCACGAGAATCTAAAGATACAACTTTGCACCCCTTTGATATTGGTAGTTTTCTGATTCCTGTTTAATATTTGATTGTCTGAAAATCACTTACATATATTCTATATTTGAATCTTAGATAATTGCATTTCCGCAAGAACAGATTCTAATTCTCAAAAGGCGGGAGCTAACTAATATTGAAAAGATTTTTGAGCTAGATAGTAAATTATCAATGTTGAGGCCTTGAGGGTTTGCAACTGATTTTAGGTCTAACCTGTGCTTTTTTTGGAGATTTTCGGATGAATAGGTCATGGAAAGAATCAAAATGAATTTAGTATGTCATGTCCAAGTTTTACGATTAATTGTGATGTTTGTTCCGGGTCTTAGTGGCACTTTCAGCTTTACTTTAGTTTTGAGGTCTTAGTTGCACTGTTCAACCCTAACTTATAGTTTGGGGATGATTTTTCTGTTGTGTGCTGCTAAGTCGTAGGTACTTTCTTCTAATTAGGAAAGGCTATAGAAGATCTCTAGTCTCGGACTCTAAATTTTCTTAACATCCAAGAAAAGTTGGTGTCTTGGTTCTATCATCACAGAAAGGTTGAACTTGTCTCTTGTGACTTGTGAGATGTGGTCAGGAAGATTCTGTAGCTCTATATGTATGTAACAATTTACTTTTGGGTGATGGGCATCGTTTCTCTTTTCCTCCTACTTTAGTGCCCTCAAAATCATCCCACATGAATACGTGAATCTTTCTAAATTTAATGCCATGTAGTTAAATTTCCATGTTTTTGTTCAACTTTTTTATCTTGGTGCAGCCTCATTCTAGGCTTTTCTTGTTGCTCAAGTTTTTTTTTTTTTGCCTCACAGTATTTATCCATTTCTTGCAGCTGCAACTTCTGATTAATGGATTCAGATTGCTCAGAATTGGGGGAGTCCTTGTCTATAGCACTTGCAGGTGTCATCTACTTGTATCACTGAGCTACAGAGTCCTCTTTCTTTCGTTCTATTAAATTCTCATAAGCTGTTTTTGTGTGTGTGTTTGTGTACAAAACAGTTTAACCTTTGCTCAGAATGAAAATGTAGTTGAGCGGTTCCTTTGTGAGAACACATCTGCAGGTAACATTTTGCTATTTATGAATCTAGAAACTGATATCTTATGGTGTTTGTGATTTCACTAAACGGTTAGTAGTAATGTTACTTCCACTGCTATTATGAAAGTTGTATTTGAATAGTTAGTGGAATTTCTAACATAAGTCAACAAGGTGAAAAAGTTAACAAAACCTTGACACGGGAAGGGGTTTATCCAGCTGCATTATAAATCATCAATAGAGTTATTATGAATTGCGTGAAAGACACCCTCATTTTTTCTTCTTGATGCAGTCAGTTTTCTTATTTATTTGCAGAATTGCTAGAGATTACTGCTGCGGAAAATTGGCCGTGCAAGAGTGGTCGAATACAAAAAACCTTACGGTTTGATCCGTTGACATCTAGTACGAGCGGACTTTTTGTTGCTAAGTTCACAAAACGGCCCATTTAGTTGAAAGGTTCGTTCTAAATCTTATACGTGTCCTAGCTTGGATTATCATGATCGGATGGCAAGTTTAGTATTCTACTTTTACATTTTGAGTTGTGGAAGAAACTAATATATGTTACTTTTGCATAAACTATGTATCTAGGGTAATTTGAACAGTGAATTATAACTGGCTGTGCTTTTTGAAATGTTGCTGAGATGAGTAATACTAATTGAAAGCTTTGGTACAATTCTTGACTTTTGAAAGCTTTGAAGTTGACTTTTTGTGTCTCTGTTCAACAGAAGTATGCAATTTCTTTTACTTAAACCTGTAACAAAGCTGACCTTTCTGGAAATAGTAGGATTATTCAAACCTATCAAAATGAAAGAAAAAGAAAAAGAAAAAGAAAACAGTTAACTATAATCCAAACATGAAGAGAACATCAACCAAATTGGTTTTGACCATTTTCTTTTTGCAGTTATATAGCCTATTCCAGCTTGTTTGGGACTGAAGCATAGCTATTATTGTTAGGTCAATGCATTATTTGTCAGAGATGCGTGCAGCAGCCAAATTGGGATTACTTAAAACAGCTTCGATTCAATTAAATTGAGAGCCCATGCATATTGATGATACCAGTTTTACATTCACCTTGACAATAGTATTGGAACTAGCATATGCATGGTAGGTGGGCATAGCTTCTTCTCTACAGATGTGAAGGAAAATTTGTTGCATTAAAAGTTTTGATGGAGTACAAAAGGTTGTACTGTATGTTTGGAAATGAGGCCAACTTGATCGAGTCTTCCAGTGACTTTACAGATTAATAGCCTGTTTGGCCAAGCTATAAAATCAACTTATTTTGAGAAGGGTTTTTTTTCAAAAGAGTTTTTCGCAAAAGTATTTTGGGTAAGAAGCAGTTTGTGTTTGGCTAATTAGTTTAAAAAGTATTTCTAAGCAGCAAGTAGTGTTTGATCAAGCTTTAAAAAATTACTTCTAAATGTATTTTCTCAAAAGTGCTTCTCAAAAAAGTGCTTTTGGAGAGAAGCTACATTTTTCCGCTTCTCCAAAAATGCTTCTGCTTTTCTTCAAAAACATTTTTTTTCCTTCCCCAAGCTTGGCCAAACACCTTAACTTTTGTTTTGGCAAGAAAAAAAAGCACTTTTGGCCAAAAATAAGCTTGGCCAAACAGGCTATACGCCCCACCTCTTATCCGTACCTCTGCTTGTGGGAAGTAGCATACACTCGGTGAAATAGTCAAAAGTGTGTAAGTTGATCCGAATACCACAATCGTAGATAAAAATAGCTCTAGGCCCTGTCTTCTTCTATATACATCTTCAAGAATTGGCGATCTTGCAATTTTCTATTCGAATTTAGATGTGTAACTCTTTTATTTGTCTATGTTTGACATTTTGCATAACCAACTTCCTCTGTTTTTTCCTTATAAAACAGGACTACTTTTAGTGTTAGATACTGTAGTTTTGAAGGAGATTAAACATGTAATAGATTGTAAGGCGACAATTACGTAATTCTAATTATTGTTAAAGTACTATGCCTCCAAAATTTGAAATCAAATGGAAAAAAGGTTTACTCCATTCACCAAATTCTAATTCTTGCACTCTGAGAACTTTTATAACAGATGTATTGTTTTTCTAAAGTTAAAAGTCAAACATGTCCGTGTTATTGACCTCTAAAACACGTGTATGGATTCCTTTTATGTGTTCACTATGTTAGAAGACTATCCTGTTTGCCCGAGCTTTCAAAATTTACTCATTTTTAATATTCTCTTCGATTCACAATAAGCGATTAGTTTATTTTGTCATTTTAATTTAAAATAAGTGTTCAGTTATGTAATCAAGAAAAAATTTAATTTGTTTTTAGTCTTTATCCCTTATGTGTATATTCCTAAGAAGTTTTCTCACTCCTTATTATAATTATGTGACCAATATTTAATAAGGGTATTTTAGTCATACTAAGTATTTTGTATGTAATTTTACATTTTCTTAATGGACGTGCTAAAGTGAAACATGTCACTTATTGTGAACCGGAGAGAATAGTACTTTTTGTCAAAAGTGTATTTCGAAAAAAATATTTTTACATGAAAATAGTTTGTGTTTGGCTAATCAATTTAAAAAATACTTTACCACATTAGAGCAGCAATTTATGCTCGGGGAAAACTGAATAATTCGTATCTTTTCCTAAAAAATTGGTCAAATACTTCAACTCCTTAAAATAAGTATTTTTCAAAATTTTGAAACACACTTTTGTCTTACTTTTTAACTTTTAACCGTTAAAGACTTTTTGTCTTCTTCCTTTTCATAAGCTTTAAAAGAGATTAATTTACCATTTCAAATTATGATCATTGATGAGAACAAAGAATAATCAGTTAAAATTTGAATAGAGAATCGGAAAATGCCCAATTTCCCATACTTGGAGAGGAGCCAAAACTTCCTAACGAGGTAAAAGAACACGTGTTAATAAACTGATATAATTGACAAAAAGTGATAAATTAGTTAAGTAAATGTCATGACTGAACTTTTAATAACTATAATATAATATTAAAGACGTAGTATGTATAAAAAGATATTGTTTAAATTGTGTTTTGTAGTTGCATTTTCTTGCATAACAACAAATATCTGTTTATGTTGGATTCTTTTTTTACTTTGACTACTCTGTGTCCAATAGTTCACTTGCTACAGGATGAACATTATCCGGGTAATTAGTGTAAGTACCTATAAAATAGGCAAATAAATGTTATATTAATAATCTAAACAATGCATTTAACGTAAATACTTGCAAAGCTCGCGTTGGAACTTTTAAAAAAAGAAAACAAAGTAAAATGTTAATCAGCATCTAATCGTTAAATTGTTCAATAAAGAAGTGATAGACATAAAATATTACTAAAACATCAACAAAATTTTAGAATCCAAAATTCTACAAGAATAATATGCTGGATAATAAAATTTTAAGTGGAACACATTAAATTTAAATTATGGATCTGTCTCACTGAAATTAAGAAAACATGCAGAGGCGGATTAATATTGTAGCATCGAGTCATCAAAAGTTGAATACATAAAACTCAAATCTTAGATCCGCCTCTAACTGTATATACTAAACTACACGAACTAACCTTTCAGAAAACTCAATGCTCGGAATTTTTCCTTTGGATACGCTGAAAAGAGTAGTTCGGTGCACATGGCATCCCACGTTCATGGGTCTGAAAAAGGGCCGCACTAAGAAATGTAACGTAGACAATCTAACCTAATAAATTCCTCTGGATACGTTGATCTTCATAAAATCTCCTAATAAATTCCTCAGCTCTTTTCTCCAAACTTTGCCTTTCCTCAAACGTAGCCTCTTCATCTTCACTATAATCTGATATAGAAATCTCATCATAATTATCAACTCTTTTATTCCACAATTCTTCTCCATGCAAAATATTTCTTCTTTTCTGAATCTTTTCTCTTTCGTAGCCATGATAATGATAACTACATTCATAAATACTTAACACTGAGGAATAAGTAGAAGGCATAGATTGAGTTCTTGCTATTTTTTTGGACCGATTATTTGAGGGACTAAAAATACTAGAGATTTGTTTGATTATTTTGAACAATTTATGGGAATTGTTTCTTTGCTTATAATTAGGGTTTCTACAACCCTTTGTTTTGCAAAAATTGGAAGACATTGTTTAGGCACACAAGATCAAGAATTGTGTAACGCATTTTTAATAGTAACTCTCTATATGTAGTTGAATGAGAAATTAGGGTTTAACGTTATTATAAAGGAAAATGATATACTTTGTATCTTGTTATATATTCGCTAAATCTGGATGTTCCACTAGTTACATTTACTTTCCTTATAAATGCGTGTCTTTGTGTAGTTAAAATATATTAGATTATATTATAATAACTACGTGATCAATATAATTTAACATATTATTTTAGCAGGTTTGTTACCATTTTTATTAGATTATGAATTAAAGGTTATTATAAATATTTACTTATAAATTATTTACCTCATACGTGAACTGAGATTTTTAAAGAGATATTACCTCATACAGTCATACACACTCATACGGCGCGTGAATGTGTAAAACTTAAAACTCAAATATATTTAACGAGGTAAACTCAAATATTGTCGACTTCCAGTTGCAAGTAGAATCATTATTAAACGCCTGAAAAAGGAATAGTATCTAAAAGTTAAACTGATGAATGATATATACTTTTTTTACACAACCAACAAACGTAGTTTAACAGTTATATCATATTATGATATTAATCACAGTTTTTTCTTAGATTACAAATTAATACTTATTATATTTACAAAAAAGGATCATATATCTCAATGCAATATGCGAATTAGGACGGATATGCCTGTCGTTAGTAGTTTGGCACAGATATACTCAATCCATCCAATACTTGTTCATTCATACCCTTTGTTTAACGGAACTACTATTTATCTTTTTTAAATAATTAATAACCGTACCCAACTAAAATCTGTGATATGATCTATTAGGATCCGACCCACCCTTATTTCAAATATATTTTTTGATATATTATCTTTTTTGATTGAGAAATTCTATGATAATCATATTTATTTATTACATCATTTCGGGAAGTAATCCTACTAAAAGCAGTAATTGATATTTATTTATTATTTTAGTAATATAATATTCGAATTAGTTTGTGCTTTCTTCAATCATTTTACCATCTATTTTTATTTTTCTCAATGGTACTTGTTATGAAATAATTAATTAATAAAAATGAAAAAAAAAACACCACGGTTTAAACAGTGGTGCTCGTTTATGAAATAATTTTGTTATGAAATAAATAATTAATAAAAATAGAAAGCACTACTGTTTTAACAATTAATTACTTATTTCATTACAAATTTGTAATGCAGAAAATAATTCAATAAACTAATAATCAATCATATAATGATCATTTATCTAAATAAAAAACGGATCCATCACGTTAAGTTATGGTGAACATGAAGTTATTTATATTCGTATTGGTGAAAAATACAAATAGATTATGAGAAAAATAAAAATAGATGATAAAATGATTGAACAAAGCACAAACTAGTTCGAATATTAAATTATTAAAATAATAAATAATTATCAATTACTACTTTTAGTACAATTACTTTCCAAAATGATGTATAAAAAAAAATATCGATTATCACATTGTTACACCTCTTTTTTTGTATACTACTCGTGGTAGTGTATAAGAGAGTGTTTTCACTTTAAGTGACATTATTCGAAATGTGATTATTTATTCAATTGAGGAAGATTTCGACTTTTCTTTTGAAGCCTGGGAACCAAAAATTCTGAATAAGGAATTTTGTTAATCCGAGGGAAGGTGTTAGGCATCCGGAATTCCGTAGTTCTAGCACGATCACTTAAACTATTATAATTGGCCCTATTATATGATTTTAATACATATTTTAGCTTATGGTATATTTTAACTTATTAACCGCTTTTAATTATTTTTTAAAAAGATTCAACGTCATCTAAAACGCGTCTTTTGACCGCACCACATGGAATGCACCCGCAGTTCGAGACGTATTTTATTTAACGTAGTGAGATTTGAATTTGGGTCATATGAAATGAACAGCTGAGTTTAGGAAGGTAATTTTAAATTACACGCCTAAAGCAACTATGTATTTTCAACTTTGCAAGGGCCATGAAAAATTCACTAAATGGCATGCCTCAAATTTTAAAGATTTTAAAACACTAATTAAATGAGGGCCGTGCGTTTAAGATTATATTTGATACAACACACCTCAATTTTAATATTAAAGGGAAGTTGAGCTAATTTTGGAGGGCCATAATCTATGTCTTACCTAATATGACACGCCTTCGATCTACTTTTAAAAGAACAACTAATTAATTAAGGACGATTTTGAAGGAATTGAAATTACTTTAAACTAAGGGCTTAAACTTGGTTCTGTAAACAGAAGAGCTAACATTTTATGAGGTCCAGTCTTTATTTCAAGGCTTGGGCTGGACATGAGGCCTAATAACCCAATAACATTACAAGACTGCCGCATGACATGTTTCGCAATAGTCTAGCTCAGACCCATAGAGGGAAGCCCAATCCTAAGGATAAGGGCAACGTTGCCAAACTTGGAACTCAATATCGAGTTCCTTCGTAGCATTTGAGATTAAAAAAAATTGGAACTCAAAATGGGATTATTTAGTTGAAGCATCACTAAACCATAACATCATTTTGAGATTAAAAAAAATTGCTTAAGCCCAGTTATTCCCATAACAGCAGTTGCACAATATGCCATTTTCATTTTAAAACTCAAACTAAATTATTATCAGTTTGGGCCTCATTTTTCAGAACCAACAATAATACAAAATTGATTGAATGCAATTCAAACAACAAACTACATGAGGCATGAAATTGAACTAATATTCTATTTCATTTATGAATTCCTACTGTTTAAGCATGCATCAATTAGCTGAATATTCTGAAAAATACCTTTTCCAATTTGAACATGCTCAAAAGCATGCCGAGAGTGAATCAATGCACTCTTTACTCTTATGCCCATTTTTCTTTCTTTATTCACATCAACCACAACTTGAGATCCAGTCCACCATTCATTTTGCAAACAAAGTTCTATTTGACTAAAAAAACATGTCACAACAGCCTTAATGATTTGACAGGCGAAAAAGTTAAAATACAATACACTGTCAATATAATGTTTTATATGGTTGAACTCACAAATTCACTATCCCTGTTCAAATTATCTGTGAGATATTCAATAGATTATTGAGTTCCGCCACTAATTACAAACCAAATCCAGCTCTTAGAAGAGTATTTGTTAACAACCAATAAAATGCAATGTATTTTAGAACTCAGGACAAAGCAAGTAAACAAAATAAACTACGCTATGAACATAACAAATTTTGGCTATACTCAAAGCTCCCCATTTCCATTTTAATTTCAAATCAGGCCTTACATTAGGTAGAATGCACAAGTATGTACCAGCATAACAACAAAATAGACCATGTCACACCTTTTTCCCCCACAACTCAATTACGAGATTGAGTTAGAAGAGTTTTTCCAATTAAAATGACGTTTTGAAAAGGAATTATTTATTATTTAGAGTCGCCACTTGGAATTGAGTTTTGGTGTTCCAAGTCACATTTTATTTGAATTCCTTTTCAAAAGGAAGGTTTGACTCTTAATTTATGGTCTACGAAAATAGAAGACTGAGTAAGGAATTCTGTTGACCGAGGGGAAGGTGTAAGGCACCCTTTGAGTCCCGTGTTTCTAGCACGATCGCTCCTATTGATTAATGTAAGTCTTAAATCAATTTTTAGCTATTCTTTTATTTTATTGATTATGGCTTATTTATTACCGCTGCACTTAATTTATTATATATTTATTAATTATTTTGACCAAGATGCGATACGCACACTAGGTACTTCCTTAAAATTAAATATTAAACCAAGGTACAGAATGTACACATGGTTATAACATAATTATTTTAAATTAAAAATGTATCAAGATGCGGAATGCACACATGATCCTTTTATTATTTAAGCATATCAATCCAAGGTACGGGTATGAACAGATGAGCTAATAATATTTTTTACAATATACCAAATATTTTGTCTGCTTTTGATTCAAGATATATAATTGTATGTTTTTATTATTGGAACTAGTCTTGAATTAGTTCATGTATTATTTTACCCTCTCACAATTATTTTTTATATACAATCCTTAAAATATCTTAATGAGCTGAATTTTTTCATAAACCCATTCTTTTGGTATCAACATCACACACAAATAAAAGAATAAATGTTCCAACAATTCTAAATCAGAATCCAAGCATGATAAAATAAAAGAATATTAAGAAAAAAAACTACATTACAAATTGAAATAAATAAGATATTTTCTATTAGTCACATTGACAAAAAAAAGAGGTTAACATAAAACTAAGAAAACTAATCGATGAAAATATCACACTTTACATTACAATGTGTGCCATGATTTTTTTAATACAAAATATTAGGAAAAATAAAAATTCAAAATAACACATAAAAAAAAAAATTTCAAATAAACTCCAAACCCAAAACATACTACAAGGATTTTACATGCACTCTTTAAGGGAAGTAAACTTATTATTATTATTATTATTATTATTATTATTATTATTATTTTTAGAAGTGGTATTGCCGCAAATTAATAAACTTAAAAGTAAAAATTCATGATGGACTTAATTTTTAGGTTCAGTACTTCTTATCAATAAATTTTATGGTATAAGATATAACTTTATTGTTTGAACTATTCTTACCCATTTAACAATGATATTATTATGACATCAAAAATTTAAGACAATGCTTTAGTCAAAACAGTAAATAAATTAAAAAATAACTTACATACTCAAGATTCAAGGAATAATATTTTAAATACGCAATAGGGATTAAGCGAAAAATAAAAACTCAAATACCACTCCAATAATAAATGAGATATAAACTATAGCAACACAACAACTTTATAATAGATCTTAATTCTTAGAATATAGCAATTTACAGTTTATGTTCTAACAAACACATTAAAATGGATTGAATAAAAGATTAGAAGAAAACCTCTAATGTGAAACTTCTTTATAATAAAATTACAGCCACAATCTACCGATTTCCAAAGCTAACAATACTAAATTTTCTATAACCTCGAACTCGGAACCGCAAACAAAATCTCGAACTCTGGCTCCAAACTCTATTTCTTTCTTCCTCGTTTTTTTGTTTGTTTTTTCTCCTTGTTTTTCCCTTTTTTTCGTTGCTTTTTACTCTTTTTTCTCTATTTTCTTTCTTTTCTTCCTAGTTTCTTTCTTCCGTTCCTTTCTTTGCTTTTTTTTTTTCCAACAATTTTCTCTCCCTTTTTTTCTCTTTTTTTTAGTTTATGATATCTCTCTTTTATAAAGAGAATGTGGGCGGTATGTTAATGAGTTAGAGTTGGAGTATAAGAAGGGTGTTGAGAAGATCATAGTGAGTAGTTAGGATAATTTTTATTTGAATCTTTCAAGATTTATCGCTTTTTATTATATTATTATTTTATTGTTTTTTCTTTTGTTTTTTTATTTAATAGCTTTTACTCATTCTTTACTAATGAAGAAATTAGAAAGTAAAATATATAGTTATATTTGGGGCTAAGAAAGTTAGCAAAATGCTCTCGGCGCATTTTAGAGAACCAATAGAACAGTGACTTCATCTTCGGCGCACAATAGCAGGGTTGCAATTAGCGCCGGAAATGGCTCGACGCCGGCGAAACGCTGCTCTGAATGCTCCGATAGCACCTCCTCAACTTGTCACCCCTGCTCACGGTGTTGCTACGACACTGGAGCCCCTGACGTTTAGTAACTTCCTTCCATAGAAGTACCAATCGCCAGTGACTTTGCATGCAGAGGTTGAAGAAGCTGTCAATACAACTCCGATGATTAATGAAGAGATGATTAACTCGACTGCGAGACGATTAGAATTTTCTGAAGTGATAGAACCTGCAAAATCAGTACAGACTGCTGCTGAAGTTGTCAGAGGAAATAGAAATGCACAAATGGGTAAGTCTCTTTCATTTGTACCCCTGATTGAAAGAGATGGACAGGAAGTGGTTAAGCTCAGTGTGGAGGATCTACAATCTCAGGTAGATTACTGGGCAAATGCATTAATAGGATATGTTATTGGTGATAATCCTAATGCTAAATTGATGGAGAATTTTGTGATGCATGTTTGGAACTTTGTATCCAAACCTCAGATTCTGTTGCATGCTGAAGGGTACTGTATATTTCGGTTCAATAGCAAAGAGGATAAAGAGATGGTTATGCAATCTGGACCATACTCGTACAGAAACAAGCCTATGGTGCTGAAACCGTGGGAGATTGACTTCTCCTTTCAAAATGATGTGCTTAGTACTGTACCTGTATAGATCAGATTCCCAGGCCTTCCAGTGGGTTATTGGTCAGTGGATATTTTGAGCAAATTGGCCAGTGCAGTGGGCAAACCACTGTACACAGATAAATTCACGGCGCACTATGAGAAAATCTCCTTTGCGAGAGTTTTAGTAGAAGTTGATGCTACTTATCCTTTGCCTGACCAGATTGAGATTGACACTCCTTATGGTATGAAAGTGCAGCAGATAGAGTATGTCTGGAAGCCAAGCTTTTGCAATCATTGTGTAAAATTTGGTCATGATGCGATTGAATGATGGCACAACACCAGCAATGATGCAGAGATGGCAAGGGGTGAATAGGTAAAGGGAAGAAGGCAGAGAGCTAGGAGACCAAGGCAGAATCCTAAGTAGGAGTGGATACCTAAGTCTGTTGCAGATGAAATAGGTCCTATTCCAGCTCAACCTGAGCATATTAGTGAAACTATGCAAATGGAGGCTAGTACAAATGGACATCAACAACATACTGGTGCTGTACAGATGGTGAATAATACTATGCCTCAGCAGGAATTAGATGACCATGGCAAAAACACAACAGCTTCAGGGATCCCTTCTGGGCTCAATGAGGTTATGAATGCAAATGCAGATAAAGGGAAGTCTACTGCAGTTATTATGGATGATGGCAGAAGAGGACAACAGGTGGATCCAGGACCTTCTTGGAGTATTATGTCTAATACTTCATGATTATTACTACTTGGAACATTAGAGGGCTTAATCAAGCCCACAAACAGGAGGAATAAAAAAGCTTTCTGTCTGTAAATAAAGTAGATATTATAGGCGTGCTTGAAACTAGAGTTAAGGAGCATAAAGCTAAAAGGATACTGGCAAAGGTTGCTAAAGGATGGAAGGTTCAAAGCAACTATGATAAGGCTGTCAATGGCAGGATTTGGTTGCTGTGGAAACCTCATATTCAAGTCTCTATCTCTACTGTGACTGATCAGTTCATACAATGTATGGTAGAAGATGCTCAAGGTTCAATCAGAATTCATTTGAGTGTAGTCTATGCTCATAATACTGCAGGCAATAGAGAAAAGTTATGGTGTGATTTAAAGGCAGAAAACATTCCAAGCCAGGATCCTTGGTTACTTAGTGGGGATTTTAATACTGTTTTGAACTCTGAAGACAGAATTGGATCTCCTGTCACTGATGCTGAAATCAAGGATTTCAAAGAGATGTAGATGCCATTCAACTTACTCCCCTCCGAGCCAAAGGTTGGTATTATACCTGGTCTAATAAACAGGATGCTAATACTAGAGTATATAGTAAAATTGACTGGGCACTTGGTAACTTCCAATGGATTCAACAGTATGGGCATCTTGAGGCTGAATACATGAACCCTTCTGTATCTGATCACTCTCCTATACTTATCAAGTTTGGCAGTCAAAGGCTATTACAACCCAAACCTTTCAGATTCTACAATGCAGTTATGGAGGATCCTCAGTTAAAATCCATTCTGGAACATGCTTGGGCACAACACTGTGAAGGACCACCTATGTAGAAGGTATGGACTAAGCTGAAAATTTTGAAGCAACAATTGAAAGGTATAAATAGCCAGATGTCTTCCTATAAGCAGAAGCTTGTTCAAGCTAAAGAACATTGGATATTGTACAGAGCCAGATGCAACACAGTCCATTTGCACAGAATCTGTTAAATGCTGAGAAAAATGCACTGTATGAAATTGAGAAATGGAGCAAGGTGGAGGAACAGGTTATGAGGCAGAAATCCAAAGCCACCTGGATTGAGTGTGGAGATGCTAACACAAAGTATTTTCATGCTCAACGGAAGATCAGAACTAGCCAGAATAATATTAGCTCTATATATACTGATCTTGGTGATAAACTGACAGATCCAATAGATGTAGAACAGGAATTTATCCAAGTGTTCAAATTATTGATGGGAGAATGTGCTGATGAAATTCCTTGTATCAATACTGCTGTTATGAAAGAAGGTCCTTGCCTCAATGCAGTACGGCAGAGAGGATTAATCCAAGAAGTCACAATGGAAGAGATTATAGAAGCTATCAAGGAGATGCCAAAGGATAAAGCCCCAGGTGTGGATAGTTTTCCTGTGGAGTTCTTCACAAGCAACTGGGAGATAGTACAAGAGGATATAGTTACTGCTACTATGGATTTCTTTACTACATGCAACCTGCCCAGCATGAGAAATACTACAGCAATTGCACTTGTGCCTAAAAGCAATAATCCTACAACTGTCAAAGATTATAGACCTATTGCCTACTGTACAACTGTATACAAAATCATTTCCAAGATCATTACAAAGAGGATGAAAACTGTTATTGGCAGCATAGTTGGCCAGGCCCAATCAGCATTTATTGAAGGGAGGAGCATCATTGATAATATATTGCTCAGTCATGAAATCTTTAAGGGATATACAAGAAAAGGTGTATCTCCTAGATGTGTCCTTAAGGTGGACTTAAGGAAGGCCTATGATACTTTAGAATGGGGCTTCCTTAAGCAGGTTCTCATAGATATTGGATTTCCAGCAAAGTTCCTCAACTGGATAATGGCATGTGTATCTTCTGTTTCATACTCCTTGATGCTTAATGGGGGTTTCACTAAACCTTTTAGTGCAAGGAGAGGGATTGGGCAAGGGGATCCTATGTCTCCCTATTTGTTTGTTCTTGCAATGGAGTACCTCAACAGGATACTGCAACAGCTACATAGGAATGGAGACTTCAATTTCCATCCTAAATGCAGAAAACTAAACTGTGTGCATATTTGCTTTGCTGATGATCTTCTCATGCTTTGCCGAGCTGATAGGAATTTTATTCAGATTTTTCAAGAGGCATTCCATAAGTTTTCTGAAGCCTCTGGCTTGAAAGCAAACATCAACAAAAGTGCTATCTATTTGTCTAGGGTACAACAATCTGTTAGAGATGAACTCATGGAGCAGTTGGGGTTCAGTGAGGGACATCTTCCTTTTAAGTATCTTAGGATCCCTCTCAGCTCAAAGAAACTTTCTATACACCGATACTCTCATCTGATTGAGAAGATAACTGCTAGAATCACATGTTGGTCTGCTAAAATGCTGTTTTATGCAGGGAGATGCCAATTGATAAAAGCTGTGATATTTGGCATCCAGACATATTGGGCACATGTTTTTATAATGCCAATGAAGGTTCTGAAGGTTATTGAGGCAATCTGCTGGTCCTTCCTATGGACAGGTAGTGCTTCTGTATCTAAAAGAGCTTTGGTTGCATGGGAGAAAATTTGTAAACCTATATCTGCTGGGGGTCTTAACATCATTGATATGGCTATCTAGAATAAGGCAGCCATTACCAAACTTCTTTGGGATCTAGCCAGAAAAAAAGACTGCCTCTGGATAAAATGGCTTCAATGCTGTTACATAAAACAGAATGATGTTAGCACTGCACCTCTGCCAAAACTGCCTCTTGGATTGTTAGGAAGATATTGGATTGCAGGACTGATGTTATGGAGAACCAACAGCTACAAGGCAATCTCTATAACAGACTGAAGTCACAATGCAAACTGGACAAGTTCCAAATACACAAGTTTTACCTTACTATGCTGCCTAGCTACAGTAACGTTGATTGGAGGAATGTGATGCTGGCTGTTAATGTACAACCAAGACACAAGTTTACAGTGTGGTTAGCAGCCCAACACAGACTGCCTACCATTGACAGACTGCAGAAATTTGGAGTTGATATACCTATTGATTGTGCATTCTGCAAAGAGCAAGAAGAAAGTTTTGAACACCTTTTCTTTGCATGCCCAGTCACAAACAGATTATCGCTCAGAATATGCTATTGGATGGGTTACCAGCGAGCTGTTAGTACTTGGGAGGAAAAATTAAAGTGGATATGCAGTAAGGCTCGAAGCAGAAATTGGCATAAGGCAATTACTGCTACTGCTTTTGTCACTACTGTTGCATTGATATGGAGAACCAGAAACTCTACTACATTTGAGAACAAGTTTTTTGCTGAAGATCAATTCTGTAAAGAGGTGGCAGTGTTGATTCATACAAGAAGCAGAAAATGTAAAAAGTGGCAGGAGGGGCTACGTCAACTCAATTGCTATCCTTAGCTTAGATGAATAGCTCTATGATAGATTAGTCTATATGAGATTGTTTAGTTAGAACTAAATGTAAATGAGTAGTAGAATGTCCATACTACTACCATAGAAATGCATTGTACATACTTTTTGAAATCAATGAAATGACAGTTTGATCTAAAAAAAAATAAAAATATATAGTTAAAAATATTAGTTAGCTACCTTATACTTAAATATTATATACATAAGAAAATGAAATATTTACATTGTAGTTTAAATTATACAAAGCAAAATACTATTATTTACATTTAAAATTCTAATTAGATTTTTTTTTAATTTTTCTTTTATTTAAAACCAGGAGTAATACTTATACTTTAAGAATGTGAATATATATTTAGTATATTTGTTTTCTAAAATAAAACCTACTAAGATAAAAGTTTTAAAATATTAAGATTAGACGTAAAAGAAATATTTGCACTAAACTAGTATAGAATTTGGGTGTGGTAAAAAATTAGGTGTTCACAGCATGTCCCTCTTTGATTGGAAACATGAAGAGTTTTCACGTAAAGAAAAATGAACAAGGTGACTGATTTTTGACCTCACTAGCAGTTGAAAAAGAAAACAAGATAGAAGAAAAAGGTGCGACCGAGCCTTTGTTTTAGGCAGCCTACATATCCCGATTTATAAGGGAATCATGTCACATGTAGTTCAAGTAGAAAGAAGAGTGAAGGAGTATACTTAGATGGAGAGTCCACTAAGGTTCCAATCCGCGGTTCCTACTATTACATCAAAATGAAAAGAAGATTACATACTCTTGAAATCTAAGAGTCACAAATTCCTATCTAAATGCCATCTAGAGTCTTGTCTTGATTCTTGATTTGCTTCTCCTAGTGACTTTGGATTGAAACTTGATGCTCTCGATGCAACAGACTATGAAATATTATTTTATGCTTGTTTCTTGATACGACGATGGGAAGAAAGAACTAATATGTCTCCGCATGCATTACGCCAAAGCTGGTTGCTGCTGGTATTGAGATCAAACGTTTCATTTATTTGGAAAGAACTAAAATCTTATTTTTGCACATCAAATCCGTGCTTTGCAAAAAACATACATGCTAACACAAATAAACAAAATGAACAAATTTTTTTGCCCAGTTTGCACTAGGACATTTTTGTGAGTTATTGAAAACACATTAAACTATAATTGCTATTGCAGAATAAAAAGTTGAAAAAGATTTTTTTTTACTAATAGGGAATGTTATTCCCTTTGTTACAAGAAGGAGGCAACCAGGGGTGCAGTACCATGTGTTGACGATAAGATGAGGCCTGTGTCATCATCTAGGGGATGTCGTACCCTATGTAGGTAGAAAGTAATGCGACTAAGGGATGTAGTACCATGTGTCGGCAATAAGATGAGGCTCGTGACACTATGAAATGCTGCTAAGGGATGTCGTACCCTATTTAGAAAAAAATATAGCCAAGGGATGTAGTTGCCTATTTTGACAATAAAATGAGGCTCGTGGCACACTGAAATTCTACTAAGGAATATCGTACCCTATGTAGAAAATAATGCAGCCAGGGGATGTAGTACCCTGTGTTGGCAATAAAATGAGGCCTCCTGGCACTCTAAAATTCTACTAGGGGATGTCGTACCCTTTGTAGAAAATAATGCAGCCAGGGGATGTAGTACCCTGTGTTGGCAATAAAATGAGGCTCGTGGCACTCTGAAATGCTACTAGGGGATGTCGTACCCTATGTAGAAAATAATGCAGCTAGGGGCTATAGTTCCCTGTTTTGACAATAAAATGAGGCTCGTGGCTCTCTAAAATACTACTAAGGAATGTCGTACCCTATGTAGAAAATAATGCACCCAGGGGATGTAGTACCCTGGGTTGGCAATAAAATGAGGCTTGTGGCACTCTGAAATGCTACTAGGGGATATCGTACCATATGTAGAAAATAATGCAGCCAGAGGATGTAGTACCCCGTGTTGGAAATAAAATGAGGCTCGTGGCACTCTGAAATGCTACTAGGGAATGTTGGCACTCTGAAATGCTACTAGGGGATGTCGTACCCTATGTAGAAAATAATGCAACCAAGGGATGTAGCACCCTTTGTTGAAGATAGGGTGTTGATCCCCTATAATGAAACTAAAATAACATAAGTACGTACATATTGGAAGGAAATCATGGATTTGAGAACTTTACTTGGTGGTGTTCGTCTTTCCACTAACTGTTTCACTAAATGAATTTGTTCCTGTTCTAAACAAAGAAAGATTCGCTAGTTTTTTAAAATGGTGGTCAGTGTGTGGCCTTGACTTCATGGGCGACTTGACCTTGCATCCATTGCACTTGTTAGGACCCTGTTGATGATCGTACAAATTGCCGAGAGATGTTGACTTTATTTTATGAAGATATTTTTCTTTTTTTATTTGAACATCAACACCTATCTATTTTGCGCCTATCACCATTTATGTCTATGGTGCAAAAAAATTTGTTCCCCAAAACAACTTTTGATGAGTAACTTTTGTTGCCCTTGAAACATTTCTAAGTCCTCCGAGCTTTTGCTTGACAAGGAATATCAAAGTCGGTTTATGGCTTTGCCTATACTGTTTATGCCCAGAATTTTTGCTTCATATAATGGGGAAACAGTAACCAATTTTGTGGCTTTTTTATTTGCTTTGCTTTGACAAAATTAACTGAAAGTGACTCAAAAAATAATAGTACGAAAGAAGAAAAGAAAAAGAGAAGAAAGAAAAGAAAAGTAGGTGAACTAATAAGCATTAGAACTTAATCGAGAAGCGTCCCTTTCAGGGGAAAATAACAAAAGGACTTATCTAGAGGAATATGCTGACTTCAATGAACATGACATGCACTTTGGACTGGATTCCTGATCCGTCTAAACCGTCTAATTCTCAAAATATGTTGTAAACTTCTCTTTGAAACAGAGTTCTTTAACCATGCTTGTGCTGGGATATAAGAAAACCTAAAATCGATCAACGATGTCCTTTGTGGGTTTTCACCAATTGACCTCTCTCATTTGCCTTTTTCTCAACTCACCATCGCCTTATAGTGTCAGTGAGGGTTTTCACCAATAAGATTCTCTCCTTTATTTTCCATCGCCTAATAGTGCCCTTGAATGTTTTCACCGATAAGACTCTCTCATTTGTTTTTCTCTCTTTGCAATGGTTGAAGCGCCACCCGCAGTGTACTGACTTAGCATTCTCAAAAGCCGATCAAAAGGTCTTAAAATAGAAAGGTACAAAGAATTACTCAACTAAATTACAACTTTTCGAACCATTTGATGGAACAACCATCGAAAATAAAATAAAAACATGCCCCAGTTTCTTTGAATATTGGGTTAATATGGATTTTTGTTTGGTGTGACGGAACACTCAGTGAGAGGCTGCCTACGTATCCTTTCGGAATCAAGTCGAACATAGTTGAGGAAAACATGAACTTGTTTTGATGATTTTTTAAAGTACATTGGTTCTAAAAGAGGATAAACACAAAGAAATATAAACAAGGCTTCAAAGGGCTAACTAGGGTTGACCAGTGTTTGGGTAGTGAGAAGCCTTTCGTCATCCAAACCTGCGAAGGCTAACTATAAACTAAATGCCCCAATAGAAGCATGTCCGACATAGTATCTCTTGACCGCATCTGCATTGACGGATATGTCTGTCACCTTTCCTTATATATCTACCAAGTGTAGAGGTTCTTTCGACAATACTTTCTTGACGAGGTAAGGACCTTTGCAATTTGGGGCGAACTTTCCTTTCGCTTATTACTGGTGTGGAAAGATGCGTTTCAAAACAAGCTGTCCTACCTCAAATTTTCTTGGGTGCACTTTCTTATTGTATGCGCATGCCATTCTTTGTTGGTTTAATTGACCAAAACAAACTGTCGCCAAACGCTTTTCATCAATCAAACTCAACTATTCCAATCATGACTTCACCCATTCAATATCTTCAATCCCAACTTCAACAATTATATGGAGAGAGGGAATTTCGACTTCAGCAGGTATGACTGCTTCACTGCCATAAACTAACAAGTAGGGCATTGCACTAATTGATGTACAGATAGTTGTCTGGTATCCCAAGAGAGTAAAAGGAAATTTCTAGTGCCACTCTCTATACCCTTGGACCATCTTCCTAAGAATCTTCTTGATGTTCTTATTTTCAGCTTCAACAGCTCCATTAGCTTTGAGTCGGTAAGGAGTAGAATGGCGATTCTCAATTTTAAATTGTTCACATACCTCCTTCATCAGATGACTATTCAAATTAGCAGTATTATCTGTAATAATGGTTTTTGGAATACCAAAACGACAAATGATGTTTGAGTGAACGAAGTCTACTACTGCTCTCTTGGTAACTGCTTTCAATGTAATAGCCTCTACCCATTTGGTAAAGTAATCAATTGCAACCAAGATGAATCTGTGCCCATTTAAAGCCTTTGCCTTGATTGGGCCAATGACGTCCATTCCCCAAGAAACAAAAGACCAAGGAGCTGACATAGGATACAACTCTGAAGGAGGCGAGTGAATCAAATCACTGTGAATCTGACACTCGTGGCACTTGCGAACAAAACAAAATCAATCTCGCTCCATAGTAGGCCAATAATATCCTTCTCGAAGGATATTCTTTGGAAGAACAATCCATTCATGTGCGGACCACAAACTCCCGAATGCACCTCGTTCATTATCATTTCAGCTTCTTTAGCATCCACACATCTCAATAAATTTAAATCCGGGGTTCTTTGTATAGGATTTCCCCACTCAAAAAGAAACCATTGGAGAGTCGCCTAATAGTTCTCTTTTGATCCTATTAGCATGTTCCAGATATTCTCTTGTTTTCAAAAACTGTTTATTATCACAGTGCAGTGGGTCACCATCTAGTTCCATTTCAATTGTATTGCAATAACCATATTGATCCCAAATTTGAATTTCCAATGGGTCAATGTGAGTATTACCCGGATTTGGAAGCATTAAGGCCAGGGTGGCCAAGGCATCAACTAATTCATTGTGAAACCTAGGAATGTATCTGAACGATGGACTTGAATCTCTTGCTAAGATCTTCCACACATTTTTTGATATGGAATGAGCTTGATGTCTCGAGTCTCCCAATCACCTTGAGCCTGCCGAATAAGCAAATCTGAATCTCCCATCATAAATAGTTCATGCACATTTAGGTTTATTGCCATGTTCAAACCCATGATGTAAGCTTTATATTCTCTCCTGTTGTTTGTATAGAAGAAACAAAGTTGTGTTGTGGCAGGGTGGTGTTGCCTAATAGGTGATACGAGAATTGCCCCAATCCCTACGCCTTTAATGTTAACAGCCCATCAAAGTATAGTTTCTAAACTGGACTGTCATCTTGGACTTCTTCTTCAACTAAATTAACCTCTTCATCTAGGAAGTATGTGTTCAAAGATTCATACTCATCATCCACTAAGTTTTCTTCCAGATGATCAGCCAAAGCTTGTTCCTTCATGGCAGTGCGAGTGACATAAACAAAATCAAACTCTGTGAGCAAGATTTTCCACTTTACCAATCTGCCAGTTGGCATCGGTATCTAAAAAATGTACTTCAAGGGATCCATTCGGGATATGAGGTAAGTTGCATAGGCCAAACGATAATTGCTAAGCTTCTGAAAGACCAGGTTAAGGCACAAAATCTCCTTTGTAAAAGAGTGTATTTGGCCTCATAAGTGGTAAACTTTTTGCTCAAATAATATATTGCTTGTTCCTTTTTTCCGTGGCATCATGTTGACCCAGAACACAACCAAAAGAACTATATGTTACTGACAGATATAAAAATAGAGGCCTACCGGGTTCTGGCGGGACCAAAACAGAAGGATTTTACAAATATTCCTTGATCTTATCAAAAGCTTCTTGGCACTCATCTGTCATCTTGATAGTGGCATTATTTTTCAACAACTTGAAAATAGGCTCACATGTAGTTGTAAGCTGTGCAATGAACCTGTTGATGTAGTTCAACCTCCCGAGCAAACTCATGACTTCTTTTTTATTCTTTGGGGGAGGCAGATCTCGAATGGTCTTTATCTTGGAGGTATCTAACTCAATGCCTCTTCGACTAACTATAAAACCCAAAAGCTTCCCAGAAGGGACTCCAAATGCTCATTTGGCTAGATTGAGTTTGAGATTGTTCCTTCGTAGCCTTTCAAAGAACTTTTTCAAGTCTTTCACATGATCATCTCGTGTTCTAGACTTAATGGTCACATCATCAACATACATCTCAATCTCTTTGTGCATCATGTCATGGAATATGGTAGCCATGGCCCTCATGTAAGTTGCTCCTACATTCTTCAAACCAAATGGCATGACCCTATAAAAATAGGTTCCCCATGGAGTGGTGAATGCGGTTTTTTCTGCATCTTCTTCATCCATCAGAAGTTGGTGATACTAGGCATAGCAATCCACAAAAGATTGGATTTCATGATTAGCACAATTGTCAACAAGGATATGAATGTTGGGTAAGGGAAAGTTGTCTTTTTGACTTGATTTATTTAAATACCTATAGTCAACACAAACTCTGATTTTCCCATCCTTCTTTGGCACTGGCACAACATTTGCTAACCATGTAGTATATCGGACGACCCTGATCATATTTGCGCTTAGTTTCGTCGTGACTTCTTCCTTAATCTTATCACTCATATCTGTCTTAAACTTCCTTTATTTTTGTTGGATTGGTGGAAAATTAGGATATGTGAGAAGCTTATGGACCACTAAATCACCACTCAAACCCGTCATGTCATCATACGACCAAGCAAATACATCTAATTATGGCATCTCTCGTCCTTTGTTCAGTATGAATACTTATTTTTGTTTCTCTGATTTCTTTAGGACTTGTGAGGTTAATTTCCTCAGTTTTATTTAAGTTAGGCTTAGGCTTATTCTCAAATTGATCCAATTCTTTTTTTATTTCCTTAAAGGACTCATCTTCATCATACTCAACTTCTTGATTCATTATTGCGAGATTAGACAACTTTTAAGATCTGGGAATGAATTCCGTGTGCATGTCATGTTTTTAAAGCTAGCATTAACGAAACTGAAAATGATGAGAAATTAACAAAAATTACAGAAAAGAAGATACAATTCTACTATGAAACTGGAACTTCGTTTCATTGAATTTGAAAGGATTGAAGGGCTAACATCAAAGCAAAACATTTAAACTAAAGTATATGGATTATAACCCTGAAAATCATCCAAATAAAGAAAAAGCAACAAAATAGTCTACCAAGAGTCCTTCCTGATGGGTCGAGGAGTTTCTTCCTAGTTGTTGAGCGAGGTATCTGGGCCAATAAGCTGAACACTTGCATGGCTAGGGCCCTCACCAACTTGAACCATGTTGATTCCATAGAACGTCCCCTTGAGACCCTGGTAAACTTCATCAATGTCAACCTGAGTAAAAATATTTTGGACTTCTTCAAATTGTGGCTTGACAAAAGAGTAGGCAAAGTGAGGGATTGGTTTTTATAAATTCCAGCCATTCTTTTTGCGGGCCTTGTCTCTGTTTATGTCAGCTAATGTTGGTTTAAAAACCAAGCCAAAGGTGTCTTTCTTCGAAAAGGGAGTAATGTGGTTCACAATTCCTTGCAGAATGACCTAATCCTTTTTCTGGTTCATAGCCGTTCCTCAACATCAGTAAAGCTACCATCATAGATGTGGCTGAAAGATGGGGATACAGAATTGGTTTTCCTTCTTCCACTTGGTCTACCTCAATCACCTTAAATGTTTGATATATGAGGGATTCACATTATTCCTTAGCCTCGATACACGAAATGGACGGGTCATTATAGACGGACGAGTCGTCCTCCCCATGAACAACAACTTCTTGCCTGTCATATTCCAATTTGACCATTTGATGTAGGGTGGATCGAATAGCTCTGGACATATAGATCCACGGCCTTCCCAGAAGAAAATTATAGGAGGTTTTCATATCCAACACCTGAAAGACAATGTTAAAATCAACCGGTCCAATTGTCATGGTGAGTACAATTTCTCCAATATTGTCTCTTTTTGAACCATCAAAAGCCCTGATGCTGACACTACTAGTTCACATTCTGTTAGTGTCAATGTTCAGTTGTTGTAGAATAGAAAGAGGGCATACATCTACACTTGAGCCTCTGTCAATCATGACCCCTTTTATGTAATTACCTTTACATTTGACCAAAACATGCAAAGCTTTATTGTGCCTAGCCCCTTCATTCGGCAAATCATCATCGTTGAAAGAAATTTTGTTCACCTCAAAGAATCTTTCAACCATTTTTTCTAGTTGATTCACCGTTGTCTTTTCTGAGACTTATTCCTCGTTCAATTGTTTGATCAACACAATGATGTTCTTTCGAGTGCAACTGCAGAGATAATAAAGATATCTAAGCAGGGGTTTTCCTTAGTTGATCAATGATTGAGTAGTCTTGCATTTTCATCTTCTTAAGAAATTCCTCCACTTCTTTTTCTGAAACAGTTTCTTTCACTGGAAAGTGATTTTTCTTGGCCTGCTTAGCTTTTATCAACTCCTCTGGCGAGTAGCACCTTCCAAAGCAGGTCAAGCCTCCTATTTCATTTGTTTCTTCCACTATCTCTTTTCCTTTGTATGTTATGACAGTCTTGTTATAGTTCAAGGGAATAGCTTTTTGGTTCAACACTGGAAGTTGTGCAACAGGTTGGATCACAATTGGCTCTGTTATATTTCTCAAAGAATTATTCGGAACAATCTTTTGAATGCCCCCAAGGATATAAATTTTTGGCCCACCCAACTGAACCTTAATCTTCTTTGTGCTTCCAGGGACATAAAGAACCATTATTTCAGAACCTGGCAAGTTTGAACTAGAACTCGCACCTTTCACATTCAGCGGTGCCAATTGTGGCAGGCTTACTATCACTTTTGGCTTTGGCCCTATGGTTCAAACAATCATCTTTGTCTTTCCAAATTTCTTATAATCACGATTATCACAAATCGTCCCAATAAAATGTGTATTATCATGAGCTGGGAGTGGATAGTTTGTGATATTAGGAGTATCTTCATTGTTTGTCACCACAATTACCTTTTCTTCAATCAAATTTTCAATGGCCTACTTTAATGTCCAACAATTTTTAGTACTATGACCTTGGGTGTTAGAATGATACATTTGGCAATCCACTAGGCAAGCGCCTAGGGCTAGATTTTATATTATTAAAGAAACAGAATAAAATAAATTACAAGGTCCGAAAGACACGAGGGACTAAAATTTGATAGTTACATTTTATATCAGAAATTGCAAACTATAATAGAAAATGTGATGCCCATCAACTTAAATGGCATTAGCTCCATAGCTTGCCGTCATGTCTGTGCAATGTCACCTTTCCTTCCTCAAGGAAATGAGCAAAATGTGCTAATAGCACCCATAGAGGTCGTAATAAGTGTCATCGCAATATTACGCGGCTGCGACTAGTGAACTTGATTTATATAGTTTGCTGCATTGGCCCAAGAAGGCTGCGATCTCATTACAGCTTAATGAGTCATATCAATTTAGATCAAGATTTATAAATGGAGTCTAAAGTTACCCACGTTTGACTGAAAAAGCTTCCGATTCCCTAATGAAGCATCGAGCAAGACTGTTTCATAACATCAACATCGAGCATAAAAGAGGATGGAGATTCCCACGCGAGAAAGCAGGTTACCTGTGCACTTGACCAAGCTTTACTTTGGCATGTGAGCTGCCCGGCGTGCTTGCATTAAAAATGCGTGCGAACAGCATGCGAGACAACATGCAAGACGAAAAAGCTTGAAATCCAATACAGATGTTGGACTTCGTTGGTTGTGAAATTGATATTGAAACATTGTTTTTCAGATAACAGCACTTCAATCCATCCGTATGCATCTTCCAACCAGTTGGAACATTGTGACAGAAAGTCAAATTTTAATTCCAAACGGCATGGTGTCACTGCTGATTGCCATGGAAATTATATTTCGTTCTGACCGAGATAGCATGCCTGCATTAAAGACCATCCCTTGAAGATCCTCCATGCTAACTGCTGAGATTTCCAATAATGTCCCTTTGACCTCAACACCAAGGACGGGCCATTGGAGATTACGAGAGAGGTGTTTGAGGATAGGGAGATTTGTTCCATCTCATTTACTCGTGCCCCAGCATCAATGTAAAAACAATTGTCTTACCCTAGTGATTAAATGAAAGACAATGCAAGGGAGCTGCTCGTCCAGGCGTTTCCATTTGAGCTCCCTATTTTCTCTCGATATATACCCATGCTGAAATTAACCACTCTAAGAAATATGTTGCTGCTTGAGAGACCGTGCTTCAGTGTGGCTAAAGAAGTGAGGTGTGCTACACTGCTCCATATAGAAAAGGTAGAAACAAGTTTCCAAATTGGATGAATTGTAACCCCATCTCTACACATGAGAGACTCATTAAGACTTCGAACAAAATAGAATCCGAGAAGTTTCTCCTTTATTGAACCTGCAAAAAGGAAACAAATGTTAATGAAAAACGTTATCTCCATATTCTCATGTGGTCGACCTTGGAGACGGCATGTTATAGTAATGTTGATTTCTTTTGTTTCTTCCGTATCCTTCGCTAATTTCTTGCAACAGTTATTCTCAGATTGGACATTGAAGCTTATCCTCATTAACCAACCTTATGCTCGTCGAATCAAGTTCCCAAAAATCATAACTTTCTATGTTGCCACTATCAAGTGCATAATTTGCAAGGTGATATGCTAGTTTGTTCCCCTCTATGAAAATGTGAGATATCTTGAAATTACACCCCATTTTGAGTGTGATAATTTCCTCCACGGCATCGACAATATTCCAGGGTGGTTTTTATTGTCCATCTATGATCTTGTTAAGCAACATTGAATCTGTCTGAAGCCATATATTATTGAGGTTCATTGTTTTACACATTCTCATAGCCTCTACTATTGCTGTTGCCTCAGCTTCATTATTAGAACCCTCCTTAATTCCTCTTCCTTCTGCATATATCAATTCACCTATCTCACCTCTTAAACAAAAACCAATTGAGCTCCTACCTGGGTTCCCTCTACATGCTCTATCAGTATTGACTTTGATCCAACCTCTTGGAGGAATTCCCATAGCACTTTATCATATTTCAGTCTAGGTGTGTATTGCTCCATCATTGTTAGCATGTCCATCCATTTGTGAGGCACATGTAATCTCGGCTTTTTCAGTTAGATTAGAGCTTGTAGCGTAGATGACACCTGATAAATAACTCTGCTTACTGACACCGCTTCTCCATATTTCAAACTGTTTCTTCTCTTAACTCCCATATGATGCATGCTGGTAAAGCTTGCATGATTGGCTTCAGTGTAGCAACAACTGATGCCGACCAACACTTTGTAATTGCTTGTTGTAAGGATAACCCTTCTAATGCAATTCCTGCTCTCCTCAGGAAGTAACTCCAAACACTCGTAGCTGCATTGGATGTGAAGAACAAATGAACTAGAGACTCCTCCTTGGGATCAGCACAACACCAACATTTTGATGCCATAGAGTATCCTATTTTGCACAAAAAATCATCAAGTGGCAGTTTTGCTTTCCACACCTTCCACATGAAAAATGATATCTTGAATGGTAAGCCTTTGACCCATATCATCTTGAAAGCTAACCTTGGACTATCTCTTCTTCGTAGGTAATCCCATGCAGATTTCACCGAAAAATGTCCCTTTGTTTCAAGCATCCAGAAAGATGTATCTAACTCTACATCTTCATTTGAGGGTCTAATATCCTGCACAATGTGGTTTGCCAAATCTTCAGGTAGAGTTTGGAATAATTTTTCCAAATTCCACGTACCATTTTCAACCATATCATTGACATTGTGAATGTCTTCATCAACTACAAACTGTGCAGGCATTAGGAAATATAAGGCTCCCAACTCGGTCCAATTGTCGAACCAGAATTGAGCCGATCCCATTCTTAACTTCCAGTATATTTGATGCTCAATCAGATCCCTGCATTCAAGCATTTTTGTCCATGCGTGGGATCCACCCTTCCATGCAACAATTACAGGATATAATTTCTTGCAATACTTTTGACACATAAATGCACTCCATAAACTAGTTTTTGTCATGAAATTCCACCATAATTTGCAGAACAATGCCTTTGATACATCATGCAGAGATTTGAAACCTATACCCCCTTCCTCATGCGGCATACACAGGTACCAATGTCTTGAACTTCCTCCCATATTGCTGCTCCGGAAAAATTTGGCAAAAATTCTATGTGATTTGTTGATCACATAGGTTGGTGGGTTAACTACTGACAACATATGAATTGGAATACTCTGTAGGACATTTGCGATCAATACCGCCCTGCTTCCTATTGATAGGAGTTTGCCTTTCCACGATTGCAGTTTGTCCATGACCTTTGTAATTAACCCCTAGTAATAATCACTCCTTCTTCTGGCATAAAAAATAGGACATCCAAGATAGGTCATATGGAAACATTGTTTTCCTATACCGGTAATCCTTTCCACCTTGTTAATCACCTCATTTTTCGTTGAATGATGCATATATATAGCTGATTTGGTTTTATTCACCAGTTGACCAGATGATGATTCATAAGCTTGTAGAACCTCCATCACAAGTTTCAATGAAGTTGTATCCGTTGAGCAGAAAATGATTGTATCATCCGCATATGCCAGATGGTTTATTTTTGGGCTCCATTTTGGTAGTCTAAATCCATGGAAATCTAAGTCAGTATGTAGTGAGTTCAATCCTTGAGATAGTGCTTTTGCTGCTAGAATGAATAGAGTTGGTGAAAGAGGGTCTCCCTGCTTAACTCCCCTAGATGATTTGAAAAAACCATTTTCCTGACCATTTATAAGAATAGAGTACCAATTATTCCCAATCAAATCAAATATCAAGCCAATAAAATCTTCAGGAAATCCCATCTTCCTTAGCATTTTAGTCAGGAATATCCATGATAACCTATCATAAGTTTTTGTCATGTCTAGCTTAATCACAACGTTTGGACCTGATTTTGTTCTTAATATGATATCCTTAATGATTTCTTGAGTTAACAGTAAATTCTCAACGATGCTTCTTCCCTTCACAAAACCTGCTTGTTCCTCTGAAATTATGTTCGGTAACAATTCAATCAACCTTTCATGAATGACCCGCGAGAAGATCTTGTTAACAAAGTTGCTAAGACTGATTGGTCTCATGTCTGCAAAGGTAGTGACTTCTTTTTTTTTTGGTAATAAAACCAGGTTTGTATGCGTCACACTCTTTGGCAGCTGGTGACCGCAGAAGAAAGACTTGACCATGCCGATTACATCTTCTTCTATGATTTCCCAGCATGATTGGTAAAAGGATCCAGTGAATCCATCCAGTCCGCCTACTGAGTCCCCATTTAGGCCCATGACTGCTTTCTTCACTTCCTCATTAGTAGGAAAAGCCATCAATCTCTCATGGTGATTATTATCTACCATTGAAGGTACATGATTTAGAATATGAAAAGTATTAGAAGATGAAGTCTCAGTAAATAGATCCTTGTAAAATTGTATAGCTTCTTCTGCTATTAAGTGATCTTCTTCGATCCAGTTACCCAGGCTATTCTGGATCCTTGATAATTTCAGTCTCTTCCTTCTCCCATTAACTTGAGCATGGAAAAAATTAGTGTTTCTATCACCATCTTTGAACCATAACATGCCTGCTTTTTGTCTCCAAAAGTGTTCTTCTAATGCAAGATTTTTAATCATTTCAGATTGGACCATTCGTAATCTCTGTCTATTTATCTGAGTCAGATTAACTTCAAATTGTCTTTCATGAATCATTTCCACCTCCTCAAGACTTTCAATCTTCTGGAAAAATTCCCCACATGTAGCTTTGCTCCAGGTAGATAGAGCATGTTTAAGCTTCTTTAACTTGTAGTTAAAAATGTAGAAATGCTTAGCACTAAAATCAGCATTCCAATTCTCATTCGCTACATCTTTGAAAGTTTCATGCTTTGTCCAAAAATTAAGAAATCTGAATGACTTCTTAATTGGGGTAGTTTTTAAATCACATTTCAGCAGCATCGGGCAATGATCTGAGCCGATTTTGGACATGTGAGTTACCTCAAATCCAGGAAATTTCTGTTGCAATTCGTCATTGTCTAAACATCTATCCAGTCTTTTGAGTATACGTTCCTCTTCTAATCTTTCGTTCCACCATGTAAAAATACTTCCTTTAAATCCCAAATCTGACAAAATGCAGGTGTTTATGCAGTGTCTAAAGTCATCTACTTCAAGGATAGAAACGGGTAAGCCTCCATACTTCTCTTCCTCATCCCGTATCACATTAAAGTCACCTCCCACTAGCCATGGAACTGATATATCTGATTCCATTTCATATAAAGAATCCCATAGATCAATTCTTTCTATGCGATCACATTTGGCATAGACTAGCGTAAGGATGAACTCATCATGAGATTCAGAGTGAATCAATCTTAAAGATAGCTCTTGAGTCATGTTATGTAGAATAGAAACTGTATAAATTTCAACAATAAAAGCCCAATCTTGTTAGACACATTCTCCACAGCCTGTTCCAATCCAATTCTTGCTCTATATCTCTCCATTTTGTGAGACTGCTGCATAGGCTCCATGAGTCCTATGAACTGAATGTGATGTATTTTATGCATTGTAATCAGCCTTTCAAATGCTTGCATTGTGTTTACTGACCACACATTCCATATAATGGCATTCAATAAATGTTATTGGGTTTGGACATTGTACTCCTTGTTTGTACTCCACTGACATGTGTAGTTGAAATCTCTTTTGACTGTTTCTTTTTTCCTTTTGATGGAGATGTGACAGGTTCAATATGCCTTGGTGACAGATCCCCATGCTTGGCAACATTAAGGAAATTTTGTGCAGTGGATTCCTCATCCATGTCTGTATCTCTAAGATTTGCATGGGCAGTTAGGTCATGAGCTTCCATTGGTTCTTTTGTCGTGACAATGGCTGATTGGTAAGGACATACTTATTTTCCTATTTAGAAACTTCAACAGCAATTTTTTCATGATCATTGGTGCGTACCCGATGCGAATTCCCTCCTGGATCTATGATATCAATGTTTCCCTATGTTGTATCTTTTGTTACTGTATTTGCGTTTTCAGATATGATTTGAATAGCATTTGCATTGACATTATCATTAGCCCTTTGGTCCTCATTTTCCACTTTCCACATATTTCATCATCACTTTGCATCGTATCTAGAATCTGACTGTCTTCTAAGAATTCCACTGTTTGGTTTAGCCATAATTTCCCTGCTACCCATTTTTCTTTTTCATTGGCCTTGAATTTGTCAAAATCTGGATCTTCAACAAATTCATTTCTTTGTTATTTGCTAATTGTTGCTCATCTTTGGTGCCCTGTGAAGGAATGTCTTGACATAACGTATTGACATGAACTGCATTATTTTTGAAAGTCGCACGAACCCATTTGACAGTTGAGAAATTGTGAAGGCGCTGCTCTTTTCCCACCTGTTGTTGTACACAAACTGCTTGACTCTCCATTCTGTTCAAGATTTCTTTTTGCTGTATGATTGAATGTGGGTCTGCATGGTTTAGTTTCTTTGGTTGAGTGCAGGTTGGTTGTCTTCTGGAAGAGCTAGGAGAGGTTACTTTTTGTGTAGTTGGAGCATAGAAGTCTTGTACATGCAAATCATTTTCCAAATCTGTCGTGGAGTTGTTATGCAAAATATCATTGTTGCTTCTGTTTTTTTGAATTGGAGATTCCTCTATACCTGCCAGTTGGTTACCCATATTATCCTCATCATTTTCCTTTTGTAGAACTACGAATTGGTTGTTAGTAGGGATTTGTTTTTTGTCATTGGAATTGTTAGCAAGATCTATTTCTTTACCTTGTGCAGCAGGGAGTCATTTTGTGTTCCTTTGTTCAGAAACCTATTGTCGCAGACTTCCTTCCATTGAGGGCCTACATTACCAACCACCTTGCCGCTGGTGAGAGTCATTATGGGAGTATTATGTTTTGCAGGTTTCTTATGGCTTTGTTGCACATTTTCAACACTTTCTTGTTGATGGACATTTTTCTTTTCCCTTAACTTCGGATTAATTCTCCAACATTGAAAGATGTCATGTCCTGGTAACCTACATTCTTTGCAGTATTTTGGTAGGTAATCGTATTTAATCGTCACCCACTCAGTCCTCACTTCCCCCGTTGTCTCATTCACAATACCCATGCGAACCTTTTTAGGAAAGTCAGATAATAAATCAACTAACACCTTAATTCGAGCACAACTTGGTCTTGTCTTATTAATAGTAGCCAAATCGATATGAATTGGCTTTCCCACAGCATAGGCCAAAGAAGACAGACATTCTTTTGCGAAATAAGTTGCCAATAAATTTGGGAAGGAAATCCAGGCCATAACTTTAGGAGTTTCTTCATCGACTTTGAAATTAGAATCATATATCAAAGTTCTCAATTGATATTCATTCCTTTCCCTGTCTTTGATGTAATAAACGTTTTATGATGAGAAAGCCACAAAATCTTGCCATAATGTCAATTTAATCAAAACATATTTATCAAGAAGATGACCAATAGTACACTCACCTTTAATTCCACATTGAATCGGTAGAATTCGACGAAGTTCATTTAGCTCAGGCCAACCATATGAAAATTTGCACACAACAGCATAATGTAAATTTTCAATCTTCTTCATGCGATCAACTTCGGATTCAGAGAAACGTACCATTGGTTGTCCCTGTACTAAAACAGGTCGGCGCATCGGAATAGGCTCGACATTACAAAGACCCTGGGTCGGAGGATTAATTGTTGCTGGCTTTAAAATATTTGAATAGTTTAAAGGCTTGGGTATTGTAGAGGTGTTGGTAGGGATAGGAGAAGTCGATTGAGAGGGCTGAACAACCATTAGAGTTGACTGGTCGCCGGCAAACGACAACTTACTATCAAAACTGCCAGAATATGAAGCAGATGAAGAAGGTAATAGTTCTTTCAAACAGACACTAGGTTTTGTATGAAACTATTCAGATAATGAGCTGAGAGCTACTGATTTTACAAGACTCAGGTACAGCAGTGAAGATGGTGAAATGTCGATAAAACAGTGATCTGAGCAGTTATCAAAAGAACGCAACAGCTTGAGGAAGACGTTGCTACAGTAACCCTAATTTTTTAAAATCAAGATCTGGATAAAAAAGGTATAAATAATGCTGAAAAACCTGATGGGAATTGTTTATAAGAGGAAATGCGTTCTTTTGTGAATAAAATTGATATGAAAGCACATGATAGGTTAAATCAATTTCAGCTGCATCAACTTTCGAAATAGGCTTGTATACGATTCTCCAATTGGGGTGAACTCTTTCTTTGGCTCCTGTTCCCTCACATATTCCTACCTGGGGCGAGGATTATATGGTGCCTGAAAATTTTGCCAGAGTTGACGGAAGCCTTGTGGAATCGATGCTCGCCATTATTGGTGATTGGGAGGCCTAGCATAAGCTTGAGAATTATACACTGTGTATTGTTGCGAGGGAAATGAGTATCGGGGACCCTAAGGCGGATAATAAAGTTGAGGAGGATTGGATTGTCCTTGTTGGAATTGCACATATGAAGGAACTATTCCTCTTTGAACTCCCCTGAATCCAGACTGTATCATGGATCCTTCATCCTTCTTTTTTCGATTTCTGAAACAGCCTGACCCGCTTTGAATATCTTGCATGGTCGTATTAAGGTCTGCCTACTCACCATTTTTCCCGTTTTCATTCCATTCTCAACTATTTCCCCAATCTTAATCGCCTCGGCAAAAGGCTTACCGATGGCGGCCAACATATAATGGAGGTAATCAGGATCTCGAGCTTGGAGAAAGTAGTCAATCATTTCTTCCTCTTTCATTGGTGGTTTGACTCTAGCAATCTGCTCTCTCCACTTGATTGCATATTCTCTGAAGCTTTCTGTAGTTTTGTTCTTCATGTTGACAAGAGAGGAGCGGTCTGGCACAATATCAATATTGTACTGAAATTGTTGGACAAAATCTTCAGCCATGTCGTTCCAAACATGCTAGTGAGATATGTCTTGATCTATGAACAACTCTAAAGCAATTTCTGTCAAACGTTCCCCAATATAAGCAATGAGTAATTCTTCTTTGTCCCCTGCTCCCCTCAATTGGTTACAATACCTCTTCAAGTAGGCCACAGGATCACCGTGACCATCATACTTGTCAAACTTAGGGGTCTTGAATCCAGGTGGCAAATGAACATGGGGAAACATGCATAAATCATTGAACGAAGCACTCCTGTGGCCTCCAAAACCATGTATATTTCTAATGGTTTGTTCCAAACTCTTCACTTTTCCAGCCATTTCCTCTTGCTCCATATTCTTGTTGGGCTTTTCGACCTCGACTGGGAACATGTTCTGAGGAGTATGCTTGTATGAATCTGGAACCTTGAAAATCAGTTCTGGAGAGTTATGTTTTGGGTATCATGAGCATTCAATTGTGGATCATTGTTGAATTTTGAGCGAGAGCTGGTTGAGGAATGGGTACAATATGTGGGTCATTTATGAAGGGTGCGGTTGGAGGACGTGGAATAGAGGTACCGGGGATAGTGGGGAGGTTAGTGCTCGGACTGAATCGCGGTTAGTACAATGGGTTACTTATTATGGAGATAGGCACTTGATTTGCAACTGACACATTATGAAGATTATCCGAAGGCCCCAGGGATAGTGAGACGGTGCTAGTCCATTCACCCAGGCTTGGTACATATTTACCAATTAATTTTTTTTCAACACTCTTACTTCTTCAACTAGTCCCCAACCTTGTTCGACCAATTGTTCATGGGCATCATCATTATTTGACTCATTCTCACTGTTGTTTCCCATTCTGCTTTTTCCTTTTGACCTCATGTTATAAGGGGGAGTCGCCAGTTTAAGCCACAAACCAACCACCTTTGTTTAACCTTATCACTTTAGAAATAACAAACAACAAACGTGTTAGAGTTAGGATTTTTAGATATTAATCACTCATTGTATGCCATGCACCTTATGCTATTTTTTTTTCTAAAATGATTTTAGAAGGCTTCATGCTTCATCCCGGCTTGTTGGTTTATTTCTTTTTGAACTTACTGCTCTTTTATTTTATTTTATTTTAATTTGTCATTTTTTCCAGATAAATTACGGCTGTGATCGAATCCGACGGGGATTGCCTACGTATCATGATGCCGCATAAATCAGATTATCACGTAGTTCAGGAAAAATAATAACAATTCTAATGATTTCTTCTTCTTTTTAAAATAAATTAAGAAAACTAAATGTTTTTCAATTATATTTTTTTTATATAGAATGAGAGAAAAGGAAATATATACAAACTGACTCTGCTGACTCTAAAGACATAAACATGACTTGAATAAAACAAACTTTGATAATAATAATAATAAAAAAAGTCTCCAAAATTAAAAATGCGACAAATAAATGAAACTAAGAACTAATGGACTGCACTAAAAATTTAATCTTCAATAGTCTTCTTGCTCAAACTGATATCATTAATTATTTGCATCTCTTGGCCTCCACTGTCTCCCTAAAGTCTCGTACAAATTCTGAAACACCATTGACAACCGTGGAATAAGGCCACGTGCTTGTTGACCAACTTTTTCATTGTTTAGACGACAATGATCGTCATGAACATATGCTGCTTTTTCTGCCAATTGAAGTACATGCTCTCTAGCTTGCCCCATACTCATGTGACAATTGTGCAACCACATCTGGGTAGTGTTGAGGGCATGCCCCATCTGAGCCTCATATCCCTCATATTCTTCAATGCGATGGTTTAACACACCTCTCTAAATCATCCACTAACACCGCTTTTCCTCAAAATCTGTGTGCTGATGACCTCCCTTCTGCCTTTTTATTTCTTCTAATTGTGCATAAATCTGACTCTTTGAGCGTATCCAGTGGGCCCTTTCTTTTTCAAACTACTTTTTCTACTGATCAAACTCCAGTTGTTGCTGGTGCGCATCTTCTTCAATGATACTCACGTCTTCTTGTAACTTATGTATTTCAGCATTTTCGTTCGCCTCCACTCTTCTGACAAAACCAATCGTGTTTTGCAGTTCTTCTTCTAAGCGGGTTGCCTCATTTTTAGCATGCTCTAAATCTTTATCCATGACCCGCAAAACAGATTGATAATGTTTCTCAATGTTTAAACGAATATGAGCGACTCCGGCCTGATGCTGGGGTTGTTGTTTGGCTATAATCATCTGAGCATGCTCCAATTCCTCTTTCAGATTTTCTATAGTTCTTTGATCATTTCTCCTCCTTTTCGTCCCCTCATGCTTATATCTAAACGATGAAGGATCATGAAATCAAGTAATATATTCAGGGATCACCTCTCCACGATCTCGGTCCTCTACCATCTCATTGAACTCTAAAACTTTACATGTATACCAAATTTTCATAATTTCCCCTTCGTCATGAGGTTGATCTTTACCAAAATCATAACTAAACTTGCTCATATCTCGTGTTGGTGGAACCTCCTGTCGTTGTGCAAGCTGGTGCATTACCCGAAGTGAAGCATAAGGTTGAACACCATCCAATCCTATAAGTACCAAATAAGAATGGTATGCAGATTCACAAATGACCTCTTTCGAGGAAAACCAGTCGTAATTCCATGTGATCTGTTTGACAGACAAAGTAAGAAGTAGTTTTTTTTAGCTCAACTGTCTATTGTATTGATATAAGAAGAATATGTACAATTTGTCCCTATGGTAGTAGTGTGGACTCCTACTACTCATTTACATTTCATTCTAACTATATTACTCATATAACCAACACTATCTAGAAAACAATAAACACAAAAACTAAGGATAGCAATTGAGTAATTGTAGCCATCTTGCCACCTTTTACACTTCCTATTTCTAGTATGAATTAGTAAAGCTACTTCCTTGCAACACTGTCCCTCATCAAATTTTTTTGTTGTCAAATCTGAGCAGATTCCTATTTCTCCATATCAATGCAACAGTGGTTATGAAAGCTGTTGCAGTGATTGCCTTTCTCCAGTTCTTACTCTTCACCTTACTACAAATCCATTTCAATTCAGCTTCCCAGCAGTCAATATTTTTTGTATAACCCAACCAAACACAGATTCTCCTCCATACTCTACTTGTAATATCACATTCAAAGTACAGATGTTTAAATTCTTCATTATGCATTTTACAGAATACACACAAAGGTGGTATCTGTATACCTATATTCTGCAGTCTCTTTATAGTGGGAAGTCTGTTGTGAGCAGCCAACCAAACAGTGATCCTATGCCTTGGAAGAGCATTTGAACTGAGCATTATGCTCCTCCATGTAGCCTTTGGAAATTCTGGCAGTAAAGAAATATACATTTTGTGGATCTGATATCTCCCATTCTTGCATACACTCTGCAATCTGCTGATCAAACTTCCTTGCATCTGACTGTTCCCCATCACCAAATTCCTACAGACCAGTATCTTCTTAACCACCCAAGATGAATTGGATGGCACACCAACTGATTCTATGCATCTATTCTTTATGTAATAGGAATGAACCCACCTTACCCAAAGACAGTCTTTTTTATTAGCCAAATCCCATAGTAACTTTGTTATAGCTGCTTTGTTCCATATATCTAACTTCATGATATTGAGGCCCCCAGCTGAAACAGGCTGACATACCTTATCCCAGGCTACAAGAGCTCTCCTGGATAAAGTTGCTTTACCTGTCCAGAGAAATGATCTACAGATTGCCTCTATTGCCTTTCAATACCTTTTTAGGAATAAGGAACACCTGTGCCCAATAAGTTTGCATTCCAAAGATCATTGCCTTTATAAGTTGGACTCTGCCTGCATAGGACAGCAGCTTTGCTGACCAGCATGTAATTCTTGCTGTGATCTTCTCAATGAGTGGCAAGTAATGCTGAATGGCTAACTTCTTAGAATCCAAAGGAACACCAAGATATCTGAAAGGAAGGTGGCCTTCAGTGAAACCCAAAGCAGCAATAATCTCTTCTTTTGTATCCTGTGGAACCCCATCCAAGTATATTGCACTCTTACTTACATTGGCTTGAAGACCAGAAGCAGCTGAAAATATAAGAAAGGTGCTATGCAGTATCTGAATAGATACTATATCAGCCCTACAAAACATTAACAGATCATCTGCAAAACATACATGAGATATGTTAAGCTTCCTGCACCTAGGGTGGAAATTGAAGTTTCCATTCTTATGCAATTGCTGAAGTAGTCTGTTTAAGTATTCCATAGCCAATACAAATAGATAAGGTGACATAGGGTCCCCTTTCCTTATACCTCTCTTAGCACTGAATGGCTTAGTAAGGCCACCATTCATTACCAGAGAGTATGAAGCATTTGAGACACATGCCATTATCCAGTCAGTGAATTTTGCAGGAAACCCCAAAGTAATAAGTACTTGCTTCAAAAAACTCCACTCAATGGTGTCATAAGCCTTTCTTAAATACACTTTAAGGACACACCTAGGTGAAACTCCTTTCCTAGAGTATCCTTTGAAAATTTCATGACTGAGAAGAATATTATCCATAATACTTCTTCCTTCAATGAATGCAGACTGGGCTGGACCAATCAGATCACCAATTACTCCCTTCATCCTCCTAGTAATCACCTTGGAAATGATTTTGTACAGGGTAGTACAACATGCAATAGGTCTGTAATCCTTTACAGTGATAGGAGTTTTTACCTTTGGCACAAGAGCAACTGCAGTAGTGTTGATCATATATGGCATTTGGCAAGTTTCAAAGAAGTCCTTAGTAAGAAGTAGTTCTTTCCAGGCGTTAATCCCTTCAGGTAAGTCACATTTGTCAATTTTTATCTGGTGATCAAAAGTGTGATTGGGCCAGAGCTCACTAAAATTAGAGATTGTAGGATGACGATAAAAATGCTCCAAAAACCATATTAGTAGCAAAATGTTGCAGCCATCAAAGTTTCGTGCGCCCAATTTACATCCAGTTAAAGCATGAAAAATGGAAGAAAGAATCATAGGGACCAAAGTATAATCATCCCCTTTTGAGGTCAGCGCCTCAACTACACCTGCCAACCGGATGTCAATGCGTCCTTCCCTTTCCAAAAAACTATACGCCCCAAAAAAGCAACCATAAATGCAAACCTTCTGTGTATCTTCCATATTACCCTGTCTTCCTTTGATTTCATTTTTCCCACATTCCTTTCGACATTGCATTCGAGGCCGTAGAAATGAAACAAAATCCCAACTTAACCCAATTGCCTTCTAAACCTTCATAATGTCCATTGTTTATGATCAAGAGCTTCAGAAACTTACCCTCATTCACATTTTTGGCACTATGGGTCTCTGGCAACGAAAATTACGTCCCCACTCCTGGAAATGGGCGATTTCCTCCTAGGTCGGAGACATCTCACAGTCAGTAAAATGGAACACATCATTTTCAGGATCCTAATGCGGAACCAAAGCTTCGATCACATCCCTCCGAGGCTTGATCGCCATCATATGAACCAAATGTACCAAGTACTTCTTCATCTGGTTTCCCTCATATTCCTTAAAATCTCTCCACCAATCCCACAATAATTGTGGTATCTGATCAACAATAAGAAAATCCGGTATCCCTTCAGACCTGGGTCTCTTTTCAGGCTTACCTCTTTTTCGACACATGGTGCACCTGTTTATCTAGACACAGGGTTAGGTTTTAGTTGAATATACTATTGATACAAAAAATCTGATTCTCGGGTTTGACTTTAAAAAAAATAAAAACCAAACTGTGGAACTAAAAGAAAAAATAAATTAGTAATAGTCATAAAAAAATAAAAGGCCCAAATAACTTTTTTTTGTTTTTTAAAAAAAATAATAAAAAATAAAACTAGCCTCCTTTTCGCATTTTCGATGCAGGTTTCAAGGCTATTTCGACAAAAAGACCGGATGCAAGGGCAAAGCTGGTTAAAAACTTGACAAAGTGACTATATTATCATTATTTGTGAAAATAAAAAATAATAACTAATAGTCCATATAAACCTTTTTTTCTCCTTTTTTTAGATGTTTATTTAAAATGAGGTTGAGCCCGATGAAGATTGCCTACATATCTCACATCCGGTGACAATCAAACCCACGTAGTCGGTTACTCAAAAAAGAAAACTATTTTGGAAATTTTCTCTTTCTTTATCCTTGTTTAATTCTATCCTAAAACAGGTCAATATTTGAGTGAAGCCTACCAAATAACATTACATATAGCACATAAATATGAACACGTTGGTCCGAAAAATTGGTATTTATCCTAGACGGCCCAGGCCCCTGTGCCAAGCCCTGCTAAGTTCAATGCACATGATGCAAATAAAGCGTAACCTACTAGAGATATTCATTGCTTGTGCCTTGTTCTTCTAAATTTTAAAAATCCTAAAGGAGATAATATTTAGACCTGGCTTACCCTGATGGACAACCCGAGCCGAGGAGCGTCAAGCGTCACCAGCAGTAGAACAACACTAGCTAGCTAACGGCTCTCCCGCCTAAACATGTGCGACTAAATCCTTCACTAGAAGTTGGTAGGTTAAGTGGCTATATCTCAAGACAGAAGTTTTGTGATGCTGGTAGACAAGTACAACATAACTACCTATTAGAAGACTTAGACGGGTGCGATAGATGATACAATTTATATCACAGTTCAAATAAATATTAAAGCGGTAAATCAGCGACAAATAGTACATTAGGCTTCCAAACACAATAATATCCAAAACATGATAAACGCCAAACAAGAATCAATATACAAAGCTTGAATTCTTATTAATTAGTCTCCAGCAGGGTCTCCATGGCTGTCACACCTCTTTTTTTCCCACAATCCTATTACGAGGTTGAGTTAGAAGAGTTTTTTCAATTAAAGTGACGTTTTGAAAAGGGATTATTTATTATTTAGAGTCACCACTTGGAATTGAGTTTTGGTGTTCCAAGTCACTTTTTACTTGAATTCTTTTTCAAAAGGAAGGTTTGACTTTTAATTTTGTTAGGAAATACGCTTAACGCTAGAGGGGGGGTGAATAGCGTTATAATAAAATTTAGCATAAACTTGCGGAAATTAAAATTTGCAGGAAATAAATAAGTGCGTTAAATAAACAAAAAGGAAAGAACGCACCGATATATTCTGGTTCACCACAACACGTGGCTAGTCCAGTCCCCGAGAGACTCTCTCGAGATTTTCCACTAACTTGTTAAGCTTACGGGTGCTCAACAAACCTTTACAACGTAAGGACACAAGCCTTAACACCTTTGCTCGAAGATACAACACTCCAAGACTTCAACCAAGGAAACACAAGTTCCTTACAACAAGAGAATCACAATTCTCTTACAAGTGTATAAAACACTAAACACTCAAACAAAATACTCCTTTATAAGTAGGTATGAGTAAAAGAAGTAAGCTCTAGATCACAACAACTTTGGACAAGAATATGGCTCTCAAAAGCTTTATGAAATTGAATATAAAATGATAAACAAAAGTATGCAAGCTTATAGCAATGTAATGATCAGTTGTAGTATGTTGTTGTGTTTAAAACACTGAAATGAAGCTGTATTAATAGTTGAAAAACTTGGCATTACCGTTGCCTAATTGCCAATTAAGAGTTGCTGATTTTACTCACTGACAATCGATTGTCAAACCCCAACAATCGATTGTCTGCCAGTCAGATCAAAATTCAATCCCAGATTTTACGCATGATAATCGATTACTTACAATCCATAATCGATTACTGGCAACGTTCAAAAAATCCTCTCCAGATTTTACCACAAACAATCGATTGTCCAGAATCAACAATCGATTACTCAGCAACGTTCAAAAAATCTTTTCCGGATTTTAATCAAAACAATCGATTATACCAAATCAATAATCGATTACCTGACGGTATTTGAAAACTTTACGACAACGGTCAGCTTCACAATCGATTGCACAAAGTCAACAATCGATTACTTATCAGTTTTTGAAAATCATTTTAGACACTGCCTCTTGACAATCGATTGTTATATACTCACAATCGATTATTTAATAGTTTTGAAAAAGTCTGGAAGTCACTGCCTCAACACAATCGATTGTCATAAGTTCACAATCGATTATTTTGTGACTTTGAAAAACCTGAAGGACACTGTCTCTTCACAATCGATTGTCATTAGCTTTACAATCGATTATTCTGAGTTTTGAAAAACTTTGATGGACACTGCCTCATCACAATCGATTGTCATTTGTTCACAATCAATTGTCATGCAGGTTTGAAAAACCTGATGCTCACTGTCTTACTCACAATCGATTGTCATTAGTTCACAATCGATTGTCATGCAGTCTTGGCTTAAAACAATCGATTATCATAAGTACATAATCGATTATCTTAGTCCAGATTTTAGAGGCATGTTTAAACATCATTTTGACTGAAGTAAATATGCATGAATTAAAATCATTTAGCATTAAATTGAATATGTATGATTTTGGAAAATAGTTTTATGAGAGAAGCCATGTTACGAGTCAAGTTGTAGGATCAAGATCACAATTAAGAATGACTCAATTAAACTTATAAAACTTTGTCTTGAGCTTGAATCTCGTTGTATATCAATTGTGCGCTTGTTTCTTGAACTTCGTCGTATATCAGTTTTCGCTTCGTTTGTCATTCATCAAAACCTACACAAAAGAACACACGTTTTAGTATATTGCATTGAGAACGTGTTTCCAACAATTTCCCCCTTTTTGATAATGGCAAACATTAAGCGGGATATGCAAGACAAGCAGTTTATAATGACGATTCAAGACAAGTATATACATGCAACAAGTATGCAATTTGTTCCCCCTCAATATGTGAATTCCCCCTCAATTTAAGCTTATAATTATTGAGTGCATACCCGTTATCTTCCCCCTTTTGCCATTAGCAAAAATAATAATAAGATGCAAAAGATGAAATAAACCTTGTTTATTTATTGGAAAGAAATTACAGCAACAGGGAAGACAATACAACATTTAAAAACAAACTTAAAAAACTACAATTATTCATTCATCATTTTCCGCCTCATAATCCGGCGCTGCTTCATATGGAACAAGACCCGCATATGGATAATGAATGTGGTCAAAGTATCCATGGATCTCGTGAGTTAATTGACCGACAGAGGTGGTCAGAGAAGCAATTTGGTCGGAAATAGATTGGAGAGTGGGTTCTTGAGGCGGACAAGTTCGACGGGATGGAGGAGGAGCAGGCGCTACATGATCACCGTCATGATGAAAGGAGGATTCCGAAATTTCCCACTTTTTGGTACTCTTTTTGAGAGGACCATTTCCAGTGACAAATCCGGTGGCTTCAAGAAAGTTCATGATGAGGAGAGCATAAGGAAGAGGCCTATCATCTCCGATAGCGTCACGCATGTGAATTTTGATAAGCCGACACCAATTGATGTTAGCTCCGGTTATTATGGCATGCATGAGCTTAGTGTCCTCTTGAGAAATGGTAGTATGGTTAAGCTTACGAGGCTTGAGGACTCGGGTGATGAAATAGAAAATCAACCGATAATTGGGATCTATTCCCGTAATTGTAGGACGACGGGAAGAAAGATTTGGATCATAAGAAGTAAGACCGATTTGGTGTAAGAGGGCTGTTTCATCAAAAAGGGCTCCGGCTTCTCCGGTGTACCGAAAAATGTCTTCACCATTATGAGGAAGACGGGCAATGGTATGAAGATTTTCATCGGAAAGAAGAATTTGAACACAATTAATGTTGGTGACAAGCTCACCATCATCATCCTCATGGAGGTTGGAATAAAATGCTTGAACTAATGTAGTATTGATATAAGGATGGGTAAGGAGTAAAAAGTCAAGAAGTTGAGAATTTTTGAGCATATTTGCAGCAGACCCAAATGATTCAAGATACTTGTGGATTGAAAAGCGGGGTGGAAGTATGTCGCACTTTTCAAATATGGTTAAGAATCGAGCAAGCTCGATGTCAGAATTAAAATATAGAACGGAACCATCTTGATAGGGATAGTTCGGACGAGGAGGGGCAACAAAGGAGGATGCGCCGTGCCTAGCAGAACGGGAACGTTTTGAGTGACGGCCCGACATTTTTAATGGAAGCTGCTGGATTTTGCAAAGGATTAAAGAGAATTTGATATTTTGAAAGCTACAATTGATGCTTGAGTGAATGCATATGAACATATATGAAGCCTATTTATAGAGGGGAGAGTGGCTTATCATTTATGGAAGAAATCTGCTGAGAATTTAAAGCCAAATCAGTCAGAAACGGTAAAATAAATTCACTGACCGTTAGACAATCGATTGTTGAGATGCAATAATCGATTGTTGAAGAGTTATGACCTGACTTGAAACTGACACAAATCGATTGAGGAGCTAAACGGTAACAAGAGTTTAAATTTCTGACATGAAATAATCGATTGTCAAAATATGGTAATCGATTGTTATGTTACAGTGAGCACAGAAATTTTCTGATTTTGAAAATAATCGATTATATTTTGAAACAATCGATTGTTTTGGAAAAGCCGTGATGAATGATTGAGACGGAAATCGATTTTGCAGTTTTAAGGAATAAATTATTTAACGAAACTGCATAATAAACATGAACCATAAACAATCGATTAGTGATACTGCTAATCGATTTTCAGCACAGTAAAATAATCGATTATTTTCTTGGAACAATCGATTGTTCTGTGCCAAAACTTCATAATTCCCCCTATCTTTTAGGGCGATACCTGCAAAATAGAATTAAACGTCTCCGACGCTCAAGTCAGTAATTTGTAAAGAAGTAATAACTTAAACTAGTGTTGCCAAGTGAGAACGTGAGCTCTTAAGAAGTGTGTCCTAAAGTGTTCTTAAGAGAGTTTCGGGTACTTATCTTTCCTCCGACGTTGCCAATTACCTGTTCAAGAGGGTGATCTTTGATCGTCCTCCACTCATTTGGCACTTTTGTTTGTTTTTCCAATTGTGGCGCTTCTTCCGTTGGTTGTTCCTCAGTTTCATCTTTATTTTCCTTGGGTGGTTCCTCTTGTATTTTGTCTTTCAAGCTATCTAAGATACCTGCAAGATTAAAATCGGAATCCTTTCTCGCCAAGCGAGCATTATTTTCGGAAAATACAACATGAGGGATTCCTCCACAATTTGGGTTCTTTTATTAAAGACCCTATATGCTTTACTACGTGAGGAATATCCAATGAAAATACCTTCATCCGACTTAGCATCAAATTTACCCAATTGGTCTTTGCCATTGTTATGAACAAAACATTTGCAACCAAAAACTCTAAAATGGGAAATATTTGGTTTTCTACCCTTATAAAGTTCATAGGGGGTTTTCATGAGTATCGGCTGAATTACTACTCTATTTAGAACATAGCAAGCGGTACTCACGGCGTCCGCCCAAAAATGTTTGGGTATCTTAGCTTCGTCGAGCATGGTTCTAGCCATCTCTTCGAGACACCTATTTTTCCTTTCCACCACCCCATTTTGTTGTGGTGTACGTGGAGCGGAAAAGGTATGCTCGATTCCGAGTTCGTCACAAAAGTCCGCAAAGAGATTGTGATCAAACTCTCCCCCATGATCACTTCTAATTGAAGTGACGGTTGTTTCTCTCTCATTTTGAACACGCTTAAGAAAATATTTAAAATTTTGAAAAGCATCACTTTTATTGGCAAGAAATAAAGTCCAAGTAAATCTCGAGTAATCATCAACAATCACAAAAGCATATTTATTTCTTCCTAGACTTTCAATGCGAGAAGGACCAAATAAATCCATATGAAGCAATTGCAATGGTCTAGAAGTTGAAACAATGTTTTTAGATTTGAAAGATGCTTTTGTTTGCTTCCCCTTTTGACACGAGTCACAAATAGAGTCATTTTCAAATTTTAGATTGGGAAGACCAACAACTAAGTTTTGAGAAATCAATTTGTTCAAAAGATGCATATTGATATGTGCTAATCTACGATGCCATAGCCAAGTATCATCCTCTTTACTCATAAGACAATCAACATATTCGGGTGAGGAATCAGCAAGATCAACTATATAAATATTATCAACTCTAAAACCACGAAGTATGATTTTGAAATCACTACGTCTAAATACTAAGCATTCATCCGAATCAAATAAAGCAAGATTTTCCTTGTCACACAATTGGCTTATGCTCAAGAGATTATGCTTTAATCCTTTAACAAGTAATATATGCTTAATAGAGGAATTTTCATCCTTACCGACCGAGCCGAAGCCGATGATCTTTCCTTTATTGTTATCACCGAAGATAACACTTCCTCCTTCTTTGTGCTCTAATTGAAGGAATTTGGATTTATCTCCCGTCATATGCTTGGAGCATCCACTATCAAGGTACCATAGTACACTTGATCCCTTCAAGCACACCTACAAAACAAATTAATGTTCTTTAGGTACCCATGCCATCTTGGGTCCTTGGGGGTTAGGCATATTATAATGATTCAATTGAGTAATATGTCTATGACGTGTAAAGCAAGCAGGCGCAATATGACCAATACGTCTACAATAATGACAAGTCACATTTGGGTTATGCATCCTTCTAGGTTCATAGTAACTAGACGGATGAAAATTTCTTACTCTATTTTGAATACTATGACTATTTCGCATTTCATGAGAATTATTTCTCCTACTATAAGCTCTAGGATGGGCAGCATTTCTAGAGTGATTGTTTCTCGGTTGAAGTCCATTTCTAGGTCTTCTCAAAGGTTCAACATTTGGCCTAAAATATGCATCATTTCTAGGGTAACTATTTCTAGGTGGTAAGTCATTTCTAGGTCTCCTAAAATGTTCAACATTTTGTCTAGCATGCATATTGGTTCTAGGGTTGCTATTTCTAGGATAAGCATTTGTTTTATTAGTCCTAGGTTGAGCCTTAGGTGGTTGGGGTTTGGCTTCAACCTTTTCTTTAACCTCATTCTTAAATCCTATGCCATGCTTGGTTGATTTCAAATTAACAAGGACCTCATTCAAATTCTTGTGGGAAGAATTAAACTTATCTAAGGTACCTTTGAGTCTATCAACCTCATTTTTGAGATGCAAGCAAGAAGAACAATTTTTAGTAGAACTTTCGGGCTTATCGACGCTTCTTTTTCCAAAAAACTTGTTTTCCTCTTTCAGCTTTTCATTTTCTAAAACCAATTTTTCTAAATCCTTTTCTTTCAAAGAAAGCTGTTTTTGAAAATCCTTTTCTTTTAATGAAGCATTTTCTTTTATGCCCTTAACAGTTTTTGAAGCCTTAATAAACTCAGCATATAATTCATCAAAAGCAGTTCGCATTTCTTCAAGAGTAAAGAAGTTTTTAGGCGAAATTTGACATACCTCATCTTTGTTGTCTTCATGTGCCATAAGGCAAAGATTTGCTGCTTCGTCTTCTTCTCCTTCGCTTGACTCATCTCCGGATTCGCCTCCCCAAGAAATGTATGCACGTTGCTTTTTAAAAGGTTTCTTCTCCTTTTTGATGTTTGGGCAATTTGATTTGATGTGCCCGGTTTCACCACATTCATAGCACTTGATTTGTTCGCCTTGCTTTTTGCCCTTGCGTTCATACTCCTTGCGCATGAACTTTTGAAATCTTTTGATAACGAGTCCAAACTCGTTGTCTCCTTCCTCATCAATTTGTGGTTGGCTTGTGCTCGCCTTTAGAGCTATTCTTTGCCTCCTTTGATCATCAACAAAAGGGTTAAGAATAGTAGATTCATAGGTTTTAAGGTTACTCTTAGTGCGTCGATGGTGACATTTGAAACGCCAATGGATTCTTGAATTGCATCGGCCTTTGATCTCCATGCCGGTGTGAGACTTCTAAGAATTTTTCGCACGAGCTCTCTATCCGTGAATGTTTTCTTGAGAGCATGTAGGTCATTTACGGTTATTGAAAATCGCTCAAACATTTCGTCCACCTTTTCACCTTCCTTCATGTGAAACAATTCATAAGAATGGGTTAGGAAATCAATTTTTGCTTCCCTTACCTGGTCCGTACCTTCGTACGTAACTTCTAGCTTGTCCCACATCTCCTTTGCCATTGTGCAACACGATATTTTCCTGTAATCGTCAGCATTAACAGCACAATATAATAAATTAATTGCTTTAGCATTATTTTGAACCTTTCGGATGTCATCCGTGTCATACTCATCCTCGGACTTGGGAACCCATTCGTTTTCCACCTTCTTTGTTGGAATTTGGTTTCCCTTCATTATCACCTTCCAAAGGTGAAAGCTGTTGGACTGAATGAAGATCTTCATCCTCTCCTTCCAGTACGTGTAATTTGTACCGTTGAATAGAGGTGGTCGTGTAGAGCATTGTCCTTCATCAATTCCTGCAAAAGAATCACGAGTAGAAGCCATGGATGGTTCTCTCAAACAGTTAAGTTTTCAGAGAGTTGGGCTCTGATACCAATTGATAGGAAATACGCTTAACGCTAGGGGGGGGGGGTGAATAGCGTTATAATAAAATTTAGCGTAAACTTGCGGAAATTAAAATTTGCAGGAAATAAATAAGTGCGTTAAATAAACAAAAAGGAAAGAACGCACCGATATATTCTGGTTCACCACAACACGTGGCTAGTCCAGTCCCCGAGAGACTCTCTGGAGATTTTTCACTAACTTGTTAAGCTTACGGGTGCTCAACAAACCTTTACAACGTAAGGACACAAGCCTTAACACCTTTGCTCAGAGATACAACACTCCAAGACTTCAACCAAGGAAACACAAGTTCCTTACAACAAGAGAATCACAATTCTCTTACAAGTGTATAAAACACTAAACACTCAAACAAAATACTCCTTTATGAGTAGGTATGAGTAAAAGAAGTAAGCTCTAGATCACAACAACTTTGGACAAGAATATGGCTCTCAAAAGCTTTATGAAATTGAATATAAAATGATAAACAAAAGTATGCAAGCTTATAGCAATGTAATGATCAGTTGTAGTATGTTGTTGTGTTTAAAACACTGAAATGAAGCTGTATTTATAGTTGAAAAACTTGGCATTACCGTGGCCTAATTGCCAATTAAGAGTTGCTGATTTTACTCACTGACAATCGATTGTCAAACCCCAACAATCGATTGTCTGCCAGTCAGATCAAAACTCAATCCCAGATTTTACGCATGATAATCGATTACTTACAATTCATAATCGATTACTGGCAACGTTCAAAAAACCCTCTCCAGATTTTACCACAAACAATCGATTGTCCAGAATCAACAATCGATTACTCAGCAGCGTTCAAAAAATCTTTTCCGGATTTTAATCAAAACAATCGATTATACCAAATCAATAATCGATTACCTGACGGTATTTGAAAACTTTACGACAACGGTCAGCTTCACAATCGATTGCACAAAGTCAACAATCGATTACTTATCAGTTTTTGAAAATCATTTTAGACACTGCCTCTTGACAATTGATTGTTATATACTCATAATCGATTATTTAATAGTTTTGAAAAAGTCTGGAAGTCACTGCCTCAACACAATCGATTGTCATAAGTTCACAATCGATTATTTTGTGACTTTGAAAAATCTGAAGGACACTGTCTCTTCACAATCGATTGTCATTAGCTTCACAATCGATTATTCTGTGTTTTGAAAAACTTTGATGGACACTGCCTCATCACAATCGATTGTCTTTTGTTCACAATCGATTGTCATGCAGGTTTGAAAAACCTGATGCTCACTGTCTTACTCACAATCGATTGTCATTAGTTCACAATCGATCGTCATGCAGTCTTGGCTTAAAACAATCGATTATCATAAGTACATAATGGATTATCTTAGTCCAGATTTTAGAGGCATGTTTAAACATTATTTTGACTGAAGTAAATATGCATGATTTAAAATCATTTAGCATTAAATTGAATATGCATGATTTTGGAAAATAGTTTTATGAGAGAAGCCATGTTACGAGTCAAGTTGTAGGATCAAGATCACAAATAAGAATGACTCAATTAAACTTATAAAACTTTGTCTTGAGCTTGAATCTCGTTGTATATCAATTGTGCGCTTGTTTCTTGAACTTCATCATATATCAATTTTCGCTTCGTTTGTCATTCATCAAAACCTACACAAAAGAACACATGTTTTAGTATATTGCATTGAGCGTGTTTCCAACAAATTTATGGTCTACGAAAATAGAAGACTGAGTAAAGAATTTTGTTGACTGAGGGGAAGGTGTAATGCACCCCTCAAGTCCCGTGGTTCTAGTACGATCGCTTCTATTGATTAACGTAAGGCTTAAAATTTTTTTTAGCTATTCTTGTATTTTATTGGTAATGGCTTATTTATTACTACTGCACTTAATTTATTATATTTTTATTAATTATTTTGACCAACATGCAATAGGCGCACAAGGTACTTCCTTGAAATTAAATATTAAACCAAGGTATGAAATATACACATAGTAATAACATAATTATTTTAAATTAAAAAGGTATCAAGACGCGGAATGTACACGTGATCCTTTTATTATAAGCATATTAATCCTAGGTTCAGGTATGAAAAAATGAGCTAATAACATATTTTACAATATATCAAATATTTTATCTCTTTTAGATTCGAGATATATAATTTTATGTTTTTATTATTGGAACTAGTCTTGAATTAGTTCATGAATCATTTTACCATATCACACTTATTTTTTATATACAATCCTTAAAATGTCTTAATGAGCTGAATTTTCCCATAAACCCATTCTCTCGGTATCAACATCACACACTAATAAAAAAATAATTGTTCTAACAATTCTAAATCAGAATCCAAGCATGATAAAATAAAAGAATATTAAGAAAAAAAAATTACATTACAAATTAAACCAAATCTATTAGTCATATTGACAAAAAAAGAGGTCAACATAAAACTAAGAGAATTAATCGATGAAAATATTACACTTTACATTAAATGTGTGACGTGATTTTTTTATGCGAGAATTTAAGAAAAATAAAAAATTTAAAATAACACATAAAAGAAAAATTTGAAATAAACTCCAAACTCAAAACATACTACAAGAATTTTACATGAATTCTTTAAGGGAAGTAAACATTTTATTATTATTTTTTTAGAAGTGGTATTGCCGCAAATTAATAAACTTAAAAGTAAAAACTCATGATGGACTTAATTTTTAGGTTCAGTACTTCTTATCAATAGTTTTTATGGTATAAGATATTACTTTATTGTTTGAACTATTCTTACCCATTTAGCAATGATATTATTATAACATCAAAAATTTAAGACATTGTCTTAGCCAAAGTAGTAAATAAATTTAAAAAATACTTACATACTCAAGATTCAAGGAATAATATTTTATATACACAACATGGATTAACAAATAAAAACTCAAATACCAATCAAATAATAAATGAGATGTAAAACAGTTTATGTTCCAAAAAACACATTAAAATGGATCGGATAAAAGATTATAAAAAAACCTGTAATGTGAAGCTTCTTTATAATAAAATTAAAGTCACAATCTACTGGTTTTCAAAGCTAACAATGCTAACTTTTCTATAACCTCGAACTCGAAACCACATATGAAATCTCGAACTTTGGCTCCAAACTCACTTTGTTTCTTCCTCGTTTTTTTAGTTTGCTTTTTCTCCTTGTTTTTTTCCTTTTTTTTCGTTGTCTTTTACTCTTTTCTCTCTGTTTTCTTTCTTTTCTTCCTAGTTTCTTTCTTCCGTTTCTTTCTTGCTTCATTTTTTTTTCCAACGTTTTCTCTCCCTTTTTCTCTCTCTTTTTTAAGTTTATGATTCTCTTTTATAAAGGAAATATGGGTGTTATGTAAAGGAGTTAGAGTTGGAGTTGGAGTTGGAGAGGAATAAAGAGGTTGAGAAGATCGTGGTGAGTACTTAGGATAATTTTTATTTTAATCTTTCAAGATTTATCCCTTGTTTGTTATATTATTATTTTTTATTACTATTATTTTTTATTTTTTTCTTTTCGTTAGTTGTTTTTCTTTTTCTTTTTTTGTTTAATAACTTTTACTTATTCTTAATTAGTAAAGAAATTAGAAAGTAAAATGCATAGTTAAAAATATTAGTTAGCTACCTTATACTTAAATATTATATACATAAGAAAATTAACTATTAACATTGTACTTTAAATTATACTAAGAAAAATACGATAGCTTACATTTAAAATTCTAATTAGATTTTTTAAATATTTTTTACTTAAAACTAGGAGTAAAACTTTTACTCAAAGACTGCGAATATATAGTTAGTATATTATTTTTAAAATAAAACCTACTAAGAGTAACATAAAAGTTTTAAAATATTAAAATTAGATGCAAAAGAAATATTTACACTAAACTAGTATAGAATTTGGGTGTGGTAAAAAATTAGGTGTTCTGAGACCAAAAATTTAGTCTGAAACTAAAAAGGACGTAGCAGTAGCAGCAAGCCAAACGAAATAGGAAATGACAACAGAATATCAACTCAGGATCAACAATGGAACAGTGATCTACAGCCCTCAAATCATCTTTTAACCCTAAAAGAGCTAAAAATACTTTGAAGGTTTGGAATGTAAAGACCAAATGCAAAATTGGACCAATTACCACAAAATACAAGAGTTTTTTCAAGTCCTTTTCTTAGCTCAACCATTTCCAATATTCAGAATTTTTCTCTTTTTAAAATCTGCATTGCTAATGAAGAAATGATGCCTTTATAGGAAAGCTTTTAGGACAGCCCCAAGACAACTGATTTTATATTTTGACCCTTTTTGTATTTTATTTTTGCTTAAGTACCCCTAACTTAAGATCAGTATTTTTAGTAAAGTCTTAAAGGCAACTTCCTAGATCAGTTATAAAGATTCTTTTTCACCTAAAATTGCCAGATTACCCCCTAAATCCCTGCTAATTACCCCTGAAAATCAGACCAAAATGGGTCAAAACGACCCAATAACCCAAACCTGTTTTGGATAGGCTGCTCTTTGCCAATAGATCAAAGACTAGACCAAAGCCCAAACGAACACTTATCTAATTAAAACAAAAGAATATCTGCAAACAGGATAACATGAAATGATTCCAAAAATAATCCTAATTAAATTGCTGATTAATTAGCACAACTAGGTAGGGAATTAACTAAGTAACTAAACCAAAATAAACCGATTAAACCAAACTAGAGAGACTAACAAAAGGAAATTAGAAATTTACCTAAGATTAAATAGACGAACAAACAAAGTTAGTGAACAAGCTTTCGAAAGTGAAAAGAAAACTAAAAATAAACAGAATTAAACACAAACCACAAATTAATCTAAAAGGGAAAAAATAAATTCAGGACTATTCACAGAAGGCAAGATCACTCAATGTAAACATAGAAGAAAAGAAGAAGAACAAGAGATAAAATAAATAAAACGGATATAAAGAAAAAGAAAGAAAAACTCACCAAGCAAAACTCGAAACCAAACTAGAATTCTTTGATTTAGACGAAACTGACGATAATCACTTGTTCTTTGTTAAGAGCAAGTGAACAACATCGATTTTGTGTCAAATCAGGCCTTCAAAACGTGAAAATCAAAGGCATGGCCATTGCATGCCACATAATTGAGGGCGAGGAGGTTTGAGGTTTTTAGAGTCTCGAATTCGATTTAATATTCGAGCAGCTCTTGACATATTCGAGGGAAAGTAATTATAGATTGGGAAAGAAATGGCTATAAAGGTCTTATGGTGTTGATTTAGGGGTGCCGCCCCCAGCACGTGGCGATGGAAAATCGAGGCGGCTCCCTAAGGTTCGTGGTTTAGTCTCTGAGAGTGTGAAGTGAGGGAGATGACTGGGGGGAGGGGGCGTTTAGACAACTATATAGTAAAATGGAGCTCAGTTCCGGATCGTTCGATCAAGAGAGATCGACGGTCCTGATAAAATATTATTAAAACGGCGTCGTTTGGTCCTTGATGGGGTTTGGAACAGGTAACGGACGGGTCTCAGCCATTGTTTGGACGGGTTAAAGCAAGTTTCGCTTGGGCCTGGGGAATTTCATGGTTCTAGCCCAAAAACCAACTCCTTTTAATTCTTGTCCTTTATTTTTTTATTTTAAAAATTCTTTTCTTTTCAATATTAAAAATAAAACCTAAATTAAACCCTAAACCAAATTATACTACAACATTACTAAAAATAATATTTACAACAACTAATTAATTATCAAACTAAAAGAAAACTATCAAAATTCGAAGCTAAAAATTAAAAATGCACAAACAAGTTATTTTTTTCTGATTTTTATTTTTGTAAAACATTAAATTACTAATTAATCTAAAAATATAAAATTAAATCCTAAATACAAATGCAATAATTTTTTTATATTTTTATGAATTAAATAGAATTAAACAAGCACATAAAAATATAAATAATTAAAAGATTCTACAGTAACTCCTAAAATAGAAAATAATTAAAAGAAAGAAGGGGAAAAAAATCTAATTTTTGGGATTCTGTCGGAGTAATTCATATGGGGCAAAAATCACATGCTCACATAAATTACTCAAATAAATAAATATAATTATCTCACAATTACTCAATGAAACAAAATAATATATAAAAAAATATCTTTAAAATAAGGGTGGATCAGGTGCTAACAGATCGGGTCAACAGATTTTGGTTGGGTCCGAATATTAATTATTTAAGAAAGACAAAATAGTTATTCGTTAAACAAAGGGCATGAATGAGCAAGTAGTGGACGGATTAGGCATATATGTGCCAAACTATTAACGAACGACATATCTATTCTAATTCACATAGTTCATTGGCATATTTGGCCATTTTATGTTATATTTACTTTTTGAGGTATCTAAAGCCCTTTATTTTGCAATGACAAGCATAAAACATTCGTAAGGCTAATTTAAAGTCTCTCTATATGTATGGAAAATTAGGGTTTAATGTTAAATAGGAAAATGGTATGCGTACTTCGTACCTTTGCTATGATGGTAATCAACCTTCACTTTCAACCAAGAGGTTGTGAGTTCGAGTCTCTCCAAGAGCAAGGTGAAAAGTTTTTGAAGGGAAAGATGCTGATGATCTATTTGGAAACAACCTCTCTACCCTCCCTAGGACCTATTGAGTGAGATTATACTGGGTTGTTGTTGTTGTACTTCGTACCTTTGCTATATATTCGACAGATCTTGAAGTTTACAATTATTTACACATTCTTTCCTTATAAATGTGTCTTTGTGGAGACATTTAAGCCCACTTGTAGGATTATACTAGGTTGTTGTTATTGTTGTTGTTGTGGAGACAGTTAAGATATTCTTCATCTAATAGAATTAGAATGGCCGGACTAGGGGTGGCAGATGGGTTGTATTTGGGTGGGTTAAAATATGTTATTGTCCAACCCTGACCAAAGTTCACTAGGATTAAGATGTATTGAGTTAAGATGGGCTAAATAATGAGTTGTAACCATCTTGCTCAAATTGACTTAAATTTTTGCAATATTCTTTAAAATAAACATATATAAAAATTAACTTATGTTTTGCAATAAATATCAATTCATGCCAATGATTACTTTTCTCAATTTGGATTTAGAATTTTATTCGATAGCTCTTCACCTTATAATACCGACAAAGATCAAAGTAATACAAACATCGTAAAATAGACGTTCCCACCCACCCTAATCCGCCTCCCACCACTCCAACTCCCACCCTACCGCTCCCCAACCCCAACCCCAACCCCAAATAAAAATATTATTTAAAGTACTTTCTTTAAATATTTTAGATGTTGTATTTTCTTCTTCATTTCAATAAAATGAACATTTTATTTTTATAATGTAAAAGTTCTTTTATTTCAATAAAATAAGTACTTTTTATGATGTATTTTCCTTTTCGCAAAATTAGTTTTTTTTCATGTTGGAAAAAAAGTATTTTCTTTTGTTTCAACAAACAGATTACTTTCTTTTTGATGGCCATCGGAGCCGGCAGCGCCGTGGACGGCGGACATATCACTCCGTTGAACGAAGATTCGAGGATTTTGGCCGGGGTTCAAGGGATATGGTTACACAAATGGAAAGAGGAGGCCAAGAGGATGAAATGATGTTATTTTGGAAGCTTTTGGGTGATCACCACCGGCGGCCGCGATTTTCGGCAAGCGGCGGACGGGGGAGAGACGCAGGTAGGCGGTGGCGGGTGGTGAGGTTGAACAAGTACGAGGAAGAGGGTTTTGTATCTAAATTTCTGAAGTGTTTCTGCACTTTTATCTAAAATTCGAGATTGGAACTGGACCGTTGGATTAGAGTGGATGGATGACCTAGATGAATTGGACGCCGAACTGCGTCGTTTTGAGGCATTTTCAAGCTAGACCGGGTATGGGGGTTTGGGTTTGGGTTTTGAAGTGGGTTTGGAGGGTTTGGGATGATGGTTTGTATAAAATAACTAGCCCAATTTCCTTCTTTTATTTGTTTTCTAATTAATTCTTCAAATAGAAAAAATAAAATACAAAACTAGTTTTAAATTCTATAATTAAAATTAATTAATTTCTTAAAAAACATAAATCCTAATTTTTTTTTAAAAAAAAAGAAAACTAAGTACATAAAAACTCTACTACTATTTTTGCTACTTTTTCTTATTTATATTTTTTTATAATGTCAAATACTAATAAACCTAAGAAAATGTAAATTGGGTCCTAAATGCAAATATGTTATTTTTTGTATTGCTTATGAATTATATTGATTAAGAATGCAAAAAAACACAAACAAACACAAAATCATGCAATTAATTTCTAAAAATTTAAATAATAAAAGAAAAATCCTAATTTTAATGAATTCTATAAGAATATTTCAAGCGAGGCAAAAATCACGTGCTCAAAGCTGGCCCTCTTTGCTCGAAGACACGAGCAGTTTCCGGGCAAAGATAAATGAGTAACCGAGAGATTTTTGCCTGCTCGACATTCTATGAGAAGCATTTTTTGAAAACTGTCTGACCGAACCCTGCTTCAAAAGTTGCCTACATATCCTTAGCTACAAAGGAATCAGGTTTGTGTAGTTCTGGAAGTTTTGGTAGCTGGACTACTATGAGATGTGATTGCTGATGCTGCTGCTACTGCTTGTTGACCTCCTTATTACACTAATAGGAAAATCAAAAGCTAATTTAGCTATGCCTATCAGCTATGAGTTACATGATTCCTATCTATAAATCTCTTGAAACTTGATCTTGAGTCTTAGCCGGATTTGCCGTGGACCCCAATATGAATTTTGATGCTCGTAAGCTGTAGGTGACCGCTTCTTTGTTTAGCATTGAAACAAAGTGAGACATGCACGGCCTGTGATTTCGAATCAAATTTGAGCAGTCCATATCTTTCTTTTCCATCTCTTTTGTTCTTTTGTTCTTTTCCTTCATTCCAGATCCAGATTTGCTCTCCCAGTCATCTCGAATCTTGCGCCTTGAGGTAAAACCTATTCGGACACCAAAACAAACAAACAAACGAAAATTTTCTGCACAAGTTTCCACTGGAAAAATTTTATTAGTTATTTGTAACACAAATCTAAGCTATTTCTATTGAAAACAGTAAAAGTCTGCATCGTTTATCTTTGGGAAATATGGCCAGTTTATGCTGGGAAAGGTAACCAGTCCATGTTGGGGATAAGAGGAAGATCCACGGGTTATGCCGAGTATGGAATAAAGAGTCCCTGCTGGGGATGAAAAAGAAAATCCACGGGTTATACCGGAAAGAAATGAAACAGATTTCCTGGCTAATGCCAAGGAGATCCGTGGGTTATGCCAGGATAGGAGGGAAAATGTTCCTGAGTTATGCCAAGGGAAGCTGCGGGTTATGCCGGGATTTGGGACAGCAAAAGACTCCTGATTTATGCAAGGGAGATCCACGGGTTATGCCAGGATAAAAAAGAAATACTCTTAGGTTATGCTAGGGAGATCCACGGGTTATGCCGGGATGAGAGAAAAGACTCCTGCGTTATGCCAGGGGAATCCGCGGGTTATGCTGGGATTTGGGAAAAAAAGGCTCCTTGAGTTATGCCAGGGAGATCCACAGGTTATGCCAGGATGTGGGAAAGAAAAGGCTCCTGGGTTATGCTAGGGGAATCAGTGGGTTATTCCGGGATGGGAGAAAAGACTCCTGGTTTATGCCAGGGGAATCCGCGGGTAATGCCAGGATGAGAAGAAAAGACTCCTGGGTTATGCCAAGGGAATCCACGGGTTATGCCAGGATGGGAAGAAGATACTCGTGCTGGGGGAGAAAAGAAAAAGACCCTCAAGTTATGCTAGGGATAAAAGGGAAATGGCCCTCGGGTTATGACGGGGAGACTGGAAAATGATCCTCGGGTTATGCCGGGGAGGCCCACAAGTTATGCTGGGGATAGAGAGAAAGGAACCCTCGGGTTATACCGAGGAATGAAAGAAAGGAATCCTCAAGTTATGCTGGGGAATGAAAGAAAGAAAAGATCCTCTGGTTATGCTGCGGATAGAAGGAAACTGGTCATCGGGTTATGCCGGGGAATATAGAGAAAATAACCCTCGGGTTATGTTGGGGAATGAAAGAAGAATGATCCTCGGGTTATGCCGAGGAGGTCCACAGGTTATGCTGGGGAAAGAAAGAAAGAAAAGACCCTCAGGTTATGCTGGGGATAGAAGAAAACTTGTCCTCTGGTTATGCCGGGGAATGGAGAGAAAAGAACCCATGGGTTATGCCGGGGAATGAAAGAAGAATGATCCTAGGGTTACACCGTGGAGGTCCACAAGTTATGCTGTGGAGACTGGAGAATGATCCTCGGGTTATGCCAGGGAAGTCCACAGGTTTTGCTGGGGAGAGCTAGGGGATATGGTCCTAACTTTGGAGGAATGGAGTTAAGGATCGGGGGTCCTATGCTACCATGACTTGTGCGATACTCCTTTTTGTCTTTTCTTTTATGATAACCGCGGAAAGGATTTAAAGAGAACTTCCCTTTTGGTTGGTCATTACTGCAAGGCTATTCCTAGCTCCTGTGCATTTCCTTCAGTTGCATCTGCTACTTGTCCAATTGCTTTGGATTGCACCTGTTTTAGATTTTCTAACAAAGCACAATTGTTAGTTCGAAATGGTGGTAGATTTTTTGGCCTTGATTGCTTGATCCCGGCATTACTTCTGTTTAGAAGACCTTTGGCTTTCCTGACTTTTCCTAGTTGGTTGGTCGGGAGAACTCATCTTTTAGATTTATTTCGCCTTCGTAGGCTTTTCGGTTGCGATTTCTTTACCCCAATTTCCATTTTCAGAATCTTTGGGTATCTTGCCTTTTGAAACTTTGTTGAGACAATTAGCCCACCTGGGCTTAACCTTTCTAACTTCATTTTGCCTTCGTGGACATTTGACTTTGATTTTCTTTCTTTCTAACCTTTTCTGCTTCTGAAGCATCAGCTATCATGGCCAGCCGGGATCAGCTAAAGACGCCCGCTGAGAATGGGTATTTTCTCTAGTCCTTGCCGGGCGGAGCCCTTTGAAACCTGTCTTACCACCTTTTCTTGTGGAATAGTCATGGAATCAAAATTAAACCAAAAAGAATTCAAGGAAGAAGTATACAAAAGCAATCATATGGGTTTAAAGAGAAGCATCCATTTCGGGGAAGAGAAAAGGACTTATCTGGGGGTGCGTGATAACTTCAAATGGACATGAAACATTTCTCGGACTGGATGCCGACCCGTACAACATTTCCAGCTTCTCCTGTACCATATTTCAACATTTCAGAACCGGGGAACCTTGCCTGGGATTTTGATGGTGATATATCTTCTTTTTGGCCGACAAAGCCCTTTTGGGTTTTCGCCAATCGACCTCTCTTATTTCTCTTCTCCCGTCGCCCGATAGTACTCTTTATGATTTTTCACTAAATGGACTCTCTCATTTTCAATTTCTCTGCTTACCATCGCCTTATGGTGCCCAAAGGTTTTTACCGATACGACAATCTCATTTTATTTCTCTCAATTTGAATTGTATCAACTCCTGACAATGGCATTTGTTGCTCCCCTTCCTTTGCCAATCGATCGGAAGGACTTGGTCTAGGTTTTGGGTAAAAGGAGTTTCAATGGGACTACAAATTTAAAACTGTTTTGGCGTATTCGTGGCCTAAACATTACATCATCTGCCCCAATTTTTTAACTTTGGGGAATTGGGGTTTTTGTTTTGGTATGACTGAACCTCAGGGAGAGGTTGCCCACGAATTCTTTCGGAGTCATGTCAGACGTAGTTCAGGAAGTGTTTCCTAAACTAATTTTGTTTTTTTTTTTTCATTTTCGTCACTTTTCTTTCTGTTTCTTATTTTTTTCATTTTCATCATTTTTCTTTCTTTTTCTTTTTCTCTTTTTGTTTGTTTTTCTTTTCGATTTTTTTCTTTTGAATAGCACTTTCAGGTTCCAAAGAGGGTGATCAATGAAATGTAACCGACTCAAATGGTTTGCGAAGGGTTGATAGTTTTTGGGGTAGCGGAAAGAAAAGCCTTCGTCATTTCAACCAGACTGAATCATTGTTGCAGGGAGTTCAACTGTAGTACCTTTTTACTGCATCTTCATTCACTGCTTCTTCGGGATCGTCTCCTTCAATGTCGCCCAAGTATAATGCTCATTTAGGCAGTATCTTTCTGATAATGTATGGGCCTGTCCAGTTAGGAGCAAAGTTTCCTTTAGCTTCCTGATGGTGAGGGAGAATGCGCCTCAGTACAAGCTGTCCAACCTCAAAATTCCTGGGGAGCACTTTCTTGGTTTAAGGGCAGGCCATTCTTTGTTGGTACAACTGCCTGTGACAAACCACGACCATTCGTTTTTAATCGATTAGCAACAAATTTTCCAACCGAGTCTTAACCTACTCACTCTCCTCAATTTCTACTTCGACGATTATTCGGAGCGAAAGAATTTCTACTTCTGTAGTATAACAGCTTCAGTTCCATAGCTTCGGTTCCATAGACCAAAAAGTATGGGGTTGACCCTACCGATGTGCGCACCGTGGTGCGATATCCAAGCAACGCAAAAGGCAGATTTTCATGCCATTGTCTTCAGCTTTGAATCATTTTTCTTAAAATCTTCTTGATGTTCTTGTTAGCTGTTTCAGAGGCACCAATGGCTTTGGGTAGGTAAGGAGTGGAGCTTCTATGTTTTATCTTGAATTGTTCACATATTTCTCCCGTTAGACGACTATTAAGTTTTCCAACGTTATTTGTGATGATGGTTGTAGAAATACCAAAGCGGAAAATGAGGTTGGAATGCACAAAGTCTACCACAACTTTCTTGGTGACTGACTTAAACGTGATTGCTTCAACCCACTTTGTAAAGTACTCAATAGCAACCAATATGAATCTATGTCCATTTGAGGCTTTTGGTTCGATTGGCCCAATGAAGTTCATGCCCCAGACAGTTAATGGCCAAGGTGCGGACATAGGGTGTAGTTCAGCTGGTGGTGCATGAATCAAATCACTGTGCACCTGACATTGATGACATCTCCGAACGAAGCTAAAACAGTCTTTCTCCATGGTTATCTAGTAGTACCCTGCCCGAAGTATCTTCGTTGACAACATATACCCATTCATATGAGGCCCGCACACTCCCGCGTGTACTTCGTGCATAATCCTCCTGGCTTCCTCGGCATCAACGCATCTTAGCAAGTTGAGAATCGGAGTCCTCTTATACAAGATATCACCACTCAAGAAGAAACCCTCTCGCACACCGTCTTATGATTCTCTTTTGATCCCTAGCGGCCTGCTCAGGATATTCTTATGTTTTCAGAAATTTATTGATATCATAAATTCCATGGGTAAGTGCTGGTTCTACCTCGGTTACATTACAATATCCATGCCTTTCCCTGATTTGGATTTCCAAGGGATCGATGTAGGCATTTTCGGGGTAAGGCAACATGGAGGCCAAAGTAGCGAGTGCGTTGGCTAACTCATTGTGTTAGCGAGGAATATACCTGAACTGTACCGACTTGAACCAAATTTTGAGGTCCTTCACATGCTGTCGAGAAGGAATGAGTTATAAATCTCTCGTTTCCCACTCCCTTGGGCTTGTTCCTTTTTCATAGCAAAAGTATTTACCGGTTCTCCAGGGAAATATGTTATCTGAATTCCCCATGATCAATAGTTCCTCGACGTCTTGGTCGATAGCCATATTCATGCCCATGATGCAGGCTTCATATTCAGTAGTGTTGTTTGTGCAAAAGAACCGGAGCCAAGCCGTGGCTGGGTAGTGTTGACTTGTGGGTGAAATTAAGATTTCCCCAATTCCTACACCTTTTGCATTTGCCGCTCCATCGAAGAACATTTTCCAAGTAGTGATGTCCTCAGAGATTAATTCTCGCGCATTCACCTCTTCATCCGGGAAATAGGTATTCATGGGTTGGTATTCATCATCGACCGAGTTCTCGGCTAGATGATCTGGTAATGCTTGGGACTTCATTGGTGTGTGAGTGACATAGACTATGTTGAACTCGGTAGGATTTTCCATTTTCCAGTCTCCCTGTAGGCATTGGTTTTTGAAATATGTACTTCAAAGGATCCAACCTGGTAATGAGGTAGGTGGTGTGGGCTTGCAAGTAATGCCTCAGTTTTTGAGCCACCCAAGTTAAAGCACAATAGGTTCTTTCTAGCAAGCTGTATTTGGCCTCATAATTGGTAAACTTCTTTTTCAGGTAATTGACGGCCCATTCCTTCTTTCTGGTGACATCATGCTGCCCGAGAATTCAACCAAAAGAGTTCTCCAGGACCTTCAGATATAGAAACAATAGCCTTCCCAGTTCTGGCGGGACTAAGACTGGTGGATTGGATAGGTAGTCCTTTTTAACAACCTGAATATGGGCTCACACGTAGAAGTAAACTAAGCGATAAATCGGCTTATGTAATTCAGTCTTCCCAAAAGGCTCATTACATCTTTCTTGGTTTTTGGAGGAGGTAAATCTCGAATGCATTTTATTTTTGTTGGATCCAACTCAATACCTCTCTGACTGACGATGAATCCCAGGAGCTTGCTCGACTGGACCCCAAATGCACACTTGGCTGGGTTTAGTTTCAAATCATTCTTGCGAAGACTTTCAAAAGACTTTCTTAGGTCCCATACATTTTCTGACCCCTCAAACCTTTATTGATCCCGAAGACTCCAACGCTACCAAATCAACTGTCAAGGAATTGGAATAGGTTATATTGATCGAGTAGTTACCCGAGCAAAAGGTATACCTGGGAACGGGGTTAACCCCCAAACTCAAGAAAAAGCTTATTCAATTTCTTATTGATAACATGGACTATTTTTCTTGGTCCCATTTGGACATGACAGGGATCTCACCAGAGATAACAATGCATCGATTAACCCTTGACCCCATTTTAAAACCGCTAAAACAAAAGAGAAGGCCCCAGTCGAGGTAAAACATGCATTCATTAACGACGAGATAACTAAACTTCTCAAAATATGGTCCATTCAGGAGGTAAAATACCCCGAATGGCTAGCCTATGTAGTCGTGGTCCCTAAAATGGGAACAAACTAAGAATATGTGTATATTACAAGGATTTGAACAAGGCATGCCCTAAGGACTCTTTTCCACTACCTAACATCGATCAGATGATTGATGCAAATACTGACTATGAGATCCTTACCTTTCTCGATGCCTATTCTAGGTACAATCATCGGATGAACCGGAAGACTAGGAGAAGACCTCATTTATCACCAAGTATGGAACATATTGTTACAATGTAATGCCATTCGAGCTAAAAAATGTAGGTGCTACTTATAAATTCCTGGTAAATAAGATGTTCGAAGAACAATAGGTAAGTCAATGAAAGTTTATATTGATGACATTCTAGTTATGTCCTTGCGTGCAAAGGACCATTTGGATCATTTGCAGGAAATTTTCGGGATTTTAAGGAAATATAACATTAATCTCAACCTCGAAAAATGTGCTTTCTAGGCCAGCTCGGGCAAGTTCCCGGGCTTCATGGTGTCAAATCAGGGGATTGAGATCAACCCCAATAAAATCAAGGCCATCGAAGACATCACCATCATGGACACACAAAAGCCGTGTAGATGCGAACTGGGGGAATAGCTTTTTTAGGCTGATTTATCTCGAGGTCATTGGATCGGAACCACAAATCTTTCTCTTTTTTCAAGAAGAAGAACGATTTCATGTCAAACCTCGTACCCGAAGATAAAAGGGAACTCTTGTTAAAAGTGGACACATCATCGGGGATATGAACCCTTTTCACAGATGGCGCTTCTAATGTGAAGGGGTCTGGCTAGGCATCGTTTGAAGCCACCCACAAGTAGCATTATTAGGCAGTCAATCAAAACTTCTAGGTTGACTGAGTATAATGCTGAGTACGAGGCCATGATTACAGGTCTCGAGATAGCTAAAAGCTTGGGGGAAGAATTCATTGAAGTTAAGTGTGACTCTTTATTGGTGGTGAACCAAGTAAACAAAAGCTTTGAAGTTCAATATGATAGAATGCAAAGGTATTTGACAAGCTATAGGTAACTTTGCACTTCTTCAACGATTGGATTCTAGATCACATACCTCAAGAATAAAATAGTGAGGCTGATGCAGTGGCAACATTTGGGATCATCAGTCAAGGAAGACGGTATTAGTTTGGGGACCGTCGTCCGATTATCGAGATCTGTGGTCAAGGAGGGTCATGCCAAGATAAACTCTACAAGGTTCACCTAGGATTGGAGGATAAATATATTGAATATTTAAAAAGTGGAAAGCTCCCATTGGACCCTTAAAGGTCGAGGGCCAACTTTTCTGATTCACATTGGATGAAGATAGAACATTATACAGAAGGATGTTCGATGGACCATTTGCGGTATGTTTAGGGGCCAAGGGACACTGGCTATGTTTTACGAGTGGTCCATTAAAGCACTTGTGGGAACTACTTCGGTGCCAAATCTTTGATTAACAAAATCATTAGAGCAGAGTACTATGGGGATAAAATGGAAAGAGACACTAAGGAGTTTGTTCGAAAATGTGATAAATGTCAAAGGTTTGAACCGATGATCCATCATCCCAGAGAGCAACTTCATTCAGTTCTATCCACGGTCCATTCATGAAATGAGGGACGGATATCGTCCGCCCTCTGCCAACGACCCCAGGTAAAGCTAAGTTCATTTTGTTTATAACTGAATACTTTTATAAATGGGGGGAAACACATGCCTTCAAGAAAGTTATAGAAAAATTAGTTATAGACTTCATCTGGGACCACATCATGTGTCGATTTGGGATACCTACTGAAATCGTATGCGACAATGAAAAGAAATTTATCAGTAACAAGGTAATGGAGTTCCTCGAATAACATAAAATGAAGAGGATCTTATCGATGATGTATCACCCAAGTGGAAACGGACAGGCCGAATCGATGAATAAGACTATCATTCAAAACTTAAAGAAAAGGTTGAACGACACTAAAGGGAAATAGAACAACATCGCAGTCCAGCGTGGGAGAAACCTTATTCTCCTTAATATATTGCTCTAAGGCCTTAATTATAGTTGAGGTCGGGGAACCGAGCACCAGATTTTGACATACAAAAAAGGAATCAAATCAATAGGCTGTGAATATTAGCCTCAAACTATTGGATGAAAAACGAGAAGTTGCGCTTGTTCGGATGGCTGCACAAAATTAAAGAATAGAGAGATATTACAATAGAAGAGCCAACCTTCGCCACTTCGAAATCAGGTACTTAGTTCAAAGGAAATTCACCCTCTATACTCGAGACTCAGGAAGGACCATATCGAGTCATCGAAAAAGGATCTTACAAACTTGGCACGATGGATGGTGAACAATTTCCAAACGATTGGAATGTATCACTACTCAAACGATATTATTGCTGAGGTATGGCTTTCTCCCTTTTAAATTTTATTTGATACTAACTTATTGTAGGTTCTCGATCGAGGCGTGGATAAAACTCTTCAACACGAAGATTTAGATTTTTAAAGCACGCGTTGCACTTTTTTCCCCTCAAATCAGTTTTTATCCCAAATGGGTTTTTCCTGCGAGATTTTTAATGATGCAACAATTATGTGCTACATGAGGAAAATTCAATATTATCCAAGGCTTATTTTCAATTAACCTCAAATATTAGGGGGCATCACCTTCAGAGATTATATTTTCGAGAAAAATACTTCATGTCAAAGGGTCTTGATAAGGAAACCTTGTAATGGGCCAAATGGCCGAGTAAAATGCATCTATATATATTAGTGAAGACCCAATGGAAAAACATGTACACATGTATAAATTATTAAAAAAAAGCATTCTTTTTATATCAAAAACTTCGCGTCTCAAAGAAAATTTGCTACTATACAAGTTCTGATTTTGTGAGAAATGGCTCAAGGGCTAAGCACAAATATACCTCGAACACTCGGGGATTGTCACGGAAAATCAGCATATTCGAGTTATCTAAACTCAAATCATGAGACCTCAAAGAGGTGTCCCTCGATTTATAGGCCAAGGCCATCTTTCTCGAGGACTAAAACCTCGGACAAGTTCGAAGTATTATTGGGGAATAAGCCCAAGAGGCATACCTAAAGGCTATGGTCAAACTAATGCGGCTCGGAGACGTCCAAACCCCGCAATCAAATTAAGCCTTCAACATCTATGATAAAATGGTTAAAAAGGGCTACCCTCGGCAAATTATAAAAGGGCTTCAATTAAATCATCCCTCGAAAAACCTTTAGAGGTATCAAAATTATTTTAACACAAACATGCTAAGGCATATAAAGCAAAAAGGTTTCAATCAACATCGAAACTTTAAAAAACCCAATGGGTAATAAGTAAATACTAAGGCATAAAGAAATTTTCACTAAGTACTTTAAGCAAAAAGAAGGGAATAATAGCCATCTCTTAGAGGCCGTAATGGCCCGATCTAAAAGAGCCTAAGGGCCAATACACTTAGAGTTCGAGATCTTGTTTTCGCTTAATCCGTACCCAATGGTTCGATTATACCGAGTCCAGATAAACAATAACTTGATTATAGCTTGGGGACTCATCGTTATCCGGCACAAACCCTTAAGGGTCTATGCCTTGAAGTTCGAATCTTATTCGAGCTCGATCATTGTGACTTTGAGGTAGCTGCCCGAGAAAAAGTCTCGAATACACTGTTCAAAGCATAAGATTGTGCTAAAAGTTATTCATGAAAAATTTTCTTTTATATATTTGAAAAAAGATATGTACACCAGACCAACAAAGGTTTTAGAAAAACAAAAGAAAAAATCCAAACTATGCCCAGGTTGGTTTCTCCCTTGGGATCGGCTTCTCCTTCGAGTCCTTCAAAATTGTCAGACCCGCATTGGCTGCCTTCACCACCATCATTGTCGGAGGATATAAGACATCTGGCATCAGCTTCAAGTGCCTTTTCTTGAGATATCTCTTCAGAGAGGTCGTAATCTCTAGCGTGGATTTCATCGAGGGTCTCCCTCCGGGATTGGCACTTGGCTAAATCATTGCTCCGTTGTTCTCAGTCGGAGGCTTCCTTTAGTTACGTTTGAGCACCCGCAACATCGTCCAAGTATGCAACACTGGTTTGGTCAGACGTGATCTTCATCTCCTGACCTCTTCCTTAGCCTCAACAAGCATGAGCTTGAGCTATCAATCTTTATGGCCCGAGCCAAACTTTTCTCTTTAGCTCCCCAAAGTTGGGCCTCGACCGATTCCAGTTTGTCCAAAGCAGCTTCTTTCTCTGCAACGAGATGGTCCTGTCCTCCTTCCACCGATTGCAGTTGGCCTTGATCTAATCGACTTCCCCTTAAAGAAGCTCGATCCTCTCCAATGTTTGATGAAGCCGAGACACTGAATTATTAGCCTCCATAGCTAGGTCAAGTAGACCGTACTTTTTCAAAATGATAGTTACTTTCTTGTCTATCTCGGCCTCATCCTTACGAGCCTTAGCCAAGTCTGCCCGAAAGTCCCTGAGCTCCTCCTCCTTTTGATCTGCAAATGAGCTTCAACGGGTTCTTTTCATCTGAGGACTTCTGGAGCTCGGCCTTGTATTGGCTCAGGTCGACCCTAAAATTGGTGAAAGCCTACATAGAAAGAACGATACAAGTTAGGGTAAAGGAAGGGGAAGGAAAAGAAAATTGCAACGAAAGGAATTAATGCTTACTCGAGATAAAAGACGCCAAGACTCATCGCAAAGGTTAGATGTATCGTTGAGATTGGTGATCGACCCCGATAAAGTGATCTCGGAAGGGGTCCTCTTCACTGGGGACTTTACCTAAGTTAAGAATTTGCAGATCCTGAGTCTCCATTATGCCCCGAATGAATCACTCGGGGAGCTCTGTTCAGCCTTGGGGATCTCAGAACCTGCCTCTCCGGTGTGCTTGCTAATGGTCGAGGAACAATCTCTACCTCGAGCAATTCAGGGGTTTTTCCTGCATCTTTCTTCGAAGCCTCATCATCACGAGGTAGGGTCTCCGACTCAAAGGGTGTGGTAGATTCAACCAAATTCCTGACTCGAACCACTAACGTCGAGTCTTCATCCTCATTTTCTTTTTCTACATCCAACTGGTGGACAGATTCTATATTTTCAGGAATGAGATTTCTCTTGTGTTTGCGAGCTGGGGACTTTTTATCTTGGGGGTCTTCAGGCTTCGAGACCCTTTTCCTCTTATTAGCTTTCCCCGATTTCAGAATTGGGGACTCAGTCTCTTACCCAACCAGAGCTGGCCTCATTTCAGATATATCTGCAATGCCTGCATGAAGGAGAATCAAATATGAGTAAAGAAATATCTCCAACAAAGAGGAAAGCATCAAAAGATTACAAGATGACTTTACCATGATGTTTAGCTTCCCATCTGCCCCTCGCCAAGTCACGCCAGTGGCACTCATTATAAAAGGAGGTTGGGATAGTCTCTGGACCCAGTATTTGAGGTCGATGACTACATGGGGAATCCAAGCAACACTACAAAATATATGAAGGCATCACATAATACAAAAACGGAGTACGAAGGAAAATGTGTAAAAAGCTTCATTTATGTTTGGGGTTCCACTTCTCTGGGAACGAAATCTTCTCCACTAAGATGATGTCGAAGGTCTTCACTCATATGAACTGACTCATCCAACCCTGATCTTTATCCTCATCGTTGCTAGCAAAAAAGGCTTTGGTCGCCCGGCGTTGGAGCTTTATCAACCCTGGGAAAACTTAAGGTCGATATAGTCGAATGAGATGGTTGAGGGTTAACTCCAGCCTCCCAGCCTTGCTACTAAAGAAACGAAGCCTGGTCACTATGTGCCAGAAAGAAGGGTGGATCTGGCCGAGGGTGACGTGGTACCTCTTAAATAAACCGATGACGAATGGATAATGGGACCCGGTGGTGAAGGGGTAGGGGTAGACACTTAGGAACCCCTCTACATAAGTGGTGACTCTCCTCAGGGGCGGGGATTCGTACCACGACTTTGTCTCCCCAGCCATAATCTCTCTTCATGGCCTAGAGGCATTTTTCTATGATCGAGCAAATGTATCTTGATACGTGCCCACATTAACTAGGGATAAGGGGGATTCTCAACTTTGAAGTCATTCTTTGTGACACGGAGGCTAGGAACAATCTCATGAAGGACCGACTTTATCACCAGCCAGCCGAGAAGAAGAGGTGGAAGCTTTCTCCTTTTGAGAAATGGTTTTGGAGGTTTTTGCAGGTAGAGTTTGATTTTTCTTGGTGCTAAAACGGGTGGATCAACTAGTAGTGAAAGAAAAAGATAAAGATAAAGAGGAGAAGAGTTCAAGAAAGTTTGAAGGTGGAAGCAAAGTTTTTCAAATAGAATCCCTATATTTATAGACACACGGATAAAGTTAGATGACGCTAGTGGCCGCAACCGCCACTGGTAAGCACTTAATGTTTCGGGGAAATGAACTGATGGTATATTTCGGTCACTTCAATTGCTTACATCACGGGTATGATGTCATTATTAGGGCCTCCAAAAAATCGAGGTCCAAGTCAGTTCTTATCATTTGATATTAGAAACCATGGGGCTATCTGTATGCGGTGGAAATGAGTCTACCTAATTTCGTTCTTCAATGGAAAGGGTGATATTACGTCGTGAGGCCAGGATGACGAGCTCAGGATCATTGCTCCTTTCCAATATCGAGGTCGAGGTCAAAATCATTTTCCATGGTTGGAAGAAGATCCACTTTGAGATGATACAGTTATGATTTAGTAATGGAAAGAGCGAGATACCCGCAATGGCCCGAAGATAACGACGTAAATCTCAGAACGGATTATTCCTTGGCGGTTAAGCAGATGTCCAATATGATTTCCTAGTGTTGTTAGAAGTGTACCTTATTTAGGACTTCCCTATAATATGAAGGTTATCACATTCATTTCTAACGCACGGTTCATTGACAAGAGAATATACATTCATCACTTTCTTGCTTACTGTTCATCAGAGTTTCCTTATAATTTGGTGTTCTTACTAACCCACCTGTCAAAGGTCGAGGTCAAGATTTAGCTTATACAGTGGTTTGATTTATTTCATCCCTAATTTATCTATCCAACTCTTTATTTGTCAATTGGTATTAGATTAAATCACATATCTTTAAAACCACAATATAAAATTAGTTCTTACTCACATTCTAGGGTAAATAAGTGTATTATATTAATGAACTAAAAGATGCCTCAAATGTAATACATTCAGAGCCAGAAAACATAGCTAGACTATTTGTGGACTTTTACTAAGAATTATTGGGCATCAAATCAAAAACTAGAACCAAAGCTTTCAAAAGGTTAAGGACAATAATTGTTGTACCTAATTTTCTCCTATGTATTTTAAATATACATAAATACCTTCAAAATAGCATATACATGCATATATAAGCATGCACAAGGTTTTTATAATTTTCCCATAATTTTAGGGATTTAAATTGATTTATTTCCTTCTCTTTTATTCATAAGACCCCTAATAATTATTCCCCAAATTATCGTCATGACGATTAGTCATTTAATTTCTATATTTATGCAAAAATATGGCTAATATAGTTTTTTATGTATTTTTATAATTGCATTTGGTATTTTAAAACTAAATTGCATTAAATTGGAATATTAGCCCATTAATGTATAATTATACTTTATATGCGTAAATTGGTCTTATATATTTTTAAAATGATGAATATCTATTTTAAATTATTTTAGCACACAAAATTATTTCCCAAAAATTTATTTATCACTTATAATAAATTATATAAGGGAAAAGCAACTATTTAAAATATAGCCACTTTTGCTTTCAATTATAGCCTAAATTGATCCCAACCCCAGCCCCATTTCATAGTAAACTAATCGACCCAAAGCCTGAACCCGCCTACCCGACCCAACACCAATTGAATCCTTGCTGTTGTTCTTCCAGGTCAACGACCCCTATCAGTCCTTTCCTTTTTTATCTCAAACGACCCCTAACCCTAGCCTCTTTCCCAATATCTTGCCGCCTCTGTATTTGCGCGTCTCTTAGCCACTCAATATATCCCTAGCTCATCTCAACCGCTGACCGCCTTCTTCGGTCTTCTCCTATGACCAACCTTCAATCCATAAGCCTCCAATGGCTCTTCTATTCCATGCTCATCTTCTCTAAGGCCTTCACGGGCGCTGGGACACGCAAACTGGTATCTAGGGTTTTCTATTTGGCTATTCCAGGCTACTCCGTTTTTATTTCAAACAAAACCACACTATATTTGTTACAATCTTTGGGTTTCTAAAGATGTTCTTTCATCTCTACTTTGGTATCTTCTAGAACCCTAATATTTTCTTAATCTCCTAGATCTGTATGATTTTTAAACGATTTGAGTCTGTTCCTTTGATGTTTTGTACTGTTCTTGAATCTCTTTTAGAAGAAACATCGATTTTAAGTTTTTTTCACCTTCTTCTAAAATTAGGATTTTCGGAACCTCTTCTAAAGCTTTATTTAAACTGATTCTTTATGGTTAAACTTCTATCTCTTGCATATTTTTACATAATTTTCTTGATTTTCCTTGTTTGGTTCTCTACACTACACATATTCAATTTTGGTTGCCATGTCTAGGTGTAAGCACAGCCCGGGATCCTTGAGATCCTTAGTGAACTTTGATGCACCTAGACTATGGCATTGAAGCATTTGAGGCTACTGAATGCTTTGGAAATCTGGGCCTAATTTAAGACTCCCTATAGAATAGCTTCTTATTTTGTTATTTACTTATGTAATTCATTCATATGGTCTTTAATAACTTGTAAACAAATATTGAGGTAACTTGTGAAAGGGATGGTTAGCTACATGTTGGCGTAATATGGGTTGAAATCACTTTCATAGGACTTTACATTTTAATCTGATTCCTTTACTAAGTAGAAATCATGCTTATAGGTCTTTACATCTTGTAATCTCACCATGCTAGAAATCATATGTTTCAAGTAATTCCGTAATAGAAATCATATCTGTAATGTCTTAAAATCAGCTTAACGAATAGATGTCATGCCTATAGGATGTAATTTAGCACAAATTCTGTTATAACAAGTGTTTATGTATGTTTCCATGACTGAAAGTCTTCAAATCAGTATTAAACTTAGATATCATACCTGTAAGGAATAATATTAAATCCTGCCTGTGGATCTCGCCTAGGTTTAGTTTAAATAACTCATTCGGTTAATGTTTAGTTCACTTTTGAATTGGTTTAATTTTAGTAGTTTGTATTTCCTGAAACAAGTTCTTTAAAACTGCTGCAATCAATTATTAGACAACATGTCTATTGGTATTAAATAAGTCCGTTTCAAACTTGCCTTGTTTCACTATATAAAATGTAGTCATCTGTATTCCGCGTGTAGGCAATCCTTTAGGACGTTTTCAAAACATGCAACTCTGAAACTGTTTCTATTGCTTAATGTTTTTCTGATCCTAACATTATTTTAAAAACCAATAGGCAACTCCTAGGGTCATTATTCCCGAGTTAATAAAAAATGAATTGCTTTGTCTTATGCATATTCACCTAGACATCCTGCCTTAGGATACTATTTGATAAATAGCTCTTAACTGTGCTTAGGTCATGCTGTTTATGTGCCTTATTTGAGGAGGAAACTTTGAGCCTCTAAATGCTCCCTTTTATCTTATGTGTTAAAAGTCCTAATTGTTTTGCCTGTCCCCTTAGAATTTTTACCTTTAAAACCTTAGGGTCTGTCTAGAACCACCTATAGGTAGAGGTCCTAAATCCCTCTAGGACCACTAAGAAGGCATGTGTAATAACATGCAATAGATATTGTTAACCAAACACTCGCTTTACATGACCACAAAGGGGACGAGAAAGGTAGATATGGGATATGATGAGTAAGCGCTAATTTCACGTATAGCCCCCCATTGAGGAGTGTTTACCGGACATTATGTGGGGTGATCCCACAGATTATCCAACCTAGGACCTCTCCTTTATGAAAATTCCTTTTTATATTTATAACCTTTGTTTTACAACTTATTCAAACAATCTTTATCTTATTACTCGAGTTTTGTGCTTTACTTACAACCTATTTAATTTGATATTTATTTATATGGACTAATTTATGAAAATAAGTTTGGTAGGGACCCACAGTTGTGGACCAAGAGGGGAGCCTAACACCTTCCCATACGAGGTTATTTCAAGCCCTTGCCCTAAATATCCGGTAGTGCGAGCCAATCCAAGAGTTAATCACTCTAGGTGCCATAACGCACCATAACTTGTTAGGTGGCGACTCTTCAAATACCCAATTCCCAAAGGAAATGAGTCATCACACCCCATGGAATGTCAAAACCCGGATCTCTCTCTGCGAGGAGAAAAACCTAGGGCGCAATAGCATGGTGACTCCACTGGGGAAATATTTTAGGCTCTTACCATAACATAGTCATCTTTACAAATTAGTCCAAGCATGCTTATCCCCTACTCTCCTCCCTTATTTGAATTTAACCGCCATTTTCTTTTAAGCATTTATGGTTCTTTATTCCTTAAACTGACTTGTCTCTTTGTTTTCTTTTCTTGTAACTATCTTTCAATTATTTAAATACTGTATTTATTTTTCTTCCTATGTGCAAATACTTACCTACATGTTATTAATTTCTGCATAAATCATGCTCCGCATCATATTCCACTCGTGCGTCTCAAATCCTCTAGCAACGCTTTAATGAGTGGTTGCGCTCTTCCTATTTACTACCTTTAAACTTAGAAAGGCTTATTTGTCGTAAACCAGTTGATCAACAGTGTAGCCGATGGTTTCGTTCCTTCCCCCTCGAGTTTTCCACTTGAGGGTACAAGTCTAAAACCCCATAGAAACCTTACTCTGGTTAAAATTGTGCATCATCATGGTCAAACCTAGCTAGATCAGTTATGTTTTCCACATATTCTCCAAAGTCCATCGGGTTTTCCATAATCCCAACGGACACAACCACGTTCTGTGTATTAAGTTGGAGAACTATATGACAATATCTTGATCATAAATGTATAAATAGTCGAGTCTGGCGGGGGTAAGGTCTAACCATTTTGTTTTGCAGAAAATGAGGCACGAGGTCCCCAGATTCGGTATAGTTAGCAATATCCCACCATTATTGCTAGATTGGTGGGAGGACATTCCCTCAAGTGACAAGAAACATGTGAAAAAGTACCTGGGTAACCTGCCTTCCTGCTAGATATTGAGCCAAACAACAAATTGATCGAGGCTGCCACTTTATTTTGGGATAGTGAAAGAGCCGTGTTTCATGTAGGTGACATAGAAATGACACCACTTCTAGAGGAAATAAGAGGACTTGCAGGACTGACTTGGGATAGTCTAGGGCTATTGGTACTAGAAAACCGTACGAGCAGGGAATGTTTTAAGATGATGGGGTTGAAGAAGAATGTTGACCTAGTGTGCTTGAAGGATTCCTACATACATTTCAAATACATGCCCGAGAGGTATGACTATAACAAGTATTTTCTCACTTACCATGATGAGATCTATCTTACCGCACTAGGTCACATCCACCGCAAAGTGTTCGTATTCATTATGTGTTTTCTAGGCCTGATACTGTTCCCAATGAAAAAAGGGATGAATCCACACTAGATTGTCCATGGTCGCCAAGACTATGATGGAAAGGATTAATGGACAGACAAATACCATAGTCCCCATGATCATAGCCGACATCTACAGGGCTCTGGAACGCTGTCAAAGAGGGGTCAAGCACTTTAGAGGTTTTAACTTGTTGCTGCAGTTATGGTTTCTGGAGCATTTCCAAAAGGGTCGATATCTTCAGAAATTCTACAAAGGGTTTGGAATGACCATATTACCTTCCATCATCCTAAGCAGATGACTTACATTCTAGACAGATTTTCTCAGTCAAAAAGTGCCAAAGAATGGGTAGAGTTCTTCGACAATCTAATTAAAGAATATGTGCTCTGGATGTTTGAATGGTTCCCAACGGATGAATTTATTATCAGATCCAGGGACACTCCGCACTTGGTGTTGATCGGGTAGAGAGGGATATACCCATATGTACCTATACGAGTTATGAGGCAAGCATGCAGGAAATAGGTTGTACCAAGGGTTTTCAAGATGAGTCATTTCAGGGAATACTTTCAAGATGATGATGTCCTTACAAGTACCAAGCTCAACACATGTAGCACTGCAAAACCATTGTGGATAAGAACACCATTGAGCCGGACATGAATCATACAGGGTGAGAGCCTCTATATCCGACATGGTTATAGACAATCTGAAAGTGATGGTGACACCAGGAGCCGCTCGAGGGAACAAAATCGTAGATAAGGAAGCTGAAGCTCAAGTCAAGTACAATAGGCTGCAAAAAAAGAGTCCACGACTTTGAGAATAAGCACCAAGTAAGAGGAATATGAGGTTGATTGAGGAACGGAAAGAAATAGCAGTCACTTCTAATAGAAAACTGGGTATCTGGAGCGAGGGATAGTAGAGATAGAAGGAAACGTCATAAAGAGGATTGAGAATTGCCAGAATGCTGAAGGAGCTGAGGGAGGACATTTGGTCAAAGCCTACTTGCTGCTGGGACTGTGCAAGCTTGGGGATCTATGTGATGGAGTCCGGAAAATTGAATCTAGGGAAGGTCCTTTTATGATCAAATAGACTAGATTTACTTGCTTTTCCTAAATGTAATAAGGCCACGTGCCAATAGTGACTTAGTTTATTATTATCTTAGTGATGTTATAGGATTCAACTATTTTTATATTATGAAATGAAGCATTTATTGGCATTAAAAGTTCTCCGAGATTATTTGTCGCTAGGCCTAACTCAAGTACAAGAGGCTCCCAAACTAAGACACGATTTTACATTAGCGCAATATGTGTTAAAATATTGCAAACATTTTAGAATCCTCACCGACTTGTTACCTTTTGCTTTTTTCATTATTTTTTAATTATTCCCATCCCCTTAGGTTGGCTCACTCATACTGGCCTCATCAACATATCTTACCAGATCTAGAGGCCCTTCACCTCTTTCTTTTCCAAGCAACACAAAGGGAAAATGAAGACAAAGATGGACGACTTAAGTGGAATTCGAAAGGGAAATGTTGACAACGCAGAGACTTCCGGTCGCTGTACTACTCCGGCCCCGAATGACCTAGTTTTAAGACTGGAACAAAAGATACTATAACTACAAGGAGAGATTGAGCAGGTCCACAATTTGGCAAAACTATCACTCACCTCAATGTCCCCGATGTCCAACAACAAAGCACAAAAACCCCAACACCTCCTAATAACACACAAAACCAAAATCCTCATGCACCAAATCAATACGCAACTCCACCCCCAAATATCAATCCACTCCCAATACCAACTCCACCATAACATAATCATCAACCTATTCATTACCCGCCAACCACCACTTACCACACTCCCGGAAATTCACCACCACTCATTCTCGATCCACAAAACTCCACCAATGACCATCACTATACCCAAGTTCCTGGCACCCATCAAAGCAACCCTATACATATGGAAACTATACCTTATTCCACCTAACCAATATCCTGCACGCTAGATCCCTATGAGAAGGCCTGCTTATTAAGAGCATGGCTGAAGAACTCAAGAAGCTAATGAGTCGAGTTAAAGATGTTGAACGCAACAAAGGAATAGAGGGTTTAAACTATGAAGATCTGTCCATGCAACCAAACGTTGAACTTCCAGAGGGATACCAACCTCCCAAATTTGAGATGTTCAATGTTACAGGTGATCCTAGGGTTCATCTAAGGACCTACTGAGACAAGGTTGTCGGGGTCGAGAAAGTTGAAATGATTCGGATGATTCTCTTTATAAGAAACCTTACTGAGGACGCTCTGTCTTGGTATATCAGCCGGAATCCCAAGAAATGGGCTAACTGGGTAAGCATGGCATCAGAATTCATAGACTAATTTAGGTTTAACATAGAAAATGCACCCTATGTCTTTCACATTCAGAATCTCAAGAAGAAACCAACTGAAACTTTTTGCAAATATGCTACTCGTTGGAGGTCGGAAGCAGCCAAGGTCAGGCCCTCTGTAGATGAAGAACATATGAATAAATTTTTCGTCCGGGCACATGATCCAAAATATTATGAGAGGTTGATGGTCATCAAAAATCACAAATTCTCTAATATCATCAAACTCGAGGAGAGAATCGAGGAAGGAATCAAAAGTGAGATGGTAACGAACTTTGAGAAAATGCAAGCCACAAATAAGGTACAACAATCAGGTGGCATATCAAATAAGAGAAATGTTGGGGAAGTAATTGTGGCGCAGGGTCCAAAATCTCCACTTGCATATCAAACACCTCCGCTTGCATATCAAACATCTCCATTTACGTATCAAACACCTCCGCCTGCATACCAAGCACCTTCTCCTACATACCAAGAACCTCCACCCATATACCAAGCATCACCACCCACATACCAATCATCACCGCCAACGTATCAACCTTTATTCTTTCCTTCGCCTGAACCGGAAGCACACGAAAGAGGGGAGACCGGGAACGTAGCCTCTTAAGAATCGTAGTTCTTAGGCGTATTCATTTCGGGCGGGAACGACTCCGTCTCAAAGCCATTTTGCCAGCTTAGCGCCTTAATGTTCTGTTCAATCGGTTGATTATGTCAATATGTCAAAACAAGGAAAAGAAGACCTGCTTTTGTTCCAGTTTCTGATTCAAGAATGTTCCTATTGTTCTTGTCATTTCTGAATGTTTAGGTGAGCTTCTGTACTCTCTTCCTACCATTAGAAAAGTCGTCTAAATCTACTAAATAAGAAACAAATCCTCCAATATTAGAATAGGTGGGGCAAAAAGGTTGAGCGGAGGCAGGCAAGGTGGAAATGAGGAAAGAAAGGACAACACCTGGAACTAGATCAATACAATGCTGGTCAGCCTAAGACCGTAAAGGTCCAGTTCCAGTATTGAAGGAAGCGTTGCATAGAAAGCATTTTTTGATAAGGTTCCCACACCCTTCCGAGATATTCCCAACCAACCAATATCCATCAAACCTATAATTCCCAACCATCCCACTTCCAAACACCGAAAACTTACCAAAATTATCCAACACCCAACTTCAACAGTAAGCCGACCAAAAAATACACCGCCATTGTTGATCCCATGGACCAAATGTATGGAAGGTTAAAAATTGTAAGTTACGTCACTCATATTCCTATTGTGGAATAATAAAATCCACCCTAATAGGTCAATCAGAACAAAACTTGTGCATACCATTTTTGTATGAAAGGGCACACCACTACTGAGTGCTGAACACTGAAGGATAAGATCCAGACGCTCATCGACAACAAGGTCATAACCGTACCTAATGTCTGCAATACTCCCCTCCTTGATCACAGAGGTGATGATGTACATGTGATAGAGACAAATGAAGAATGGGACTCTGACGGGTCAATCGGGCTTATTCGAGAAAGTGATGACTTCAAGGTTGCAGTCACACTTACTTCTATTCTAATTCAGACTCGCTCTCATTGATGTTAAGGTAACTACATCAGTTCCTTTTGAGGTAGAAGTAGCTCCGCCCCCAGCCACCACCGCTCCATTTGAAGTAGAAGTTGTCACACCTTTTACTGTGACGGTGTCAACCACACTCAAAAGTAATACCCTAGGTTATGTTGCCAAGTATCAGCAAAAACGGAAGGCAAAAATAGAAGAATCTGACACGGCACAAGGAATAACTAGAACCGGAAGAGTCTATACATCGAAACATTTGGGAGGATCAAGTAAGGATGCCATTACTAGGTAGCCTATCCTTGAGACCGAGCCAAAGGACATGTGGAGGAAAGTACATAAAAAGAAGTATTCTATCGTTGACCATCTGAAAAAAAATCCCTGCTTAGATAGTTCACTAGTGGAGAAATGGCCAACATGGTTGGGCAAGTGCTGAAGAGCGATAAGATTATCTTCCACGAAGATGAGCTACCACCCGAAGGTTTAAATCACTATCCGGCATTGCATATTATAATTTGAAGATCATTGCCAAGGTCTTGGTTGATGGAGGCCCCAGCCTAAATATTTGTCCATTGGACACTCTGAAGAGGTTGGACAAAATGTTTCCATGAGATAGAGTAGGAATCATGAATGTGAAGGCTTTTGATGGGTCCTAGAGAGCCACGGTTGGGAAAATCAACCTTTGCTTGCAGATGGGGCCATCTTGGTTCGATGTCGAGTTTCAGGTGCTCGACATACCAGCTTCATACAATCTTCTGTTTGGACGACCATAGATCCATGTTGTTCGAGCCGTACCTTCCGCACTACATCGAGCCGTGAAGTTTGAATAGGGCCTAATTGGTTCGGCACCGAGTTTTAGATTCTTGACATACCAGCTTCATATAATCTTCTATTGGGACGACCATGGATCCATGCTTCTGGAGACGTACCTTTCATACTACATCAAGCCATGAAGTTTGAATGGAGTCGTTAGGAGGTGATCATTTACGGGGATGGAAGTAACCCCATCTATACTATCAAAACATTCCGTCCATTAGACATAATATAAGGCTTGGAGGGGAAACCTATCATCATATTGAACAGGACAATGCCGTCGAGAAGGATAATTGGTGTAGTAACAAAATAGAAAGCATACTAGCATGGTCCATATATGAATCCGGCAGAGGTTGGAAAGAATATCCAGGGTATCACCAAGCCGATACAAATGAAAAATCATGGTATCACCATTGGGCTCAAATACCAATACGCATGGAAAGAGTACAAAAATTAGTCGCCTCCATGGCATGGACCGTATTACCCTCTCGAGCAGCCAGTGCCACATTTGGAACAAGCTTTTCACCAAGATGATACGATATGGGGGACTGCGGAAGAGGATCTGGGTTAAAAAATCTATTCTTGGAGGATGAATACACGGACTGAAGTTCCATAATTGAGGAGGAGGAGGAAGAAGGCCTCACCATTCAGACTGTCGCGAAGGGAGCTGTTCTCAGAAATTAGGACCGCCTCACTATCCCGAGCCCACTGAGTCCCTGGGTAGCTTGGCATAATTTACTTTTATAGCCGTTCTAGGCCATTAAGATTTCAAGTAATTTTGTTTTAAGATTCTTTGTTTAAAAATAAATGCTCAATTCATCGAGCCAAGCATTGTCTAAAAAATTTTCTAAGTTTTAATCAAATGCATTTGTCCTTTATCATTATTCTTTACTATTTTTTACACTTTTCCCTTCTACAGTGTTATTATTACTTTTCCTAATGAACCAGTGACCGTGACATATAATGAGGCAATGCAACATAAGAATAGTGATTCAGAGAAAGAAGATGAGATACCGGAGGAAATTGTCAGAGAGGTTGAAAATTTTGAGAATATGCCCAAGTCCAATCTAGATAAGAGCGAAGCAATAAATTTGGGAGAAACCAAGACCATCAAAGAGACTCGCGTCGGCATTCACTTATCACCAATAGAGAAGGAAGAGTACATTCGTTCCCTGAAAGAGTATGAGGACATTTTTGCCTAGTCATATGATTACATGGTCGGTTAGAGCACTTCCATAGTGGCTCACAAGTTTCCTACTAATCTCATGTGTCCTCCAGTAAAACAAAAACTCCGAAAGTTCAAACCTGACATGAGCCTGAAAATCAAGGAAGAGGTTACCAAGCAGATTAAAGCCAAAGTTCTCAGGGTGGTCGAATATCCAATCTGGTTAGCTAACATTGTGCCAATTTCGAAGAAAAACGGGAAGGTTAGGCTATGTGTTGACTATCGAGATTTAAATAGAGCAAGTCCAAAGAATGACTTCCAACTGCCAAATATACACATCTTGATCAATAATCGTGCCAAGCAAGAATAATCTTTTGTAGATTGCTTTACGGGTTATCATCAGATTTGGCTAGATGAAGAGGATGCGGAGAAGACAACTTTCATCACACTATGGTGTGTATATTGTTACAATATAATGCCACTCGGTTTCAGGAATGCTGGGCCACCTACATGATAGCCATGACAACCATCTTTCATGATATGATACACAAAGAAATAGAGGTGTATGAGGACGACTTCATTATAAAATCCAAGAGGTTTGCAAATAACATAGCAGACTTGGGAAAGTTCTTTGATAGGTTCAGAAGATACAATTTGAAACTAAATCATACAAAGTGTGTATTTGGGGTTCCCACGAGAAATTTATTAGGATTCATCATCAGTCATGATGGATCGAAGTGGATCTGACTAAAAGCTATCCTGGAGTTACCATCACCTAAGAGCAAAAAGGACGTAATGAGCTTCCTAGGGCATCTCAACTACATCAGTCGATGCATAGCACATTCCATAGTCATATGTGAACCCATATTCAAGATGCTGAGGAAAGACGCTGAAAAAAGCTGGACAGAGGATTGCCAGAAAGCTTTTGATAAAATCAAGGAATACCCATCCACACCACCAGTTCTGGTCCCACCAAAGCCATGACGACCTTTGCTACTCTATCTATCTATATAGGATGGAGCCTTCGGATATGTTCTAGGACAACATAATGAGATAAGAAGAAAGGATCAGGCCATATATTACTTGAGTGAGAAGTTTACACCTTATGAAGCACAGTTTTCTCTACTTGAACGCACTTGCTACGCTTTGGCCTGAACCGCCCAAAAATTAAGAAATTATTTCTGTGCCTACACTACATACCTCATATCTAGGATGGATCCTCTGAAGTACATATTTCAGAAATCCATGGCCACTGGAAGTTAGCTAAATGGTAGATACTACCGAGTGAGTTCGATATCGTGTACGTAACTCAAAAGGCGGTCAAAGAGCAAGCATTGGTAGATCTCCTTGCTGAAAATGCGGTGGGAGGAGAATACGAATCCTTGAAAATGTATTTTCCTGATGAAGAAGTATTATTTGAAGGAGAAGACATTACCAAAGCATATAACAGTTGCAGGATGTTCTTTGACGGAGCCACAAATTTCAAAGAAGTAGGCATCAGAGCAGTTTTCGTATTAGAAATAGGTAAGCATTATCCGATATCTACTAAACTCAGATTTCCCTGCACTAATAATATGGTGGAATATGAAGCCTGCATACTAGGGCTCAACATGCCAGTCAACACGAACGTTCAGGAGTTGCTGGTAATCGTTGATTTGGATGTTCCTGTACACCAGGTATAAGGAGAGTGGGCCACCAAGAATTACAAGATATTGACATATCTATACCACGTGCAACAATTGAGGAAAGTGGTTTATAAAGATAGAACTCCGACATATGCCTAGAATTCAAAATGAGTTTGCCGATGCATTAGCCACTTTGTCATCCATGATACAACATCTAGATAAGAACTACATTGATCCCATTCTAGTGAGGATCCATAATCAGCCATCATATTATGCTCATGTCGAGGAAGAAGCAGATGAAAATCCTCGGTTCCATGACATCAAAGAACACTTGTCAAAATGAGAATACCCGGCGCATGCAAATCACACTCAGAAACGCATTTTCCGAAGATTGTCAAATCACTTCTTCCACAGCGGAGGGAGCCTGTACAGAAGAACTCCTGATTTGGGATTGCTAAGATGTGTCGATGCAAAGAAGCTTCTAAGCTACTTGAGGACGTACATGCCCCACACATGAATGGTTTCATCTTGGCTAAGAAGATACTTAGGGCAGTTTTCTTTTGGATGACCATAGAGACGATCATTTAGTATGTCCGCAAATGCTTTCAATGTCAAGTGCATGCCGATATGATAAAAGTGCCACCAAATGAGCTCAATATGATAAGCTCACCTTGGCCATTCGCCCCTTGGGGAATGGATGTTATTGGCCTGATTGAGCCTACAGCTTCAAACAGACACACGCTTATCTTGGTAGCAATTGATTACTTCACAAAACAGGTAGAAGCTACATCTTACAAACTTGTAACCAAGACAGTCATCACCGATTATGTCAAGGATCGTATTGCATGCCCATTCGGAGTTCCAGAGTCTATTATTACAGACAACACATCCAATCTCAATAGTGATCTAATGAATGCCATGTGTGAAGCTTTCAAAATGAAGCACAAGAATTCCACAACCTACAGACCTCAGATTAATAGAGCTGTAGAAGCTGCCAACAAAACCATTAATAAGATACTAAGGAAAATAGTAGAGAACCACAAACAATGGCTTGAGAAATTACCATTTGCTATGTTGCGGTACCGCACTATGGTTCACATATCGATCGGGGAAACTCCCTATATGTTGGTACATGGTACTGTGGCTGTTATCCCGACCGAAGTGAAGATTCTTTCTTTAAGAATCACATAGGAAGCTGAACTTAGTGAGATAGAGTGGATAGAGAGTCGTTATGAACAATTGGCCCTTATCGATGGAAAGAGGATGAACATAGTGTGTCACAACCAACTTTATCAGAACATAATGTCCATAGCTTTTATCAAAAGAGTGAACCCAAGACAGATCGCACCAGGGTAGCTGGTATTAAAGAAAATCTTCTCACATCAAGATAAGGACAAAGGGAAATTCAGTTCCAACTGGCAAGGTACTTACATGGTCCACAAAGTACTGATAAGAGGAGCACTAGTACTTGCAGAAATGGACGGGGAAGTCTGGCTAAAACCAATCAATTCAGATGCAGTCAAGAGCTACTATGCTTAGATACGTTACAGTTCCTCACTTGATGTAATTGAACTACGTTTGACCTGATTCCCATTTAAGAGGGGATAAGTAGGAAGCCTTATGGGTTATAATAAAATTGTCATTTCCCCCAAGATCAGAAATTGGGGCAGAATTTTGAGGAGAGTCCTTAAAATTCCTGAGCAAGTCCGGCCAACATCAACATGCATCAGACGATCATAAATCAATAAGGAAACTAGGGCAGAATTTTGAGAAGGATTCTAAAAATTTCGAAGAAGGTTCAGCAAGGGTTATTATCCACAAACAGACAAAGGATCATCTACCCAACCAGGGCAGAATTTTGAGGAGGACCCTTAAAATTCCGTAAGAGAATTGTAATGTCTTTGAGATGTGTCACAATCACTAGTTCATCAAAATTACTTGATTCATAAATATGTTTCTAAGACAGATCTATTTTTAATTGCGTATTTGTGAAAGAACTCTACTTCCATAATAGTCAGGTGCTACCCAGGGGAACTCGAAAGGCTTTCAGATTGAAGCAAAGCAAGTCCGTCGAATGAAAACATGAACCAACCTCCCCCCAACAAAAACATACAACTTTTTCTTTGAACGCATGTACCTTTGACGTAACAATAGCACTTGAAAACATATATATGCAAAACAATTCACTGTCCCGCCGACCACCAGACACCGAATATACATCTCCAGCTAAGACATACGCTACTTTTACGTACTACTTGATCTCTCTATGAGGCTAATCCCTGCCTCTCTATTTGCACGAGGCTAACCTTGCCTCCCCACATGTGAGGCTAATCCTTGCCTCCATATTTGCATAAGTCTAATACTTGACTCCACATTGCATGAAGCTAATCTCTGCCTCCCTACTTGCATGAGTCTAATCCTTGACTCCACATTGCATGAGGCTAATCCCTGCCTCCCTACTTGCAAGAGTCGGATCCTTGACCCCATGAGGCTAATCCATGCCTCCGTAGTTTCATGAGTCTAATCCTTGGCTCCATACTTGCATGAGTCTAATCCTTGACTCTCCACCTGTACGAGGCTAATCCTTGCCTCCATACCTACATGAGGCTAATCTTTGCCTCCCCACATTTGCACGAGTCTAATCCCTGATTCCATACCTGCATGAGGTTAATCCCTGCCTCCATACCTGCATTAGGTTAATCCTTGCCTCCACGGTTGCATAAGGTTAATCCTTGCCTCCCCATTTGCATGAGGCCAATCCTTGCTTCCCCAAATTTGCATGAGGCTAATCCCTGCCTCCACATTTTTCATGAGGCTAATGCATGTCTCCACACTTGCATGAGTCTAATCCTAACTCCACAGTGCGTGAGGCTAATCCCTGCCTCCGTACTTGCAAGAGTCTAATCCTTGATCCATGAGGCTAATCCGTGCCTCCACACTTGCATGGGTCTAATTAGTGACTCCACATGGTATGGGGCTAATCCCTTCCTCCCTACTTTCATGAGGCTAATACCTACCTCCCTACTTACATGGGTCTAATCATTGCCTCTATACCTGCATGAGGTTAATCCTTGCCTCCACATTCACATGGGATTAAGCATTGTCTCTTTTGCACATATATTGCTCTATTTTACTATCTATTTTCTTTCCTGTTGGGCTAAGCTTTGCATTCTATTTCACAAGACTAATCATTGTCTTCACAAAGTCATGACTATTGCACATTATGGGATGAAATATCACCAATCTATCCAAATGCGTCATAGTCTAAAGGCATAATTCTCATAGTCGGAAAACACCATGCAATGGCCTAAGGATCTCTCAAACTTGCACATCATTATTCAAAGGTTTCATGGTTCCGAGGCACCAATTTCATGGCCTGAGAACAGATATTTCATGGCTTGCGAATCCCTCATTAAGGAATTCATGGCCCAGGACGACATCTTTAACCGTTCAAAGACAACCCTCATGGTCTGAAGGGAATTTGCATCATGTTTAAGTTTTCAGAAATACGTTTGTAGCATCTTTTACCCGCAAGTAACCAGTAAGCAACCGCTATCCTAGCAGGAGAAGCCTTGCTGCAGTTCTCTCCAACCGTCCGGAGCTTTAATCGCTTACTGTAGCCGCTTCCGCATCTGGTGTCCATTAGTGATTTCATCTGCATACTCCGCGGATGAGTCTAGAACTACACATGGCCTAATTCCTGTAAAACCAGGGATATATAGGCAACTCAAAAATCGAATTTACTATTTCATCCTTTCCGGGTAAAGAGGGGCCGTTGTTGATACCAATTTTTACCTATTTATTTTAAATATATATAAATACCTTCAAAATAGCATATACATGCATATATAAGCATCCACAAGGTTTTTATAATTTTTTTCCATAATGTTAAAGCTTTAAATTGATTTATTTCCTTCCCTTTATTCATAAAACCCTCCAATTATTATTCTCCAAATTATTGTTATGATGATTTAGTCATTTAATTTCTATATTTATGCTACAATATGGTTAAGATTTTTTATGCATTTTTATAATTACATTTGGTATTTTTTAAACTAAATTGTATATAAATGCAATATTAGCCTATTAATGTATAATTATATTTTATAAGCGTAAAGTTGGTCTCCTATACTTTTAAAATGATGATTATCTATTTTAAATTATTTAGTACACAAAATTATTTTCCAGAAATCATTTATTATTTATTATAAATTATATAAGGAAAAAGTGGCTATTTAAAATTAGCCAGATTTGTTTTCAGTTATAGATTAAATTGAACCCAACCCAGCCCCATTTTATACTAAACTACCCGACCCAACACCAATTAAATCCTGGTTGTTGATCTCCCAGATGAACGGCCCGTATCAATTCCTTCCATTTTTTTATCTCAAACGACCCCTAACTCTAGCCTCATTCCCCAATCCTGCTGGCTATGTATTCTTTCATCTCTCAACCACTCAACCTAACCCTAGCTCCTCTCAACGGCCAAACTCCTTTTCCGGTCTTCTCCGGTGACCACACTTCAACCCCTGAGCCTCCAATGGCTCCTCTATTGCCATGCTCACCTATTTTGAGGCCTTCAGGGGCCTGGGCCATGCTGAGTTGCATTTTGAATTTGCTATTTGGCTGTTTCTGGCTATTCCAGTGTGATTTCGAGCAAAATCACACTATATTTGTTACGATCTTTGGGTTTCTAAACAGGTTCTTTCATCTCTACTTGGGTTTCTTATGGAACCCTAATTTTTGCTTACATCTCCTACATATGTATGATTTTTTAATTATTTGAGTATATTCCTTTGATAGTTTACACTGTTCTTGAATCTCTTTTACAAGAATCATTGAGTTCAAGTTGTTTTCACCTTCTTCTAAAATTAGGGTTTTCGAAACCTCTACTAAAATTTTGTTTAAACCGATTCTTTATGTTTAAACTTCTATCTCTTGCATATTTTGACTAATACTATAATTGTACTACTTTTTCAACTCGCCTATGTTAAAAGACCTAATTTTCTAGATTTTTCTTGTTTGGTTCTGTGTGTTAGCATGACTACTCGATTCTTGTTTAAGTTTCTGTTTTTACCTTGCCTCGAATATGTTCTTACTGAGTTCTTAGCCTAATTTATACCACGTCTATGTGATTATGTTCATCTTGATTGTTCAAGAGTTGCCTCTTTCCTTTGATACTGTTGAACCTGCATGTTTGCCATGTCTTGTTGCTCTTACTATATTTATATGCCGAGTATTGAATCATGACTTCCGCTTGATTGATTCTGGATTCCTTATTTTATGGTTTTATGGAAAGATCTTCCTTTAAACCCTAAATTTCTACCTCGTCTATTCAAATTCGCCTACCTTGTTTGCTATTTTATTCTTGCCGAACTATTTCCTTAATAGAAGTTTTCTAAACTTAGCCCTAATTGTCTACCCTATACTTACTGAATTTGAATCTTTCTTTATTAGTCATACACTGATTTCTTTTCTTATTTAGCACTTCTTCTTACCGTTTGATTTAATTCCCTTAACTTAAGGGGAGTACTTACCTTGATTTCCCGATTGACTGATTTTTAGTTCGATAATTACTGATGAACTTTGATTTTTACTTATTTTCTACTCCCTTCGTTCCAGTTTATGTGAACCTATTTTCTTTTTAGTCTGTTCCAAAAAGAATGACCCTTATCTAAATTTGAAAATAATGTAGCTTAAACTTCCAATTCTACCCTTAATGAGAAGCTTTTATAACCACACAATTACTCTGGACCCTATTTTGACTTGTTTAGGACCACAAATTTCAAAAGTCTTTATTTTTTCTTAAACTTTGTGCCTAGACAAATCACATAAGTTGGAACCAAGGGAGTACATGTTTTCCAACTATAAATACTTTAGTCTCTTATTTAATAAAGAGCTCTTAATTGTGCTTGAGTCGTGCTGTTTATGTGCCTTGCCTGTCGCCTTAGAATTTTCACCTTTAAAACCTTAGGTCTCTATCTAAAACAACATGTAGGTAGAGGTCCTAATCCCTCCAGAACCAGTAAAAAGGGACGTGTAACAGCATGCAATAGAGATCGCTGACCAAACATTCACTTTGCATGACCACTAAGGGGACGGGAAGGATAGATATTGGATATGATGACTACGCGCTAATGTCACTTATAGCCCCTCATCGAGGAGTGTTTACCGGAAATTGTATGGAGTGATCCTGTAGCCTAACCAACCTAGGATCTCTACTTTACCAAAATTCCTTTTTCTATTTAAAACTTTTGTTTTACAACTTGTTCAAAAAATCTTTATCTTATTACTTGAGTTACCCAACGTGCTTTACTTGCAACCTATTTGATTCGATTATTTATTTATATGGACTAATTTGTGGATATAATTCGGCTGGGATCCACAGTTATAGACCAAGAGGGGTGTCTAACACCTTCCCCTCGAGGTTATTTCGAGCCCTTACCCTAAATCTTTGATAATGCGAACCAATGTAAGAGTTAATCAGTCAAGGTGGCCTAACGAATCATAACTCGTAGGTGGCGACTATTTAAATACCCAATTCCCAAAATAAATGAGTCATCAACCTCATGGAATGTCAAAACCCGAATCTCTCTTTGCGAGGAGATAAACGGGGGCGCGACAATGGGCATGTGTTAACATTTGGACAGTAGATGGAGGTACTTCAACCATAGACTGATAAGGAAATGATGAAGGTTATGTTTAGCATTGATAGAAATAAGAGCCTTGCACCAGATGTATATAGACTGATAAGGAAATGATGAAGGTTATGTTTAGCATTGATAGAAATAAGAGCCTTGCATCAGATGTATATGGGAGTGATTTTTTCAAGAAGGCTTGGAACATTGTAGGGGGAGATGCCACTATTGTTGTACTACAATTGTTAAACAATGGAAGATTGATGAAACAAATCAATGCAACAAATATCACTTATATACCAAAAGTACCTAATCCTGAATATGCAAGTCAATTCAGACCAATATCCTGTTGTAATGCCTTGTACAAATGCATCCGTAAAGTCCTACGTGTGAGATTAAACAAGCTCTGAATCACTTGGTGGTAGAAAACTAGGCAGCCGTTATGGTAGGTAGATCTTTAGTACACAATGTGCTAATCTGTCATAATATCATAAGACATTCTAACATGAAGACAACACCTAGATATCTAATAAAAATAGATTTGAGAAAAGCATATGATATGGTGAGCTGGGAGTTCATTGAAGAAGCTCTAACAAGCTATGGGTTTCCAGTCACATTCACTTAGTTGGTTATGGCATGTGTTACCTCAACTAAATTTTCTGTGAAAATTAATGGACAAGAATATGGATAGTTTGACGGTAAAAGATGCATGAGGCAGGGGGACCTCCTGTCCCCTCTTTTGTTTATTCTAATAATGGAGTACCTATATAGGACACTAAAGAAGATGAGTGAACTTCCAAATTTCAAATATCACCCTATATGCAAGGCCCTAAAGCTCACCCGCCTAATAATTGCTGATGATCCAATGATCTTATGCAAAGGTGACACCAGATCAATAGCAAGGGTAATGGAAATACCAGAGCATTTTAGTAGTGTTACTACATTAGTGGCTAATGCGGACAATTCAGTATCTTCTTGGTTGGAATAGATGAAGCAACCTACGCACATATATTAGCAAGTACAGGGTTCTCTGGAGGTACTTTACCTATCACGTATCTTGGCTTGCCACTGCCATCAAAGAAATAGAGCAAAATAGAGTGTCATCTACTAATTGGTAAAATAACACATAGGATAACTAGTGCCTACTCAAGGATGTTGTCCCTATGCAGGAAAATTATAGGTTATAAATGTTGTGCTGTTTTATATATATAACTTTTTGGGGGTTGTTTTCATTTTATCACATGATATGCTTAAAGGGGTGGATCAAAAGAGTAGGAATTATCTTTGAGGAGTAGGGGTGGGGGTTCAGAAGAACACATGAAGTTGGCTCTAGTTGCATAAGAGAAAGTATGTGTACCTAAAAAATATGGAGGCCACAACATAAAAAGTTGCAAGGTGTGTTATATTTCTGCAGTAGGGAAATTACTCTGAGAGATTGCAAAGAAAGAGGATATGTTATGGTTAGGTAGGTCTATTATATATGAAGACCGAAAGTGATCCATGGCATCGTAAAGCTCCACCTGACTGTAGCTGGTATTGGAAGAAGCTCAACTCCCTCAAAGGCCTTATGGAGAATTGGTATTAGAATGGAGAGTACACACTTACTCCTAATGGTGCTTATTTAGTGACAATGAGCTACAACATGTTACTAGAAGAGCATGTGAGAATACGGGAAGTTTAGTATGGACAAGGATGATGCAACATAAGCATAGGTTTATCACCTGGCTAGCCAACTAATAGGTTGTTAACAAAGGAAAGACTTATCAAGATACAAATCCCAGTGGCAGATGGATCATGCAGCTGATGTGATCAAGGAGGACTAGAAACTCAAGCGCATTTGTTTGCTGAATATGCATGGATTACAACATACAGAAATGAATTGTCCATATTATTAGAAATACAGCTCCAGAAAAAGAGCATTAGAGAGAGCCTACATTGGATATAAAGAAGGAATCGGAAACAAGTTCAAAAGGAAATGTTCATCATTATGGAGTCTATGATATACATACATAGCAAGTTAGGAACCGATGAATCTTTAGGAATATAAATGTAAATACAGAGTTTACCATATCAAAGATACATGAAGAAGCTAAGATGAGACTAGATAGCTTGAAGAATACAGGTAGAGCTCGTAGATGTCAATATTTGTTTTCCCAGTTTCCACTAGAGCTTTGGCTAATAATTTTAGTTGTTCTCGAAGGAATTCGATCTGGGCAGGCAGAAAAAGAGGGGCGGTGTGTACAAGGCCCCAGAAGGAATTCACCGCCCTATGGCTGACCTGCGGATGTTTAATTAGAAGAGAACTCATGAAGCCTAGCAAATTTTAGGTGTTCTCGAGGTGTATAATTTTGTTGTTAATGGTAATATAAAAAAGTACTCAATTATTTCTAATAGTACATGAACTTATTGTACCTTTTTCGACTATTCTTTTTCTTTTTCTTCCAATTGTTTAGGGAGGAAGGGGGTTGTCGGGGCTAAAACTTGTCAAACATACGTTAAAGAGCAAAAATTTAAATTCACCTATAGGTAGCCCAGGTTCATTTCTTTCTTCATTGTACATTTATTTGCAAAATTGACAAATAAAAAAACATTATCCGTACACCTTGAATCTCTATCGTCATCACTGACTTTAACAACCCTGCATTTTACATGCCACACACTTTATAACATCTCAGGCAATAGATAATTCTTTGCTCAGATTCATGTCTTTTTCTCTTTGTCCACTTAGGATTCAGAATCTTATAACAAAATCTTTCATTATAACCTGTCCTCAAACAGTTTACAAACGAGAAAGAAACATGGTTGACTATGAAGAAACACAACAAGAAATCTCAGCCCCACTTAGTAAGCATTAACAAATTCCTCCTTTCCTTATAATTGCTCTTTCACTTCTCCCGTTCTTACATCTTCACTAACAGTCGGTCTTATTATAGGCTGAATCGATTCAGGATTTAAATTTGATGAATCTGAATCTACAACACTTTTGGAATCTTACTGATTTTCCAATTTAAATCCTGAGATTAAAGAATGAAGGGAAAATTCATATAGTTGATCCAACTTGTTTGGAACTGAGGCATAATTGTTGTTTATTTCCATCTCGTATAGAAATCTATGGTGCACGGCCTCGTCACAAATGTGCGTGTCGAATAGTCCAAAAGTAATACATTTTAAAAGGATTTGACATAGAGTACGTCAGCATTTTTGGAGAGTCAGAGAGTCATTTATTTTGAATCTACTCATCGAAATCTTTTGAAGTTGAGAAGCAAAAGCAGTAGAAGATATTTTCAGTACACGATAGCGATGGTATTTCGAGCAGTTCTAAGTCCTCACCTTTCGAAGAAGAAAACTCACAAATCGAGCAAGTGGCGCTCACCGTCCCAATCACAGACGAGCCTTCACTTCCGGTCGTTACTTTCCGAATGTGGATTCTCGGATCCCTGGCTTGTATTCTCCTCTCATTTCTCAACCAATTCTTCTGGTTCCGCCGCGAACCACTCTCTATCAGCTCAATCTCCGCCCAAATCGCCGTCGTACCTCTGGGTCACCTCATGGCTTTTTTAATACCGAATCGAGTTTTCTTCAAAGGAAGAAAATTCGAATTTACACTAAATCCAGGACCGTTTAATGTCAAAGAGCATGTTTTAATTACGATTTTTGCAAATTCTGGTGCTGGAAATCCGTATGCGATTGACATTGTTAGTGCGGTCAAGGTTTTTTACAAGAGGACGTTGACATTTTGGGTATCGTTGATTGTTGTTGTAAGGACTCAGGTTTTAGGCTTTGGATGGGCCGGGATTTTTCGGAAGTATTTGGTGGAGCCCGATGCTATGTGGTGGCCCCACAATCTTGTTCAGGTTTCTCTTTTCAGGTACGTGTTAGTCCACTCAGAGTATCGTGTTAACTTTCCAATATTTTGGGATATCAACTGGGATTTTGCCACGTGGCAGTAAAACTAAGTAGTGAATCTTTGATAGTACATCTTTTGTGGGAAGAGATTCTACAATATTATGATTTGTTTGTGGCTCCCTCTACCCCATTTTGGATGCGGGATTTAAGAAAGAAAGAAAAACAATCATGAGAAAAGTCTAATCTTTAAAATTAATTATTTTTAAATTTAAAAAGGTGTTCAAAATAAAAAAGAAAGAAAAGTAAGAGATTTTTGTTGGAATTTACCTACTTTCCAATAGTTAGTAATCAATTCAAGTTAAACATGATATTACTGAAGCCAACAGTCTTTGATCCTTTTTTGTCCTTCTAATTTAAAGTTGCCGGTGAAGATGTCGGTATATAACCAGGAGGTCATGGGTTTGAGCCACGGAAGTATCCTTTTGTAGAGAAATATAGGATAAGGTTGTGTATAATAAATTCGTATGGTACGGCCCTTTTCCGGACCTCACGCATAGCGAGAACTTAGTACACCGGACTACCCTTTAAATCTAAAAAGCGGTGTTTTGTTCCCCCTGTTGTGGCTTTTATTGATGTTGTTGACCTCCCTTCATGCATTAAAATATGTGGTAGTTAGGAGAGAACTTTAAACACACATTATACTGTTGCAGCGGATGTAATGGATTAATAATCTGAAAGAGGTTTTCACTCCTAATTTGCAGGGCACTTCATGAAAAACGAAGAGAGAGCCAAGAATGAAATGACACGAAACCAGTTCTTCCTCATTGCCCTTTTATGTAGCTTTGCTTACTATGTATTTCCTAGTTACCTTTTCCCAATGCTAAGTTCACTTTCCTGGCTATATTGGTTATTCCCAGCTTCTGTCCTTGCCCAGCAGTTGGGTTCTGGACTTCATGGTCTTGGAATCGGGGCCATTGGACTCGACTGGTCAAGCATATCCTCTTATCTTGGAAGTCCATTAGCTAGCCCGTGGTTCGCTACTGCAAACATTGCTGTTGGACATTTTCTCATAATGTATGTTGTTACACCTTTTATGTACTGGTTCAATGTGTACAAAGCCAAAACTTTTCCGATATTCTCAGATGGCCTCTTCACCTCAGATGGTCAAAAATACAATATTTCGGCCATTATAGATCCCAACTTCCATATTGATTTCAATGCATATGACCGCGAGGGCCGCCTCTATCTCAGCACTTTCTTTTCGATGACTTATGCATTCAGCTTTGCCTGCCTCAGTGCCACAGTTGTTCATGTTTTCCTTTTCCATGGACGGTAAGTTGCAATCTAGGACAAATGATAATCTTTGCAGGTTGGATGCCTATTTACATGCATCTCTGTATCGCTTTGTCTATATTCTATTCTATGTATCTGAGTCTCTATGTCTATATTCCTACAATGTTATAATGTACACTTGGTGCTACTGATTGACATCTATTTGTCTCTAAAGATTAATAAAGCAAAAAGAAAACAGCATTTGTGATGTTTCAGGAGTAGTAGCTTAGCATATAGGTTGTTATACCCAACAACAACAACAACAACCACCCAGTATAATCCCACTTAGTGGGGTCTGGGGAGGATAGTGTGTACGCAGACCTTACCCCTACCCTGGGATAGAGAGGCTGTTTCCAAATAGACCCCCGGCATCCTTCTCTCAAAGAACTTCCCACCTTGCTCTTGGGTATAGGTTGTTATACCCGTTACAACTAATATAATGATAGATATTGCGAAGATAGCATTTGTCGATATAGTAATCTATATACTGAAACATTTAAAACAGAAGTAATGAGACATTTGTCACATAAATGCTCATACATATGTAAAAGGGCTTTTCCCAGCTTGATTTATAAAGGGGCTTTCACTAAACCTTTACCAAAATGATTTTCTTTTTCTCTTCATCTTGTTAAGGGAAGCAAAAGGCAAAAAGGTGAAAAGCCCTATGTTCCTATTGTGAAAAAATAAAGATAGGTGGAATTGTGCATTGTTATACTCTCTGTGTTCCCAATGTGCGTATTGAGCTAGCTGTACCTTTAGTGCACACGACAACAATTATTAACTCATTCAATTTTGAGATGTAGAGATCAATGGCAGCTGAGCAAGTCAGCTTTCCAAGAGAAGAAAATGGATATTCATACAAAGCTCATGAGAAAGTACAAGCAAGTTCCTGAATGGTGGTTTTTAAGCATTCTTCTTCTAAATATCACTGCAACTGTGTTTATATGTGAATATTACAAAACGCAGCTCCAAATACCATGGTGGGGTGTCTTGCTGGCGTGTGGTCTTGCTTTCTTTTTCACTCTTCCGGTTGGAGTCATCACTGCCACTACAAACCAAGTAACATGCTATATTTCATAGCTGTTTGTAATCTCATATAAGCCATCTTCTATTCGAACACCGCTTGAATTTCTTTGTGGTTCTAACTTCCAATATCTTTTTGCGCAGACTCCTGGTTTGAATGTGATCACAGAGTACATAATAGGGTACTTGTATCCCGGGTATCCAGTAGCTAACATGTGTTTTAAGGTGTACGGATATATCAGCATGAAACAAGGACTAACCTTTTTACAAGACTTAAAGCTTGGACATTATATGAAGATTCCTCCTACGGCAATGTTTATGGCTCAGGTTGGATTTTCTTTCTTTCTGCATCTGTAAATTCATACATGTTGGCATATGAAACAACTTGAGTCCTCGTTTAGTGAGTAGTTCTACAAACTGTAATTTTTATAATCGTGGTGTCTAGACCAACTTCTGCTCACCTCAACTAATTCCACAGAATACTTGCTAGCTCCCACCACCAGCAGGTATCAATAACTCTGTCCACCAAAGCTTGGACATACAGGGAAATCACCTAGGGTTTTACCTCCGTTGGAATTTAAGCTTGAGATATCATGGTTCTCAATCCACTTCATTGACCACTACGCTACACTCTTGTGTGCCCTTCAAACCATAACATTTATGCACTGTTTAATCAGGTTGTTGGAACCTTGATATCAGCTTTGGTGCATCTTGGAACAGCATGGTGGCTTATGGAAACCGTCCCAGATATTTGTGACCGGGCTTTGCTTCCTCATGGAAGCCCGTGGACTTGCCCAGGCGATCATGTATATTATGATGCCTCGGTCATCTGGGGTTTGATTGGACCGCAAAGATTTTTTGGAAATCTTGGTCACTACTCTGCCCTGAATTGGGCTTTCTTGTTTGGAGCTATAGCTCCAGTGATTGTTTGGATTGCACACAAGAGTTTCCCTAACCAGCAGTGGATCAGCTTAATTACAGTGCCTGTATTATTAGCCGGGATAATCAACATGCCGCCAGCTACTTCTGTTAACGACAACAGTTGGATCATAATAGCTTTTATTTCTGGATTTGTTGTTTATAGATATTATCAGAAATTGTGGAGTCGCCACAATTATGTTCTATCTGGGGCATTAGATGCTGGATTAGCATTTATGGGGGTATTGTTGTATTTATGCTTGGGAATGCAGCACGTTCGCCTTGATTGGTGGGGAAGTGATGCGGATCGATGTCCCTTGGCTTCTTGTCCAACTGCTGAAGGGGTTGTGGCTAAAGGATGCCCAATCTTTTAGGTGATCAGTGAAAAGATCAGTATTATGTGTTTGATTATTCTTTTGGCGTATATGTTTGTAAATGGATGTATATAAGTAATCTTTGCATTTTTTTTTAAAATACATTATCGTGAGGATTTGTGCAACTCTTTGCGCTTTTACTACATGAATTCAGCTTCATTACAAAGTTGCAGTGCTGCGTCTCAAATTTCGTAGCTTGCAAACTTTCTTAATTAATATTCTGTCATTCGAAGCAAAGATTTGACCAGAGCAATTCAAATAATTGAACAAACCATTACAATGATATTGAGATGAGCTAAATTAGTTTTCATGATGTACAAACGACTGCACAAGAATCAGGTTGCCTGAAGACAATTGATCTGAAGCTGAAGGACGTCTCATGGTGAAAGTTGGACTTCAAAAACAATTCCGTCTATGTAACAACTCGACCGATCGTTTTGAGCTTTTACACTTTGATCGCCAATTTTCGGGCATAACTTGCCTCGTGTAATATATTATGACAGATGTAGATCGTTGGTTTTGATTTTCAGGAAATCAGAATGAATTTGAAGGAAACAACCTCAGTTGAAATCATTGACCAAGGGTTGACTTATTTGTATATGAGCTTGGATAAGAATTTTTATGATTTGGTTAGCTTCGTTGGGTGATTTATGACTTGGAAGCATGATCAGAATGCATTTTGGAAGTCCGTAGAAGGTTTTAGGCTCGAATTGGCGAAAGTGAGATTTCGGCGTTTTCCGGTTGATGGGTGAGATTTTGATATAGAGGTCAGAATGGAATTCCGAGAGTTGCAGTAGCTTCGTTATGTCATTTGGGATGTGTGTGCAAACTTTCAGGTCATTCGGACGTGGTTTGGTCGTGTTTTTTATCGAACGAGTATTTCGGAAGGCTTTAGAAAACGTAGGCTTGAATTCGATGAGTTTTGGGTAATTAGATGTGGTTTGAGGTGTTTTGATGATTGAAAACAAGTTTAAATGATGTTATGGGATATGTTGGCATGTTTGGTTGAGGTCGCGAGGGCCTCGGGTGAGGTTCAGGTGGTTAAACGGACCTTTTCAGACTTGAAGAATTGCAGAAATTTCAGCTGGTGTTCAGTTCAGATGTTCTTCTATGCGATCGCGTGGTTATGAATGCGATCGCACAAGGTTATTTGGGGCAGAATGATTTTGTTCTACACGATCATGTATAAGGGATTGTGATCGCATATGCTTGTGTGTTGTGCCTTCGCGATCGCGTGAGCGTATGTGCGATCGCGTGAAGCGGTAGAGCATCGCGTTCCCAGGGTGTTAATTGCAATCGCATAGAGCAATATTGCGGGAGTTGAGTTTTGTGCATCGCGATCGCACATTTTTATCTGTGATCACAGAGAAGGAATTTAATAGCTGGGCAGAATGTTTAAAAAGGGCTATTCCGCAATTTTGAGGCTAAGAACCTCCAGTTTTGGGGACTTTGAAGCTTGGGAGAGCTAATTGAAGAGGGATTCAAGGGGAATCGATTGGAGGTAAGATTTTTTGAACTTACAACTCGTTTTTATTGTGAAATCCACCTAGAAATTCATGGAAACTAAGCCTAAAATTGAAGAGCTAGGGCTTGAGAAATTTAACTTTTGAATTGGGATTTGATAGATGATTTGAGGCCGGATTTTGGAATTTTTAGTATGTATGAACTCATGTGAGGATAAGGAACCCATTGGCGTAAAATATTTTGACTTTCTAGGAGTGGGACCGGGGCTCAGGTTTTGGTTATTTTGGAATTTGTGCCCGATATTGATTGTTTTCACTTGAGCTTTGTTCCCTTAGCATATGTGATGTATTCGCTCTGATTTTGGATAGATTCGGCATGCGTGGAGGCCAATTAGAGGGGCAAAAGCATCGCAAGCTAGAGATTGTTCGCCGGTTCGATGTGAGTAATGATTGTAAATGATATCCTGAGGGTGTTAAACAACGGATTGCACATCGTAGTGCTATATTGAGGTGAGACCGCGCTGGATGATGAGCGTGGTGTCTTTTACTACTAGGGATTGTGACTTGGTCCGTCCCAATTGATGATTTTACGGCTTATTTGACTGAAACTTATTTGTTATCATAATGACTTGAGCTAATTGCTATTTTTGGGCTCCATGCCAATTATTTGAACCCTTCGGGAATTTTTATCACTATTTCCTTATTGTTTGATTTATTACTTGAACTCGCTCCTGTTGATATCTACTGTTTTAAAAACTCAGCCACTTTTACTCAGATTTGAAACATAAATGATATTTCTAAAGGGTGTTTTGGGCTGAGAACTATTGTTTTACTAATGTCCGAGGGGCTTGTGATGATTTTCAAACTAAGTGAGGCCGAGGGCCATATGTGAGGATATGCTGAGTGATACGAGGCCGAGGGCCTGAGATACATTTATATGCTACGAGGTGGCTTGAGTGATGTGAGGCCGAGTACCAAGTGATGATGCCACGAGGTGGCTTGATATAGCGCTTGGGCCGTAAAGGGCCCCTCCGGAGTCTGCACACCCACAGTGAGCGCAGATATCCATTATTCTCAGAGTGAGCCCGATGAGCTGATACGAGTGATTGCTTGGTAGCCCGAGGGGCTGATAGTACTCTGAGAGTGAGCCCGAGGGGCTGATACAAGTGATGGTGAGGTAGCCCGAGGGGATGGTATAGTTCTAAGATATTTCCTAAGGGGCGAACCTTTATGTGTTCATGTTCCATATTTACTTGTCATTTTACCTAGTATATTGTGGTATTTGTGCCCGAGGGGCGAATTTTCTATGCTTATCGGCACAAACTATTTTGAAATCGTTGTGTAATTGTTGAGAAAGTCATTTTCAAAAGAGGTTTAAACTGAACTAAGATATTTTTAAACATTTCACAGCTTTATTACTTTTTCTCAAAGGGTTTTATACTGCTTCTATACAACATATTGGTTGCTTTTCATGATTTGTTATTGCTCAGTTGTTATTTACCTTTATTACTCACTGAGTTGGAGTACTCACTTTACTCCATATACCTTGTGTGTAGATACATGTATTTGTACACCCGATAGCGGGTTTTGGCTGATTGGGGGCAGTGTTGTCGGGGTTTAGCAAGGTGGCTGCAAGCGTTCGCACCACCGCATCCCCCATTTTCTGTTCATCAGTCCTTTTTTGTATATTTGAGACCTTGTAATTGTATTTATACTCTAATAGATGCTCATGACTAGTGACATCTCGGTTTGGGCTGTGTTTGCGTTATACTTCTGCAGTGTTATGGTGATATCTGCTGTTTCGTAATTATTTAAACCATGTTTTAGCCTGCTTTATTGTTCTTTAGCTGTTGACTTTGAAATTTGAGATGTGTCGGCTGACTTTGTCTTTACGAGAGGCGCCATCACCACCGGGTATTGGTTTAGGGTCGTGACAGTCAAATACTGGAAAGATTGTGTTCGTGTTCTAAAAGGGAAATATTAGCGGAAGAAATTTGTTGTCAACATGAAGAAATTAAGGCGAAATACGTATATAGCCCATCCAAGTTAGTTGAATACCTCAACTTAGATTTTTTTCACTTAAACATATCACGTGTTTAAAACTAATCTTAATAAAAACCCGATTTCACCAGCCCCCATCGCGTTTGTTACACCTCCGGTGTCTTTTATAAGAACGAATTAGAAGTTGACACATGGAAAGACAATAAGAAATAAAGAATTAAAACATAAAACAGAAAATATAAAGTTAAAATTGGTGTCACAAAATTGGTGGGGATTGTCCCAAAATTGGTGTCACAAGATCCCCCTCTCTTTGTGAACAATCCCCATTTGAGTTTTATATCAAATCTATAACCAGTTTTCCTACATCTTAAATCTTAATTTACAATTTACTGTAGTTTCCTCATCATTGGAATTCCAGCACCATACCCTTCCGATAGCATGAATGTAATGAATTCTGTTTGTGTTTTGATACAACCATGGAAGCGACGCCCTCTTACCAGCCTTATGCTGTGGGTGAGGCTTCTCAAAACATATCGGAAAATTGAACTGTTCAAGTCTACAAACAGTTATACGCATCGCTTCTTTCTGGTCACAAATCTGTCGCAAAAAATCCAAACATGGAACTTTGTCCAGTAACGTTTGAACATGGATTTCCTTCTGTTGAATTCACAGTGGATGAAGTGAATTCTTTCACTAAGGAGGAAGGTCTTCATCAAGCAGTAATAATCAAATTTTCATATGGGAAACCTGATCTGCAAGAACTGAGGTAGATTTTGCCGAAGCAACTCGATGTCAAAGGTAATTGCAATATTGGACAGCTAGAATATCGGCACATTCTAGTAAGATTTGATATGTTTGAAGATTATGCTCAAGTGGTATCAACAAAAACTGGCTATATTAAGGCAAAAGGATATGACTTCTTATTTAGGACATTCCCATGGACAATGGGATTTAATCCCCGAGAAGAAACGTCAAAAGTTGTGGCTTGGATTTCCTTTCCCGATCTTCCAGCAAATCTTTTCGCCAAAAAATCCTTAATGTCCATCGCATTTGCAATGGGAATACCTATTACAGTAGATAAGGCTACTACAGATCAAACGCGACCTAGTACGGCCCGAGTTAAAGTCTTGATTATTTTACTGGACAAACATCTAAAGAAAATACAGATCAAGATAGTAGATTCGAAATCTGGAAAAATTGCAGAATACGACCAGCAGATCGTGTTTGATGAAGTTCCTGAATACTGCTCGTTTTGTAATCATCAAGGTCATAAAGTAAAATCGTGTTGCTGGATTACAGAGGAACACAATGAAGAAGTAGGTCATGGTGCTGAATCTAAAGGTAGGGGCAGTGTCGCTAAATTAGAAGGTGATGCCAGGGATTATTTGAATGCTAATCATGCAAGACGTCGAATAGAAATGACACTGCCTAAGGTGATTCACGATGCAGGACAAACAAATGTTTCGGGCTCAAGTCTTCAAACTGCTAAAGCTCTTGCAAGGCCAAATGCTGTCGGGGTGCAGATTTGTAAATGGCCAAATACTTTTCCATTACATACTTCTTTGAATTTTTTAAGTGAAAAACATTCAGATATGGTGGTGTCTAAGTTGAAACCTACTGCTGCATCTTCTGTAGCATCAGGTGACACTGCAAAAAGGTCTGGCCAAATCTTGAGAGATGTCTGTATGCAGGATAAAACAATCAAGCAGTGCTTTTGGTACAGATTAATAACAATCCTAAGAGTACAGTATCTGGCCAAAGAAATGGTACTTACTTGGAGAATTCTGTTTCTTCTGTTGTATCAGCTGAACCAGTGGAGAAAGGTCAGCAATACAAGTCCATTGTGCTAAGAGCTGGACAAGAAGGTATGAATGTGGAAAATAATGCAGGCTTCAAGGAAGGTTTTGGTCCAACAGATTCACCAGTACATTATGGTAGTGTAAAGGATGGTACAAAAAATTCTAAGATTACACTACCCACTGGGAATTATAGGGGCTAAACAGATCAACAAATATTGGATAGGAGTGCTGGGATTGCTGGAGTAACAGATGCACCACATGCAGCAGTTCCAGTTTAGAATATGGAGGAGGTATTGAAGTTGGATAAAGGACCACCTAAACCTTCTAGAGATGTACCTGCCTCTACTATTTATGCAAGAACATATGTGCCTACTGCAGAGGCAACACAGGCTACTGCAGATCATACTATTTCTACTGCACAGACTGGGCAGTGGGTTGATATAGATGGTCAGCATCACAGATGCAATGTGCAGCAGTTAGGAGCCTAAAAAATTGTTTCTCATACAAATGGTACAACTACAGAAGCCCTTCTAAGGTCACATGGTGTTTCTGCACATTGTTGTAAAGTGCAAGCTAATGTTCCATCGAAGTTGCCTTTTAATGTTGTAAATGAAAAGAAGGTTTCAAATCTGCAAACTAGTGATCCATCTACTGTGCCAGAAAATTACAATGTTAAAAGCAATGAAGAAAAGCTGATCGAGCAACAACAGATTTTGCAGAATTCCAACAATAAAAACACTACACGGTTTGGTCGAACAAATGGAACTATTTTGGAGGCCTCGGATAACTTCAGAACTTTTACAAATCACAATGTTCTGGCAGTTCAATCAGGAGAGAAGTCGACAGTAGCAAATGTTAATGATTCAAAAAAGTCTGGACAACAGCAGCAAAAAGAACAGATTAAAGCATCTGTTTTGGTCAATTCTGAGCATACCATAAAAGATGTTGCTGCAAAGGGCAATAACAGAGCCAACAGGACAGTAGCTGCAGTTACTATTTATTCAGAACTGGATTTTATACTGCCTCTGCAAGGTCCTGATGTTCGAGCTATATCTACAAATGATAATGTTGATTATGTGAGTCAATTAGCTCAAATATCAGCAAGTTCTACAGAAAATGAGATTGCGCAGACCACATATCGTTAAGATATATCTCATCAGCCGGATATGGTTCAACAAGGCAGCGAGATCTCTTCGACAGATGCAATAGGTACAGTTTAGCATAAAGCCTTATTTCAAAGAGGTTTGGATTTACAGCCGACAGATGCTACTGAAGCTGATGCAAACAACTGCTTATCAATGTCCAACAGAAAAACATCTCTAAAATCCAAAAACGAAATGCATATCCCTGACAAGAATCCAGTTATTCATACAACTCAAACTCTTTTGCTGCACTTTCAAACTTCAATATTGACGAGGGAATCTTCAGTGCAGACAAAATGCAAATGGCCAAGGAAAGAAGTGCAATCATTTCAGCAGCGGAAAGAAGACTATTGGATTTTATGTACAATGTGGAGTCTCGAGCCAGTGACGAACGAGGATATGAAAGTACTGAAGAATTGAGCACGCCGGAGGAAGTATGATCCTGTAGTAATTCACAGCTTCTTGTCAATTTTGGGAAGAAAACAATAAGGATGACCAGTACAACAGATGTTTTATCCCATGATAAACAACTGTTGGATGCAATGCTAAATGCCCATCCCTTTGAAATTTTGGGTCGTGATCCTTATAACGCTAAACGTGCAAATAGGAGCAAGAATGAGGTACAACAAGTCAAGCAAAGTGATATTAAATCTCAAGATGTACCAAAATTGGATGCACAAGGTGTTATACACATGCCAAATCATCGGGCAGTAGAAGAAAGTGACTTAATTGAAGTGCTGCCACAATGCGTCGAAACAATCCAAATTAACACTTCAAAGGAACTAAAGTCTCAAACAAAGGAAAATAGTAGGAACGACAATGTTAGACGACCTCCGATGAGAAATGCCAAGCTTAAGCAGGCTGCCCCAACTACTTCAACAAAATCCAATCAATCTAAAAAGAAATCATGAATTTTGAATTTTTCATGAAGAATGAGAAGATGTTGATAAAGAATTACATATTGAATAAATTGATACTTATTTGTATTCTCATCATAGAGTATGTTACAAACTCTGTGATGATCATAAAAAATCTGGTCCTGTCAAGTTCATAGCGTTGCATTCCTATTAATAAGAGAGGTTTTCAAACCTCAATAGGATTTAGTATGGTAAGTTTAGCCTGTTATGTGTTATATGGGTAACAATACCGGTGCTAATGCCCCCTTTTTTATACTTTCCTATCTGTTGTATTTTCTTGTTTGCTATTAATAAAATCCTAACCCTAGGCTCTTGCCTAGAGGTGCCAAAAAAAAATAAAGTTAAATTTTCATCGTTTCTTCTCTCTCTCCCTCTCTCACACACTGAATAACCCTTCTTCACCTCTTCGATTAAGCTAAGTTCAATCGGCATTTTTGTTGCAAAATTAAAGATTTCTTTCACTTACTTAGTATGATTAGTTGTTCTTTGTTCGAATTGTAGTTTGGTTCAAGATTTATCACCTGAAGGAAGGTCATTTTAGGGTTTTGACAGCAGATTTTTTGTGAAAAGGGGAGTCAGCTGTAAAGTGGCTTCGAATATTGGCTGGTTTTGTTTTGTCATTTTCAGTACAGAGTCACATAGACGAATATATTGGTATTGTTTTTCATCATGGGGATCACTTTATTGATGAAAAGTATGTGGGGGAGGGTGAAATCATAGGGCATGTGGTGGAAAAAGATAATTTCTCTTTGCCCGAGCTTCTGTCCTACATATAAGAGACCCCTGAAATGCGCTACAACTCTGTTGGTGGATTATTTGTTCTATGTCCTAAAACTCAGAAGTTCTTTCCAATTGAAATTGACTATCAACTACTAAATTTGGCTAAAGACCTAAAGAATGGGGATCGCTTTGATGTCTACGTGAGTCATGCCATCGATAATTTAGAGGTTGTGGAGGAGAATGTACCTGTGGGATATTTACCTTCCTCACAAGTTGGTGATACTGACTAGGCTACAGAAATTAGGGGTGGTCCAGGGGTTAGTGTACATGTTAGTGAGAGCATTGGTGTAAATGTTGATGAGGGTATTGGTGTAAATTATAATGAGGGTATTGGAGTAACAACTGATGAGGGCAATGGAGTAAATATTGATGAGGGCATTTGAGTAAATTGTGAGGAGGGTATTGGAGTAAATGTTGATGAATGCATTGGCATAACTGCCGATGAAGATATTAAAATAAATACCGCTGAGGGTAGTAATGTGAATGCAGAACTACCGAGGTCCACATTTTTATAAGAGGATATAAATGTTGAAGAGAGTGCAGCTGCAGAGCATGACAATCGGATTAAGGATACAAATTTTGATGATGAAGATGCAAATTTTGGTGAAGATGATCTTCAAGACATTCTAGATGAAGATAACACTGATATAGCTGATGAGATATGATATGTGAGGGATGCTGCCAGGGAAGTAAAGAGAAACAAGTTGAAGAGCAAGGTGAATGATGCTGAATCACAAAGTAATAGGAAATAGAGGAAAAAACCTATTTTACAGAAGAGGTAATACTTGGTGAAGCTGGAATTGATATGGGGTTTGAAGATATAAGGATAAATAAGAAGGATAAATAAGTTGGAAATCTAGGTGGGGATAAAGAGTATTTGGACAGCTCAGATGTTGGGAGTGTAGACAGTGAAGAAGAGTTGGACCCACTTGCTGAACATAGTGTTGATATTCCTCCTAGAGGAAGAAGTCAAAAGATCAGGTATGTCTTTGATGCTAAAATTCCTCTGTTTGAGTTGGGCATGATCTTTGATAATACAACATAATTTAGGAAAGCTATTGCTGACTATGTTATTCAATATAAAGTGTCTCTAAAGCTTACACCTAATGAGAAAGATAGAGTAAGAGCTAAGTGTAGACATGAAAAATGTAAGTGGCAAATATTTTCTAGTAAGGACAGGGTTTTTGGGAACATTACTATGAAGACCTATATACCTTTCCATAAATGCCCAACAAAGAACAATAACAAACTTTGCATAACCAAGTACATTGCAAGAGAGATCCAAGATAGAATCATCTCAAGTCTAAACACCACAGTTCATGAGTTGCAAGAGGTTATAAGGGTTAAATGGGGTTTGTATGTAGTAAGATCACTTGTATATAGAGCCACAATGAAGGTAATTAGTCAGCTCATGGGTGACTGGAACCTTGAATTTTCTGGGTTGCTGGACTATGCCGACATGATTAAGTTCACTAATCCTTGAAGTTCATGTTGGGTTGGAATAGATACAGAAATAGTTCCCGGGAAACATCTACTTAAATACTTTTATGTATAATTTGAGGCTATGAAGAAGGTATGGATGACAGGTTGTAGAAGAATAAAAGTTTTTGATAGATGTTTCCTAAAGGGAGTTTGCAAAGGTGAATTGTTAGTGGCTATTGGAAAAAATAGAAACAATCAGATGTATCCCATTGCTTGGGCATTGGTAGATCAAGAGACTACACATGCATGAAGTTGGTTCATCAACTATTTGAAAAATGATTTAGAGTTGAGGAATGGTGAACATTTAACAATAATGTTTGACATCCAAAAGGTGCTTAGTCCATTTATTATGTTGTTTGTTTCTTACCATTATTATTCTTACTTCGGGACTGTCATCTCACTAATATTCTATGTTGCTGTAGATTGATTAGGGACTATCATCTGTTGTTGCTGATTTGCTACCCCTTCCTGAAAGAAGAATGTGTGCAAGACACATTTGGGAAAACTGGCAGAACACTTGGAGGGGAGAGGAAAGAAAGGAGCAGTTTTCGAGATGTGCTAAGGCTCTATTTCAGGTAAAGATAAGAGAAGAATTGAAGAAATTTGATGAATTAGGTAATGGTATTTATGAAAATTTATTGTCCTACGATAAAGAATATTGGTGTAGGGCTTATTTTAATGAGAATGTTAGATGTGATATTGTAAAAAACAACATGTGTGAAACATTTAATTCCTGGAAATTAAGTCCTAGGCATAAATCTGTCATCACTATGCTTGAAGAAAGTAGGCACAAAATGATGAGTCGGCAAATAAATATAATCAAGTTTTTGAAACATGGGCTTATGATATATTACTTTAACGACCCGACCGGTAATTTTGAGTTTTTACACTTTGATCGCCAGTTCTTGGACATGACTTGACCCGTGTAAATTATTATGACTTGATGTAGATCGTTGGTTTTGGTTTCAGGAAAATTAGAATGTATTTGAAAGAACAGTTTCATTTGAAAGCTTTGAATTTGAAAGGTTCGACCAAGAGTTGACTTATTTGCATATGAGCTCGGATCAGATTTTTTATGATTTGGTTAGCTTCATTGGGTGACATATGACTTAGGAGTGTGATCGGAAGTGGTTTTAAAGGCCCGGAGTAGAATTAGGCTTGAATTGTCGAAGTTAGCATTTTGGCGATTTCTGGTTGATAGGTGAGATTTTTTTCCGGGGGTCGGAATAGAGTTCTGTGAGCTTCTATAGGTTCATTATGTGATTTTTGATGTGTGTGCAAAAGTTTAGGTCATTCAAAGGTGATTTGGTTGGGGTTTTCATTAAATGTGTGTTTTGGAAATTTCAGAAGAACTTAAGCTTGAATTCGATGTGAATTGACGGTTTTGGTGTTGTTTGAGTTATTTTGACGATTGGAACAAGTTTGAATGATATTTTAGGATGTGTTGATGCTTTTGGTTGAGGCCCCGGGGACCTCGGGAGAGTTTCAGAGGGTCAATGAGACCATTTTTGGCTTAGAGGAGTTGCAGATTTCCATTTCAGGTGCTGCAGAGATTTATCTATTCGCGTTCGAGTAAAGGAACTCGCATTCGCGAAGAAGGAATTTGGAAGGAAAGAATTTATTCCTTCACGTTCGTGTCAGACGCTCGCGTTCGGGGAAGGCTATGGGGGTTGAGCTTCGCGTTCGCATCAGCCCATTTGCGTTCGCGTATAAGGGCTAGGGGTCTAGTGGAAGAGTGTTCATCTGTACGCAGGACCCTATCGCGTTTGCGTAGGGTTATTTTTGAGGAATTAAGCAGTCTGCTTCACATTCGCGAGACTGAGGTCGCGAATGCGATGAAGGAATGTCAGGAACTTGCCAGAAGGTTTTAAACACTATATTCGGAAGCCTGAGTCATTTTTCCTCTATTGTTAAATATTGTGAGAGCTCTTTGGGAGAAACTGAAGGGGGATTTGAAGAGGATTGGTTGTAGGTAAGTTTAGGAACTAAAAACGTGATTATCTTGTGGAATCAACCTGGAAATTCATGGAAATTTAACAAAAAATGGAAGAGCTAGGGCTTGGATTTTGGGATTTTAAAAATTGGATTTAAGGGGTCATTTAGACTCCAATTTTGGTGATATTTATATGCATAGACTCATGGCGAGATAAAGAACCCATTGATGTGAAAATATTTGAGTTTTGAGAGATGGGCCTGAGGCTCGGGTTTTGCTTGTTTTTGAATTTTTTATATTTTTCGATTATTTTTGCTTGGGTTTTGTTCCCTTAGCCTATTTTGAAGTATTCGTTGTGGTTTTGGTCAGATTCGATGTGCGAGGAGGCCGATTTAAGAGGCAAGGGCATAGCGAGCTAGAGTTTTGGCCGGTTTGAGGCGAGTAATGAATGTAAATGATGTTCTAAGGGTTTGAAACCCTAGATTTGCACATCGTAGTACTATATTGAGGTGAGACACGCGCTTGATGATGAGCGTGGGGCGTATACTATTGGGGATTTTGAATTGGTCCATCTCGAGTGATGCTTTTATCGCGTATTTGATTAAAGATTATTTGTTATCATTATTGTTTGGACTGATGTCATATTTGGGCTTCGCGCCAACTATTTTAACACTTCAGGGAGTTTCTATCACTATATCCTCACTGTATGGATTTTCTACTTGAACTCATTCGTACTATTTTCTGCTATTTTACAACTCAACCATCTTTACTCTTTTTTTGAAACTAAATGATATATTAAATGATGTTTTGGGCTGAAAACCACTATTTTATTATTGCCTGAGCAGCTTATGTGATTTTTTCGATTGAGTATGAGATCAGGCTACGTGCTGCAGAAGTATTATATTGATATTAATAAGAGGCCGAGAGCCTATTTAATGCCACGAGATGGCTTGATTTTGCGCTTGGTCTGTAAGGGGCCCCTTCCGGAGTCTGAACACCCCTAGTGAGCGCCGTCAATGATAAATAAATGGATCGGGCTGCATGCCGCAGTAGGTACTATATGGTACCGTTCTATGTGTTGCATTCCTTTATTTGGCTATTATATATGTGCTTATCTGTTGTAGTATTTCCGTATTTAGATTTTATTAGTTTATTGATTTCATATTACTTGTTTTAAACTACCGAACTATAGATTACTCTGTGCTTTTCTATGATTTCTTATTCTAAGCCATTATTTATGTTTATTACTCACTGGGTTGGAGTAATCACATTACTCCCTGCACCATGCGTGCAGATCCAGGTGCATCTGAGGCTAAGTGAGGATTTTCTGTTGGGCAGTGCATATCCGGGTGCATCGAGGTAGTTGCATGACATCCGCAACCCTGATCTCTCCCTTTTATCCTTTGTTTTAATTTTGTATTCCCTAGATTGACGTGTATTAGGATGATAAACCTTTATTAGAGGCTCAGACTTGCGACACCAGATCTTTATGTGCTATGTAGTAGTATTGTTATTTTAAATTCCGCACATTTAACTCTTATTTCAGACTTCTAATATGATAGCTTGGTAATTCAATTTTGTTAGCTAATAATGAACTGTATAATGAAATGGGTTAAGGCTGTTGTACGGCTTTCCTAGCAGTGTGTTGGGCGCCATCACGATCGGGGTTAGGTCTTGACAAGTAGTATCAGAGCCTAGGTTACTTGGACTCGTAAGTCATGAGTCGGTTTAGTAAAGTCTTGTGGATCGATACGGAGATACCTATATTTATCCTTGAGAGGCTGGTGAACCTTTAGGAAAAACTTCACATTCTTGAATTCTTATCGTGCGTCCTTGATTCAGCTTGTGAGGTAACTCTTGAAATTCCTTCCACGCATTCGTATGCTTGCATGAGCTCTTAGTATCCGATGTGCCTTGATGGTTTGTGATTTCATGATCGAGAAGCGAGATGTGATCTCTGTGAGTTGATGTTGGGCCATTCTGAAGGACTTGAGGCTAGATCTTTGCCTATGGCTTGTGCACCGTGGTGGTTATTGTGTGAGCAAGTGTTTTGAACTTATATATGTTTGGTATTGTCCCTGTTAGTGGGAAGGAAGGTTGGATAGCTACGTGATGAGTATGTTTGTACTGCGAGGTGTATCTATATGACTTGGAAGTGACGAGGAAGGTTTGTTGGATGATAGATGAACTATTAAGTGTTTGATTTCCATTGTGATTGGATGTGTAGCCCCGAGTTATGGGCGTGTGAAGGATCTTTTCATGTCTCCTAGTTTGGAGTGAAGTAAATTTTATGTTGCGGTACGAGTTCAGGCTAAGGAAGACTAAGTGACAGTATAATGTCTATGACAGTGGAATGTATATAGAAAGGTTATATTGAGGCGAAGCAAGGGGTTATCTCCTGCGGGGTGTTCTGAAGTAGTGTGATCCTTATGTGTATGTTAGGAGACCTTACGTGTAAGTGAAAAGTACTTGTTGAAATTTGACTTTTGGGTCTCTTAAGAGAGTGGGCTTAACTTATGTGAGAATAAGTGCGAGATTTTCCAAATATTTAAAGTAGTAGATAATCTATGTTTACACAAGCTTACAAAATATTTAAGTTTAATCTCAATATGGCATTGTGGCATCAATAGAGTGTAAGTGTTATGAATTATTGAGTGTATTATGATCTATGGATCCGAGCCAAGTGAGGGAGTCCGGTGTGAGTAGTTGGTTTCACGGTTAGGTGCTATATTTGTTCCAGTTTGAGGGGTGCGGGTGAATCTGTTATGGCTAGAAGAGAGAGACCGAGGATGGTTCGAGTAAAGGAAGAATTTTGGCTAAGGCCATATTATGCTTCATAGGGTAAGAGAATCATAGGATGTCTTGAGTGGTTATTGGTAAAGAATGCTCGGTGCATATAACAGGAAGTTGCTTGGTTATAATGGGGTAAATATTTCATTCTACAGTGTCGGAGTTCCAATGAGGCACGGGTGGTTATGTTCTTTAGGTCAGGTAAATTGTAATTGAATAAGAGTGAATGACTTTCGAGAATAGTTCTAATATGTTTAAGATTTTAGAAGGAACAATCGGGTATTTTAAGGTTGTATATATGGTAATAAACTGTGTTTTCATTTGAAGAGGTCTAGACTTATGGTTTTCTATGTTAATTATAAGGTTCTATGTACCAGTATCAGGAGAGTAAGGGTAACAGATTTAGATTCGCAAGAAGTTCTTCAGAGTAAGATATTTTGGAATGTGGTGTTTCTGGGAATATTTGAGAGAGTATTTAGCGGCCTATGGGTCAGACAGTGTGGATTTATGCTTGGGTTGAGGAATTGTGGTGCTACAGCAAGAGGGAATATCAAGTTGAAGACGAATCAGAAGGAAATTTAGATAGATGGAGTAGCTTGATAGTTGACCGAACCGGTATGGTAAGGATATGATTTGTTCCTTATGTGTGTCCGAGGTAATGAGTTCTTACAGGTATTTTTTGGCAAGGCTCATAGGTTTTGACAGCTTGCTTAGCTTGGTCGAGATAGAAGGATTTGGTCCTAGAAGGCCTGATTTAGGAAAAGGGAACTTGGAGAGTTCTTGATGGTTCTTACCGTGGTTTGGAGATGTATATCCTCTATAGGCATGCAGAGCATGGGGTGCATAGTGATTTTTATTCTAGATGGGACCAATGGATGGTTTTGGACTAGCTGAGCACGTTGATGTTTATGGCTTGGAAGGGAGATGGAGTTCTTATGTTATCCTAGGATGGTATGGTATATGCAGGTTGTTGTGGAGGATCGAGATTTGCATGTGTGAGGTTTCACTTCAGTTCTGAAAGGAAGTTCATAAAACTCTTAGGTAGCGGGTAGCCTCAGATGATTAAGGAAATGGTATTGTTAATTGGAAGTGATTTAACGAGAGTATATGTTTCAAAAAAGGACAATGTGATTAAGTTGATGGTGCTTTGGTAGTATTGCAACACTTTCAGGCTGGATCGATTGGTGACATTCGAGTTTGCTTGGTGGCATAGAAGAATTTTTGAATATCTCTTGTGAAATGACTGGATACTAGAAGTGTGGCACGTATTCGGACGATTGAATTGGGATTGGACATGGTAATTCATGTTTCATGTGGATATGGAGATGCAAGTTCTCATATTCAGGCTATGGTATGGTTGTAGATCGTATGTATCGGCACTGTTTAGTAACTACCGGGATTTAGAGGACTGAGTGGCTCTTTCTTTGTCTGGAATGTTAGATTTTGGATGTGATATTGTGGTTTGGACTAGTTGTCTCGGCGTTGTGTTATTTTGGGCTATTGCGCTAAGGCGGCGCTATTGGCTATATCGGGAAATTCCATAGATTGAGTGGCAATGTTCGACGAATTATGTCATATTTGAGAGATTTTTATATTTTGAAGGCTCAGCTGACGGCTGAGAAGGATATGTATTTCTTTTTTGGGCTCTTATGATGGGAGCCAGTGCTATGGCTTCTCACATTGATTCAGTTCCGGTGGTGAAAGACTTTTCTGATATGTTTCTTGTGGCCGGGCATGTCGCCAGACGAGGTTGTGGATTTTGGTATTGTTGGTGCTGGGCATCGTGTCGTATGGCACTGATATGAGTTATCATAGTGGAAGGAACAATTTTAGGAATTCCTTGATAAAGATTTCGTCGTTAGGCCAATGTGGATGCGTGTTCTAGCTAAAGCCGGCTTGGTTGGCCCCAAATTGTATTGTTGAGGGATAGGTTGATGCGACCATTTTTGAGCTTATTAGTGATTTAGAGAGGTCTATGAATTGCCTTTCTGTGTTGCAAGATGTTATGATTTGTTGGTTATGGGCACATATGGTGCGATTCGATGGGGGTTCATAGTAGAAGTCGAGAGGGAAGAGTAACTGGGTGTTGCTCGGTGAATGGTGCATCGGGTATGTTCTATCGGGTTGCCATGGTATATGTTGCTTGTTTTACCGAGGGTGTAATGATTTTCTTTGGTTCCAAACATCAAATTAATCGTGGTTGTCAATTTCGAGCATAGTGACTTGAGGTGTTTCATGTGAAACAGTGTTTGGATAGGATAGCGCATTTGCAGTGAAATTATGTAGAGGTATGACCTTGTGGGTTAGATTAGTGTATTCTATTTCTATGATGCGAGACGGGTTCTCAACCTTGTGTTGTGATGGTACTGGTCAGCTTGAGGTACAGCTTCTTATTTGAGTCATTTTCATGATTAGAGTATGTTCGGACCGTTTCTTATTGGTGCGCGTATTATGCTAGTTGTTGCTTAGGCCTCTATTGACGTGTCATGTCACCAGAGTGGTGTGTTGGACTAGAGGAGATCGTTGGGGTCATTAATGAATACGAATGGATTTGATTTTATTATGTTGGGAGGATAAGATCGAGGTTCGCTCAAAAAATTGCTATGGTATTTGTTAGAGGAGAAATAGGTTCATAAATGGGTGATTTGAGCAAATGGTTACGGTTTATTGCGTGTTTCATTTATCGCTGGCAATGTATGACAGTGTTGAAATGAGACTTTAGTTGATAAGAGGATTACAACCAGAATTCGGTTGTTGCGGGGCAACTGCGTGAATAGAAGTTATCTCTATGAGTGTTTGAGTTATGTGGTATATTATAGGATTTCTCCCAAAGTTGCAGGTATGGGTTATTACAGCTGGTTTGGGTTTATCTAGAGAATAGGTGTGAAGTTTCGATCGTATTTACGGTTTCAGAAGTGGAAATATAGTTCTATGGCTTAGGGGCCAGACTAGATTGTATAATTTCAGTTTCAAAGTATTATCAAACCTTTATAAGATAGGGTGACGTAGGATCACCCCCGGGTATATGCATGGGAAGGTTATTCCACAATTGGTTGGCTTTTAGAACAACTATGGGTACGTTCGAGGACGAACATATGTTTAAGTAAGGGAGGATGTAACAACCCGACCGGTCGTTTTGAACTTTTACACATTGATTGCCATTTCTTGGGCAAGACTTGCCCCGTGTAAAGTATTATGACTGATGTAGATCGTTGGTTTTAATTTTAGGAAAATCATAATGAATTTGAAAGAACACTTTCAGTTGAAAGCTTTGAATTTGAAAGGTTTGACCAAGAGTTGACTTATTTGTATATGAGCCCGAATCGGAGTTTTTATGATTTTGTTAGCTTCGTTGGGTAACTTATGACTTAGGATTGTGATCAGAAGTGGTTTTGGAGGTCCGGAGTAGAATAAGGCTTGAATTGGTGAATTTAATATTTTGGCGATTTCTGGTTGATTGGTGATATTTTGATCTGAGGGTTGCAATGGAGTTCCAAGAATTGCTATAGCTTCGTTATGTAATTTGGGATGTGCGTGTAAAATTTTAGGTTATTCAGAGGTCATTTGGTTGGGTTTTTGATCAAATGTGTATTTCAGAAGTTTTATAAGAACTTAGGCTTGAATTCGATGTAAATTGATGGTTTTGGTGTTGTTTGAGGTGTTTTGATGATTAGAACATGTTTGCATGATGTTTCAGGATGTGATGGTTCTTTTGGTTGAGGTCCCAGGAGCCTCGGGTGAGTTTCGGAGGGTCAATCGAGCTATTTTTGGGTTTGAGGAGTTGTAGATTTCATTTCAGGTCTTGCAGAGATTTATCTCTTTGCTTTCGCGTAATGGACCTCACATTTGCGAAGATGGAATTTGGAAGGCAGGAACTTAAGCCTTCGCGTTCGCGTCAAATGATCGCGTCCACTGAAGGATAAGGGGGTTGAGCTTTGCATACGCATAAGCCCGTTCGCGTTCGTGTATAAGGGCTGGGGGTTCATTGGAAGATTGTTCTTCGCGTTCATGCTTATATGCTCATGTTCGTGTAGGTGTAGGTATTTATAGCATCGTATACGCAAGACCTTGTCACGTTCACATAGGGTTATTTTTGAGGAATTAAAAAGTGTGCTTCGCTTTCACGAGACTGAGGTCTCAAACATGATGAAGGAATGTCAGGAACTGTGCAAAAGGTTTTAAACACTCCATCCATGAGCCTAAGTCATTTTTCCTCCATTGTTGAACATTGTGAGAGCTCTTTTGGAGATATTGAAGACAGATTCGAAGAGGATTGATTGAAAGTAAGTTTTATGAACTAAAAACGTGATTGTGTTGTGGAATCAACGTATAAATTCATGGAAATTTAACAAAAAATGGAAGAGCTAGGGCTTGGTTTTTGAATTTTTGAAATTGGGATTTAAGGGGTCATTTGGACTCCAATTTTCGTGCTCTTTATATGCATAGACTCGTAGCGAGATAAGAAACCCGTTGGTGTGAAAACTTTTGAGTTTTGAGAGATGGATCCAGGGGTGGGGTTTTGCTAATTTCAGGATTTTGATATTTTTTGATTCTTTTCGCTTGGGTTTTGTTCCCTTAGCCTATTGTGAAGTATTCGTTGTGGTTTTGGTTAGATTCAAAGTGCGAGGAGGTCAATTTGAGAGGAAAGGGCAAAGCGAGCTAGTGTTTTGGCCGGTTTGAAGTGATTAATGAATGTAAATGATGTCTTGAGGGTTTGAAACCCCGGATTTGCACATCGTAGTACTACATTAAGGTGAGACACATGCTCGATGATGAGCGTAGGGTCGGATACTATTGGGGATTGTGACTTGGTCCGTCTTAGGTGATGCTTTTACCGCGTATTTGAATGAAGATTATTTGTTATCATCATTGTTTTGGCTGATGTCATATTTGGGCCCCGTGCCAACAATTTGAACCCTTCGGGGAGTTTCTACCACTATATCCTCACTGTATGGATTTACTACTTGAACTCGTTCATATTGTTTTCTGTTATTTTAAAACCCAGCCATCTTGACTCGGTTTTTGAAACTAAATGATATATTAAATGATGTTTTCGGCTCAAAACCACTATTTTATTATTGCCTGAGGGACTTATGTGACTTCTGGAATGAGTATGGAACCAAGCTACATGCCGCAACAATATTATGTTGATATTGATATGAGGCCGAGGGCCTTGTTAATGCCACGAGATGTCTTCATTTTGCGCTTGGGCCATAAGGGGCCCCTCCGGAGTCTGCACACCCCTAGTGAGTACCATGGATGATTAATAAATGGATCAGGCTGCATGCCGCAACATGTACTATAGGGTACTGTTCTATGTGTTGCATTCCTTTATTTGGCTGTCATTTATCTACTTATCGGTTGTAGTATTTCCATATTTCGATTTCATTGGTTTATCACTTTCATATTACTTGTTTAAAAATGCCAACTATAGATTACTCTGTGCTTTTCAATGATTTCTTATTCTCAGCCACTATTTATGTTTATTACTCACTAGGTCGGAGTACTCACATTACTCCATGCACCTTGCGTGCAGATCCAGGTGCATCTGAGGCTGAGTGAGTATTTTCTGTTGAGCATCGCATATCCGGGAGCATCGAGGTAGCTGCATGGCGTTCGTAGCCCTGATCTCTCCATTCTATCCTTTGTTTTATTTCATATTCCCTATATTGACATGTATTAGGTTGATAAACCTGTATTAAAGGCTTATACTTGCGAAACCGGATCTTTATGGGCTATGTAGTAGTATTGTTATTTGAAATTCCGCAAATTTAACTCTTATTTTAGAATTCTAATATGATGACTTGGTAATTTAATGGTGTTAGCTAATAATGAACTGTATAATGAAATGGGTTAAGGCTGTTAATTGGGCTTGCGTAGCAGTGTGTTAGGCGCCATCATGGCCGGGGTTGGAGTCGTGACAATGACCTATGGCAAGACTATTTTTAAAGGAGAATAAGCAAATATGAAGGAAGTTGAAAGTACTGTGGTGTCACGACCCCAGTTTGCCTTGCGTGAACATGTCATGATGGCACCTAGTCTCTACGACTAGGTAAGCCTAACAATGCGGAAAACAACATAACTTGCAGAAATAAATAGTTAGGACTGAACAACTAGAAGAAAGCTGTATTTCAATTCCCTCGGCATAAACAACTCAATTAATGTGGAAGTCTACAATATCACCCAAAACCCGGAAACTCACGGGAAAACAAGCTAGAAGAATACAGTAAGTGCTCTAATCTCTAGAAATGTCTATTGCAAAAGTACAATAGAAGGCTAAACGCTACAAGATAGAGCAAAGAAGGAGACTTTTCGATCTGCGGACGCGGCAGATGTACCTCGATGTCTACGTAGCTCTCCCTGCCTTAAGGATAATGCGCCTGGGGGAGGCACCCGAATCTGTACATGAAAAATATACGCATAAGGGACTTGAGTACGCCACAACTGTAATCAGTAGTGCCAAGCTTAACTTCGGTCGGGTAGTGGCGAGGAAGGTTAGGGCCCTACTAAGAATAAACATAATAATAAATCTTGCAATAATATGAAATAAGCAGGAATAGAGAGTACAACTATAAAGTAAGATAGGTTATACAAGGCAACAAATATCACACATAAAATAAGGTAACACGGAGTAAACAACTCAATGCCAGTATCAACAATGAGGATCTCCCAAGATACCGTCATGTAGTCATCTTCATCAACTGTCCAAGGTTCTCCCAGGATACCATCTTGTAGTCCATCATATGTGTCTATCTGAACGATCTCCGGGGGTACCATCCCGAGTCCATCTATCAATGTGCAGTGGGATCAATCGGAAATCGAACCCGTAGTCCTAAAGTAAATATATAGGGGGATCAACCGGGAATCTAACCCATAGTCCCAAAGTAAACAGATAAGGGGGAGAAGGAGGGGAGTTACCAGAATTCCACATCTAGCCTATTATTCCTCACATAGTACAAACAAAGCAACTTAATCAAATAGGCAATTAAGATCAACTAAGCATGCTTTTCTAAACTAGCAGATACTATAATTGTGAATAGAAATAAGCAGGAAAAAAAACTCAATCTAAACATTTAAGTAAAATCGGATTTTCAACAATTATCTCAAGTACGCGCTCGTCACCTCACGTATAGGGCATTCAATTTTCAAATATCATGTCCTAACGGGAAAGTCCACCACACGAGGTTAGACAAGCCACTTACCTCGAACCGGTTCCAAAAACAACTCGAAATCACACTTTTGCCACGAGTATCTGACTCCAAATGGACCAAATCTATTCATTTAAATTACATATCATAAATAATATCTCAAGTAACAGATTCTACTATTTAATTCAAAGCTAAGGCGCGAAATTAGGTATAATAACCAAAATGCCCCTCAGACCAAAATCTCAAAATTGGATAATTTTTACGTTTTCAGATCCCTCATACTCTCACGGAGTCTAACCATATAAGAATCAAATCGAAGGTCAAACACCCACTCAAAACTCAACAATTTGGCCTATGAAGTTTTGCCCATTTTCCATTCAAAAATTCGAAATTAAGAAGGAATTCATGATTAGATTAGTAGATTTTAAGCATAAGAGTATATAGAATTGTTACTCAATCCTTGCCTCTGAAATAACCTTGAAATCTCTCTTAAATCCGAGCTCTCAAGCTTGAGTTTTAGTAATAATGGCTAACCCTCAGATTTTGAAATGTTTATACTGCCTAGGCATTTTATACATTGCGAAAGCAGAATTGTGCTCGCGTTCGCAAAGAAGAAAAATAGAAGTTGCCAAAAATTCTCTTTGCGATCGCAAAAAGCAGCACGCAAACGCGAAGGCCTGAGCTGATAAGGCTATGCGAACGCGATGGAGGAAAAGGTGGAACTTCGCGAACACGGAAAGAACGGACGCGAACGCGATGAGGAAACTGTTCTCCCTCCTGAATTACTCGACGCGAATGCGTGGAGGAAGACACGAACGAGAGGAAGGAATGATCAGAGTTTCACAGACGCGATAGGAGCAACCTGAACTTGAAGTAAGAATTGGACCTGCAATTGCTTAAGGATTTTTCTGCAAGTTTTCACAACTCCAAAATGCTCCGTTGAGCATTCGAAACACACCCAAGGCCCCCGGTACCTCAACAAAAACTACGGACATATCCCATATCATTATTAAAACTCTTACCAATACTTAAACTACCTAAAGCAACACCAGAAACCCGAATTAATCAAGGATTTGAGCCTAAGAACTTCAAATTCCATCAAAATACACTTCCGATAAAAAACCTAACCAAAGCACGTCTGAATGACCTAAAATTTTGCACACACATCCAAAATGACATGACGAACTACTGCAAGTTTTGCTATTCCATACGAACCCTCGGATCAAAAACTCACTATCGAACCGAAAACTTCAAAAATTCAAACTTCGGCATTTCAAGCCTAAATTAGCTACGGACCTCCAAAATGCATTTCAAACACGCTCCGGACCCTAAAATCACCTATTGGAGCTAACAAAACCATTGAATTTCCGTTCATAGGCCATCTTCTCACTATCCCGACTACAGATAACTCTCCAACACTTATGCTCTCATTCAGGGACCAAGTGCCCCAAAATTCTCCGAAACTCAAAACCGAACATCCCAACAAATCAAACTAACAAAATAAACTTCAGGAAAGCAGTAGATAGGGGATTGGGGCGTTAATTCTTAAGACGACTGGCCCGGTCATCACAAGTGAATATTGACACTGGATTTGAAGTGAATGAAGGCATGTATATGCACACTATTGACATACAAAAAAGAGAATGTAGCTGCAGATTATGGCAGTTAAAAGGTAAACCATGTCAACATGCAATATGTGCCTTTTATAAGATAAGGAAGGAAGCAAAAGACTATGTTGAACACTTGTATAGGAAAGATACTTTCCTAGTTGCTTACCAATACTATAGTCAGCCAATTCCAAGCATACAAATGTGGGTTGAGTCTACCAATACATCAATTGAGCCTCGTTATGTTAAACTAAATCCTGGTAGGCTAATATACTACAGAAGAAAGGACAAGGATGAACAAAAGAAGTGGGGAAAACTTTCAAAGAAGGGTGCTAAGATGTCCTATTCAATTTGCCATCAGGTTCGTCACAACAAGTCAGTATGCAATTTAAGGTTAAGTTTGATGACTTTCAATTCAATTTGTTTCCAATGTTGTAACTATTATAATTATTGTATTGATTAATGACTTAGAAATAATATACTAGGGATAAACAAGCACACAATCAAGTACACAAGTTGGTATTCAAAGTAATACAACCCAAGCTGCAGGTACATCAACTACCACAACCCAAACTCCAAGGGACTCGTCTTCCTTGTGTGCTAAAACATCAAAGATAAGAAGGAACACACCATTAGTAAGAGCTAGGGGAAGAGGTGGTGGAGACGGTAGGGGAAGAGGTGGAGGAGCTGGTAGGGGAAGAGGAAGAAGTTCAGTTGCTGGTACAATTGGTTCTGTTACATCTGGTGCAACTACTTAGTACATTTCAGATTCTTGAACCTGTTTTTGTTGGCAGTATATTTTATTACTATTATGAGATCGAGTGTATGAACCTATCTGTCTAATTGTTTTGCAGAAACTAAAACACATTTGATCATTAAAAAGTTATCATACACATTGAAAATTTCAACTACATCGAATAGGCAGCATTGGCTATAATCAAAAACAACATTGCAGTAAAATAAAGGCGAAATACATTTCCATATACATATACCATACACCTAAATAATAGAAGATTCCATAAAGAATCAAGTCACAATTACAATAACAAGCAACCAAACCAAAATTCTGTTTGTTCATCAACTTCAACTTTTCTTATTCATGATTTTTACCCTCTTTAGTAATCTATACATGACTTTGGTATAGTATTCGGACAATTCAACATACCAACGAAAAAAATTACATCCACCATTTCCAGCTTTCCCAAATCTACAACAATGGAATCTTCTACCTAGTTTAAACGATGATCACGAAAGTTTCAAAGGAGCAATTTGGCCATAGTTGCAACGGTGAATAGGCTCCATTGAAATAGAAGAGGTAGAGAGAGAGAGAAGAAAAGAAATTTTGTTGCTTTGCGAAAGAGGAAGGATATACACGGCTGGGTAGATACATTTTTAGAGTTGGGTTTGGGTATTTAAATTAGGGAGATCATTAAGGTATTTTATTTTTGAATTTCACAAACAAAATTATATTACTATTTGTAGATACCTACACACACGCGATTCCGAAGGTGTAACACATGCGGCGGAGTTTGGTGAGGTCTGGCATTTATTGAGTTCAGTTTTTAAGCACATGATATGTTTAAGTGAAAAAGGTCTCAGTTGAGGTGTTCAAATGACTATTGTGAACAACTTGAATGGGCTGTTTATGTGTTTCTCCAAAAATTAAACATAGATGGAAAGGAAGACACGTGAAGGAGTTAGTTAAGGAAATCAAAACAGAATCCCTTTGGGATTTATTTGCAAAAACAACACGGGGTAGCCATTTTTCGGGCTGGTCATTCAAAAATAGCCATTAGTTTGCTGCAACAGAAAAAGTTCCAGCAAAATATACTGAAGATTGGTGCACCTGCATATGAACTTCCGGCATATTATGCTGGAACTCTAACACGCGAAAATTTTTAGTATATTATACTGAGGTATTGTTTCCGAATTTTGAACAGTACTTTTTGTTCGGATTTATCTTTACATGACAAGTGGCTAAATTTCGATTACTTTTGAAATTGTAACTATTTTTGAATTATCACTTCTAAATCTGGCTATTTTTAAAAGTCTTTGCTTGCTTAGTTAGAGTTAATTGATTTTGAATTGTAACGTATTTGCTTTTTGAAAAAGTGTAATAATACGCTATAATGAACTTTGAGTTTTTATTAGCTTTCTAGACTAGAGTTAGGTTGAAAGGAAGTAACTGTAATTGAGTTAATTGTTGGGGAAGGATACTAGTGTGGACTCAAATTTTTTCACTTAATGAAGGTCTAAATTTTAATCATTCAGATCTCACACATTAAGTGCGTTTGTTTTTAAAGTTGAAATCTTAGTTATTCATATCTTAATCATTAAGTGTATTTATTTATTTTTTACTTCACAACCACTTAATGGGCCTGAATAGGTCTGAATAGGTCTTTATGATTAAGATCTATAATAGAGACTTAATTTCATTAAGATGCTATCACATATTTATTTTTAGCTGCCATCATCACCTACCATTATCAGCTACCACCACTACCCCTACAACACTACCATCATCCTTAATCATATCCGCCACCATTATCAACCATCACTACCCGCTATCCCTCCCACTCCGCCCACTATCATTCTCGCCCACAATTAACACACATCCCTCTCAACTACCACAATTGACCACCCCATCACCATCAACAACCACAGCCGGTACTGCCCTTCATTATAACCTACCTCCACCCATTCACCACCTTCCTCAGTCACAACTACTATCACCACCCACTATTATTAACTATCACCACATGCCAACACTATTCTCAATCATAATCGCCACCAACCAAAACTACCACCAACTTCTGTCTTTGGTTGGCATTCACCTGTTAGCCATCTCCGCCAATAACTATCATATATTAAAAAGTATATATTTTATTGATAGAATATTAGATTTGTTAGTATTTTATATGAATTTTATGGTTATTAATTTTTAAATAAAGATAAATTTTATACATTCAGATATTAAAATATCAAACAGTCTTAATTATTAAGTATTCAAATCTTAGTACGTATCTTAATATATTCAGATGTGTATTCAGATTTAGATTGTTTAATCTTAAAAAAAAGGCCTAGGCTTATTGGTTATTGAGATGTAACCTAAAATTGATTTTGGAGTTGGTGAAGTTTGATGGTAAATCATATATAGTAAGTTGTGATTTTTATTCCATTAAACGAGGATGTTTTACACAAAAATAATATGCTCTTTATATTCTATAATTTACAAGCTGTTTGTGTCTAAATTAGATACATCAAAGAACTTGGTTTTTTGATTCGTGAAAATCAGCCCAGACATAATTCACTCCTTTTTCTCCTCTTGTGTCAAGGTGAAATGAGTTAGCTTATTATAAAGGATTATCTAATCATAGCCTATTTTTGAGATTATAAGATTTTAACTTGTGTATATTAACAATGTAATTAATTTTTTTGTCTTTGAGTGCAATCTAACTTGCTATAAGAGCTTATTTGTCATAATTTAAATATTACAACTTCCACTTATTACCGGCTGTTCATGTAATCATATTTGAGTTTAATTTATATTAATAACTAAAATAAAATTATTACACAATTAACTAGTTTATTAGATAATTAGACATAAATTCCTCAATAAGTATTAACTGAAAATCTTATAAAGATGATTACTATTCTTCTATATCTTTGAAATTTTAAGTCTATAAGTATATACTCCCTCCGGTGCACTTCAATTGATTTTTTGTGGTCTACAATATTTGATTTTTTCAGATATCAAGAAGAAATTAATTATCTTTTTCCAATGTTGCCATTGGAGTAAAGAGTCTTGGACGTGACAGAGTTGGTATCAGAGCGTACCTTTAAGTTCGGAATTATGGAGCATTGTTTAGTAGAGTCTTGTTCATGGGTATGTATGGCCCATAGTTATTATCTAAAGGCTACTAAGCATTTAGGATGTTTTCCTTCTTTTATTCCTTGATCGTGCATTGAGATGACATGAGTTTGACCTTTAAATATTCCTTTCGCAGATGGCTAGAACACTCATATCCTCCTCTGCTGGATGATGAAATGCATCTGTCTGACACGATGGTGAAAATGGGACTACCCGGGTGGTGGTCAAGAGAGGGTTCACCAGACTAGAGCTTAGACAAGGACACATTGGGCTTCTCAGCCTAGAGTTATGAATGGGGCCAGCCCCTAGTTATTGTGCCAGAGCAGGTGAATGAACAGGTGGTTCAGGACATTACACCACTAGTGCCAACTGCTGTACCTACTATCTCATACCTACATATGTAGTGGCGAGGTTGTTGAATGTGTTAGAGACATTGAAGCCTACTAAGGGTAGAGTTTCAATTCCTCGCGCTACTTTACAGACACAAGCATAAGTCCAGCTGAATGTTGCATCTCCCTAGATACTTCAAATGGCCCCTCAACGATTTGCTCAACTAGTTAACTATAGGTTAGTACAAAGATCTTAAGAATTTTATGAATCTTAATCAGCTAGAGTGTGATGCTATATCGGCTTTGATTGAGCATTACTTTATTGAGCATTGTGAAAAGATACTGAGTACATTGGGGCTGAAGAAGACTCGTGGTGTTGTGTTTGCTACTTCTCTATTTTCAGGATCTATAGAATCATGGTGGACTTCAATTTAGAGAGGTAGACGAGCAAGGTTGCCATCTATTACTTCATGAGAGTTTTTAATCATGTTTATGGACAAGTTCATTTCACTATGCAAATGGGATGACTTGAGACGTAGGTTGAGCAATTGCATCAGGTCACTATGATAGTTATAGAGTATGGGGCTATATTCACTTAGTTAGCGAGGTTGTAGATAAGCATAAGAATGTGAGATGGTTTGTGGATGGACTTTGAGAATCGTTATCGTGGTCTTGTGGTTAGGGATGTGTGAGGTGGTACCTATCCAGAAGTAGTTGACACTGCTCTCCTTTACAAGTCCTATCAGGAGGGGAGACAGAGCTTAGTGAGAAAGCAAAATGACCCGTAACACAATCGGGTTTAGTAGTGCTCGATCTACAGGAGCGATTTTAATTGTTGGAAGTTAATGCTTTGTGATGACCCAACCGCTGTCATGTGAGTGACCGCACCGTTTTCCCTATTTTTGTCTTCTTTATACTTCGTATAAAAGTCTTATGTGAACGAGTTAATTTGGATTGATTTTAAAAGGAAATGAGACACTTAGTCTTTTTAAGGAAGGCTTGTTTTGGAAAAGTCAATCAGACGTTAACTTAAGTGTTAGGAGTCTCGGATATGGATTCCGAAGACTCGGTTAGCTTCAAGGGATGATTTGTGACCTAGAAGTGTGATCAGAAGTGATTTTGGAGGTCTAGTGTAGAATTAGGCTTGAATTGGCGAAGTTAGTATTTTGGCGAATTCTGGTTGATAGGTGAGATTTTGATCCAGTGATCGGAATGGAACTCTGAGAGTTGTAGTAGCTCCGTCAGGTGATTTGGGATGTATGTGTAAAATTTTAGACCATTTGAACGTGATTTGGTAAGGTTTTTGATCGAATGCGTATTTCGGAAGTTTTTAAAGAACTTAGGCTTGAATTCAGTGAGAAATGATGGTTTTAGTGTTGTTTGAGGTGTATTTGATTGGATCAAGTTTAAATGATGTTATAGGAGGTGTTGGTGCTTGGTTAAGGTCCCGTGGGACTCGAGGTGATTTCGGATGGTTAATGGGAAGTTTTGGTTTGTGAATTTAAGATTTTTGTAGCTGCTTCTGGTATTTTCGCTTCTGCGGAAATGGGACCGCATAAGAGGTACCGCAGAAGCGATATGTGAACCACAGAAGCAGCAAATAACGCAGGTGCGAAGTAGATGACCGCGTTTGCAGAGTCATAGATGTAGAGTTTAGAGAAGTTAGGGAAAACCGCAAACACGGAGTTTTGACCGCAGAAGCAAGAGTCGCAGATGCGGAATGACTGGTCAGTGCTATTTAATTTCTCCTTCGCAAAATTTTAATGGGTTTCATATTTTTCATTTCAGACTTGGAGTATTGTGGGAAAATTTGTAGAGGGTTTGCAAGGAGCTTCGATAAGGTAAGTATTTTTGGACACCAATCACAATTTTATGGTGCAAATACATGGATTAGGGCTGAAAACATAAGAAATTAATGGTCAAAAATGGTGGTTTAGAGCTTGAAGTTAAGAGAACAAAATTTGGGATTTGAGGGGTAGTTTGGACTCCGATTTTGGTATTCTTTATATGTATAGACTCGTGTATAGTTAAGGAACCTTTTGATGTAAGAATTTTGGAGTTTTGAGAAGTGGGACTGGGGCTCGGGTTTTGCCATTTTTGATTGTTTCGATTGGGTATTGTTCCATTGGCATATTATGACATATTCATTGTGGTTTTGATCAGATTCGACGTGCGAGGAGGTCGAGTTAAGAGGCAAGGAAATAGCGAGCTATGATTTTTGCCGGCTATAGGTGAGTAGTAGATGTAAATGATGTCTTGAGGTTTTGAAATACCAGAATTGCACATCATAGTGCTATATTGAGGTGATTTGCACGCCGGATAGCGAGCATGGGGTAGAGCATTGCTGGGGATTTGTGTTTGGTCCGTCCCGATAGATGTATTTACTGCGTATTTGATTGAATCTCACCTGTTATAATTATGATTTGAGCTGATTTTCGTATTTGGGCTTCGTGCCAATTGATTGAATGCTTCAGGGATTGCTATTACTGGTTTATTACCATTTATACGTATTATTGAACTCCGTCCTGGTATTTTGTAATATTTTTCAACATGAAACTTAAATAACATTTCTAATGAAGTTTGGGCTTAATATGTATATATAATTGTGCCCGAAGGGGCTTATGTGATTTTGGACTGAGTATGGGATCTGGCTGCGCGCTACAACAGTAATATATATATTGATATGAGGCCGAGGGCGTTGTTGATGCCACGAGATGTCTTATATTGCTCTTGGGCTGTAAGGGGCCCCTCCCGAAGTATACACACCCCTAGTGAGCGCCATCGATATTAAAAAAATGGAGCAGGCTACATGCCGCAACGGATACTAGAGAGTACCGGACTATGTGTTGCATTTCATATTTGATTGTTATTTACTTATTTATCTGTTGCAGTACTTCCTTGATTGTTTTCATTGGTTTACAGACTTTACACTACTTGGTTTACATTGCTGTACTTATAGAATTACTTTCCGCCTATTCATGATTTCTTATTCTCAGCCTTTTTTTATGTTTGTTACTCACTGGGTCGGAGTACTCACTTTACTCTCTGCACCTTGTATGCACATCCAGGTGCATCTGAGGCTGAGTGAGGACTTCTCTACCGAGCAGCTTATCTAGGAGTATCAAGGTAGCTATATGACGTCCGCAGTCCTAAATTTTCCTTCACTCTTATTGATTCGTTTCCCCATTTCTTTAGAATGATATGTAGTATGTTGGTACTCATGTGTTAGAGGCTCAGACTTGTGACACCGGATTCTTCAGGCTGTGTAGTAGTATTGGTATTTTTTTAGGATTTCCGCATATTTTAACACTATTTTAGTTTTCTAGTATTATAACTTGGTAAATCATCTGTGTTAAATAATGAATTGCTATAAATGGGTTGAGGTTGTAAATTGGTTAGGCTTGCCTAGCAGTAGGTTGATACCATCACGATAGGGGTTGGGGTCGTAAAAAGTTGGTATCAGAGCCTAGGTTACTTGGTCTCGTAAGTCATGAGCTGATTTAGTAGAGTCTCGCAGATCAGTACGGAGACGTCTATATTTATCCTCAGGAGGCTGCAGAACTTTTTGGAAAACTTCACATTCTTGAAACTCTTGTCGTGTGGCTCTGTTAAACTAAGAACTAAACTTCTGTTATTCTATTGTCTCAGAGATGATGCGGATACGAGCTACCGGACCTAGAGGATGACCACCAGTGCCACCTATTGAGGACGTCAGAGGTCGTGGATGCGGTCGAGGTCGTGGCAGAGGCAGAGCAGCCAAGGCAGCACCTGCTGATCCACCAGTTTCCCTAGCTCAGGATCAGGCTCCAGCTACAGACATACCAGCAACACCTGTTCATACACCAATGGTGCCTATCATGATTCCCGGTCTTCAGGAGACCTTGGCATAGATATTATCAGTTTGCACTAGCCTGGCTCAGGCAGTTTCAGTCAGCACAACAACAGCTACTTCACAGCCAGGGGGAGGCAATCAGACCCCCACTTTGAGCTTGTGGTGCAGGGACTACAGATACTAGAGGCACCTCCAGCTTAGCAGGTCGCACCAGCTCACGGATTCGTGGTTCCAACTATGCAAGATTATGAGAAACGTCGTCTCGAGAGGTTCGGTAGGCTCCAGCGTCCGACATTCAATGGTGTTAAGGGCGAGGATGCCAGGCTTTTCTTGACACGTGTCAACGTATGCTCCGTACGGTGGGGATCCTTAAGTCGAGTGGAGTGGCATTTACTACTTTTACGTTCACGGGGGCTGCTCTTACTTGGTGGGAGGACTTTGAGAGGCGTAGGCTTGTCGGTGCAGCACCCCTTTCTTGGCAGCAGTTCTTTGCTCTTTTCTTGGCGATGTATGTGTCTCAGTCACGCTAAGAGGAGCTACGTAGGCAATTTGTGTTGTTGACACAGGGGGATATGAAAATGACTCAGTACGAGATGAGGTTTTCACTGGTGGCCCGTCATGCTATATGGATGGTTCCATCAAATCATGAGAGGATTAGGAGATTTGTGGATGGCCTTAACTACCATCTATGTATTTTAATGACTAGAGAGAGTATTGGGTCCTACGTTTGAGGAGGTGGTGGATATCGCTCGTAAGATCGAGTCAGTACGCCGTAGTGAGCGAGAGGAGAGGGAGGCCAAGAGGCCACGTGGATCAGGTAGTTACAGTGGTGCTCCTTCGAGGGGCCAGTCCCAGCATGGTAGAGGTCATTCTCTCAGGCTTGCGCAGGCGACTCGTCCAGAGTATCATGGGGGATCTTCAGGCCATGGTCATCATGGTCACGTCACACCTCTTTTTTACTTACTACACCCCGTGAAGAGGTATAATAAATAGGGAGTTATTTTCCAATTTAAAGTGACAATCGAAATGGGATTTATTTTATTAAAAATAAGAGTCGCCACTTAGGATAATTAATGGTGTCCCAAGTCGCCGGTTAAAATCTCGAATTGAGGAAAATTTGACTCTGTTTAATAGTCAGCAAACCAGAAATTCGGGTAAGGAATTCTGTTAACCCAAGAGAAGGTGTTAGGCACTCCCAAATTATGTGGTTCTAGCATGGTCACTCAACTATTATATTCGGCTTAATTACCTGATTTTAATACATGTTTTAGCCTATGGTACATTTCAACTTATGAAAACCGTTTTTATTAATAATTTTTAGGAAATTGAACGTCGTTTGAAACATATTTTCAGATCACATCACACGAATTGCACCCGGACCCTTTCCACATTTTATTCAACGTTTTGGGATTTTGATTTGGGTCGCATAAAATGCACACCGGTATTTAAGAAGGTAAAATTATCAAAGGACGCGCTAAAGTGGCTAACGTGTTATTACTTTGCGGGAGGCCGTGCAAATTCACTAAACGGCTCGTCTCGAGTTATAAGTATAAACAAGATTAATTAAAACGAAGGCCATGCAATATTTATTTTTTTTGGCATGGAACGCCCCAATTATAATTCAAAAGAAAACTACATTTTGAGGATCGTAAACTTTCAATCTGTTTTTATTTTATTAAAGGAAAATTCATGGTTATTTAAGACATATCTCAAGCCACGTCACATGAAATGAACTCGTGGTTCTCAACCTGCATTATTTAACCTTGTTCAAAATTGGAGCCAGGTCCCACGAAATGCACCCCCGGTTCCTTTAACCTAATTACATAGTTCAGTTGATGAATATCAACAAAATTTCTACACCGTATCAAAATCATGTTCAGCTATAACCAATTCGAGCAAGCATATGAACGGATAACTAAATGAGAAAATTCAAACTTATGAAAAACAACTACACAAACAACAGGATCATATCACAAAATTAATCAATGTCACTAGCTTCCAACCTTAATTATCCGACGATAACACCAAATTCTCCTAATTACTACTATAAGCAAAATTTCTTCTAAAAATGGATGACAGTTTCTTTGAGTTAAGTACTATGTCTTCATTATTAAGACTTGTCCTTTCAGAGAGTTCAAATACATATTTTGAAGACAAGGTCATACTTTGCAATTTCAAAATGCAACAAACAGCCATGACTCTCATTTTCAACAGAATAGATGACATAAACAGTCATTGTAGCAGCCATGAATCTAATTTCCACAGAACAGACAACTTAAATAGTGATTGTAGTGGCCATGAATCCTCAATTTAAGAGCAGATTTGCTTCAAGAAATGGGAATTAAGGAAAATGAGTAAAGACTCCTAAAGCTAGTAACGTATTCAAAAATTCTATGCAGCAGTAGCTACAGAGACACGGTTTCGTTGCTAATCGATCCAACCAAACTAGATCATTAGACGAACACAAAGGAACAAACCGTTTTCCTAACGCAATGGTGTCAAAACAATGTACCTCAATCAATGATAGAACAGTTTAGGAAAGCCAAATAAATGCTAAAAAGATGATCGAAATTTAGTAGAGCAGGTTCAACCAAGAAACATTTACAGATTTGAAGAAGCAACAAAAAAAAAATAAAGCCAAATAAACGCTAAAAAGATGATCGAAATTTAGTAGACCCGGTTTGGGTTTGGTAGATATAAGGTAATTGGGCCATTGTATTTGTTCTTCGGGTTTGCCCAATACAAATTAAAACCCCATTGCAATTAAATCCTTATTCTCTTTTCTTTTCTTCTCTTCTTTTTTAATTAAAAATCGTACAAATTAAAAATTTTAAATTAATCTATTTTTTGTAGAAATTAAAACTTATTTTTTATCATTAAAACAACTAATTAACTAAAAACTAAAGAAACATTCTTATTTTTAAGACTAAAAGATAAATATGTAAAAATGACCATTATTATGATTTTTCTATGACTTAAAAATATATAAAAAGCCCGAAATGCAAATAAACCAAGAAAAATTCCTAGTATTAATAAAAATTATTTTTGGTCTATTTTTAGCAGTTATGTTCATGTAGAAAAAAAGTCACATGTTCACAGCTGCCCCTCTTTGCCCGGAAGCCCGAAGGGTTTTCATGCAAAGATAAAGTGAGCGGAGACGATCGATGCTTCTCACATGAATACTCCATGGGATGCATTTTTGAAATATCTGACCACACCCTGCTTCTGAGGTTGCATACATATCCTTTGTTATAAAGGAATCAGGTCAGTTTAGTGCGGGAAGTGAGTGAGATGAAGGAGTACGCCGAGGTAAAGATCCGGTCGAGGAGCGGTCCCACCGAGGTTCCGGCGGTCCTGCTATAACATCAAAATCAAAAGAATGAAAAAGACTAGCTAAGCTTGTCAACTACGAGTTACAAGATTCCTATCTATAAGTCTGCTGAAGCTTGATCTTGAGTCTTGAGTGGTTCTTCATTCAAACTTTAAATTTCAACCTTGACTCTTGTTGGCTGCAGGTGCTAGCTCTTTCTTCTTCATCTTTACAAATTAAGACCAGACACGTAATGCTTTCGACCTCAAACTATCCTTGAAAAGTTCACATCTTTCATCTGCTTTCATTTGGATTAACTTCTAGGGTTTTTTTTTATCGTCTTTATTGTGACTACCTTGTGTTGATTACCCCGAACTGTTGACTTGCATTCTTGCCACGAACTCCTTTTGTTGTCGACTTGAATTGTATTTTGAAGTGAATTCTCCTATTCTCCGGATGACGCTTTATTGACGACATTTCAACTGTATTGTTTTGTTCTCCAGGGGGCCCTGATTTCCAAAACTTGAAATGTATTCCCTTGCTATCCAGGTGGGCGCCTGATTACCAAAATTTGAAATGTATTCCCTTGTTATCCAGGTGGGCGCCTGATTACCAAAACTTGAAACTTGAAATGTATTCCCTTGTTCTCCAGGTGGGCACCTGATTACCAAAATTTGAAATAAACTTAAATTTCTGCCTTTAAACCTGATTACAACAAAAGAAGATAAATTTTTCTACCCCAGTTTGGTGTTGGGCGCATCTATGAGTGTTAGTCAAATCCGGTTACCAAATATCTCTAAAAGCTAAGTCTCATTATCTAGTAGGGCCCTGACAACTTTTAATTAATGACAACTTCAAGATTAGGCTATGTTCTCCAAAGGTATTATTTCCACTATGTCTTGTTATCCGAGTTATATCTGCTGGGGACCGGTTATTAAATCTACCTCCCATTATGCAGGCGGGTCCTTACAACTCTTAATTAGATGATAAAATGTGTCTGCGGAGGGTTAGTATTTAGAGCCACGTCCCATTATCTAGGGGGTTGTGACAACTTCTACGATGAGATCACATTATGCAGGTGGGTCCTGATGACTCTTGTTGGGGGAATATTTGGGTTTTACCATGTTACCTGTGACTGTTTGAGTTTTAAACTGAGTCCCAATTTTCAGGAGGGTTCTGACAACTCTTAACTGAATCCTATTTCCACTTCAAGTCATTTTATGCACTCCGCTATCCGTGATTACCTTTAACCTTTAGATAAGTCCCATTTTCCAGGAGTGTCCCGAGGATTCCAGATTAAATGCCAATTCTATCTTCCGGTAGTTTCTGCTAGTGATCATTGTTCAGGAGGGTTCTGGCGATTCTTACTGGGGAAGGTGTTGGTGCCTTCCCATGTTACCCGTGCTTGTCTGAGTTTTAAACTGAGTCCCATTTCCAGGATGGTCTCGAGAATTTCAACTTGCATGCCCCTTTTAACTCTCTGTTGTCTCTGCTGGGGTTTGCTAGTTAAAGTTTTGTCCCGTTATTCAGGAGGGTCCTGATGACTCTTGCTAGGGAGAATATTCATGTAGTGCGTCTCTTAGGGGTGAATTTAAATGACTGAGGCTAGGAAATGCGTCTCCTAAGTGTGAATTTAAATGACTAAGACTAGGAAATGTGTCTCCTAAGGGTAAAACTAAGACTTTGACTAGCAAGTGCGTCTGCTAAAATAAAACATGAATGAACCAAACTAGGAAGTGTGTCTCCTAGGGGTCAATTTAAATGACTAAGGCTAGGAAGTGCGTCTCATAGGGATGAATTTTAATGACTAACACTAGGAAGTGCTTCTCCTAAGGGTAAAACAAAGACTTTGACTAGCAAGTGCATTTTCTAAAATAAAACATGAATGAACCAAACTATGAAGTGCCCCTCCTAGGGGCGAATTTAAATGACCAAGTCTAGGAAGTGCGTCTCCTATGGATGAATTTATATGACTAAGATTAGGAAGTGCGTCTCCTAGGGGTAAAAACAAGACTTTGACTAGCAAGTGCATCTGTTAAAATAAAACATTAATGAACCAAACTAGGAAGTGAATCTCCTAGGGGTGAGTTTAAATGACCAATGCTAGGAAGTGCGTCTCCTAGGAATGAAGTTAAAGGACTAAGACTAGGAAGTGCGTCTCTTAGGGGTAAAACCAAGACTTTGACTAGCAAGTGCATATGCTAAAATAAACTTGAATGAACCAAACCAGGAAGTGCGTCTCCCAGGGTTGAATTTAAATGACCAAGGCTATGAAGTGTGTATCCTAGGGATGAATTTAATTGACTAAGACTAGGAAGTGCGCCTCCTAGGGCCGAAGTAAAATGACTCAAACTAGGAAGTGCGTCTCCTAGGGGTGAAATCTCAATTTAGGAAGTGCGTCTCTTAAAAGAATAACTTGAAAGACCTTGATTAGAAAGTGCATCTCCTACAGGTAAAACTTCAAAGAACCAAACTAGGATCTTCATCGCGTCTCCTACAGGTGTATCCTGAAAGACCTAGACTAAGAAATGCGTCTCTTAGGGGTGAAATTTTAATAACTCAAACTAGGAAGTGCATCTCCCGTGAATGAACTATCTATCTAGGAAGTGCTTCTCCTAAAAAAAAAATACAACCTGAACTGCTCAAACTAGGAATGCATCTCCTGGGGGTGATGTGTGACCTTTTCAATAGCCTTTGCATAAGCAGAATTGGGGCATTACACCTGAAAATTTCAAGCTTCCATGCTTTGATATGAACATAGCTTCCATCCCTGTTTCAGACAAAGAAAACTTGTGAGTTTGACATGGTGGTTGGTTTGTGGCCTTGACTTTGAGGGCAATTGCTACTTCACATGCCATGATAACTTTGATTTCACCTTGAAAGCCATTTACTTTTTTATTGACTAACCAATTTCTCTGTCACACTTATCACAACAAATACCTCTTCTCCGTTCATACCCAATGCCCTTCATGAACTGATATTTACCAAACCTTTTTGTGTTGCATGAATCCTAAAGCACGTCAATTTCCATCCACTCAATGCGTATGCTGTCTTTCCTGATTCAAACCACTAGCCTTGGCCTTCGAGGTCTATCACTCTTTCACTTGCCATGACAACTTTGATTTCTACTCGAAATTTATTTAGTCACCTTTTCTGTGAACCTCATCATAGAGAATACCTTTGATCCATTCACCCTAGCCCTCATTCCGTTGCATTGTCTGTGAATTGATATATACCAATCCTTTGTATTTCAAATGAGTCCCAAAGCATGTTGATTGTTACCAGCTCAGTGTGCTTACTATTGTTTCCTATCTTATCACGCTTTGATGTGTTGACCGGATCCCATTTTTTGCAATTGGACAGCTTATGGTAAATTTGAAGTCATTTCTCACTTTTTCTAACCAAACAGACTCAAGAAGAGGGAGTAAACAAAACAAAAAGGGATGGAATAAAGGCCGATGGAGAGTGATTATTCTTAACAATAAACTACAAGTAGAAACCTATAAAATATGGGTGCACCTGTGGCCTATTCTGTCAAGCAAGTATGATGTTCAACTCTTGTTATACTCCTAAACCGTGAAAGTGGGATTCAATGCTCTGATTTTTCAATCTGATTCACGATCCTTATTCGAATTATAGTGCCCGAAGGGTTTTCACCATCAAGCCTCTGTCATTGTTTTTGTTTTTTTTCAACTCACCATCGTCGTGCCCATGAAGGTTTTCACCAATAAGAGTCTCTCATTTTATTTCTCTCAGCTTCTGTCATCCTACGGTGCGTGTAATGGTTTTCACAAATAAGACTCTCTCATTTTCATTATCTTTCCTGCTTGTACCGGAGTGTTTCCCCTAACATGAATCACCTCTACTTTCTCAACTTGGCATCTCTTGAAGACTGATAAGAAGGTCTTTCCTTGGACCGTAACGTGGGCTTTTGGATAGGGTTAGAAAGAAAGGGTATCAAAGGCTCAAAACAATTCAAATGGGTTTAAAATTACAACTTTCTGAATCATATTACTTACAACAACCACAACTTCTGCCACAGTTTCTTGCTTGGGGACTTTTGGATTTTTATTTTAATGAGACCGAACCGTGAGGCTGCCGACATATCCTTAGAAGGAATCATGTCAAATGTAGTTCATGACATAGAAATTGCTTTCTTGTTGTGATATTTTCTTTCTTTTCTTTCTTTTCCTTTCGTTTTTCTTTTTCTTTCTTTTTTTTCTTCATTTTCTTCTTCTTTTCTTTCTTTTTTTTCTCTTTTTCTTCTCTCTTTTTTCCTTTACTTATCTTTCACTCTTTTATTTCTGATCTTTGCTACTTATTCTAACTGAGCGGTATGAAATAAAATAAATAAGGCTCAAAGGGATAACGAAGGATATAGTGTTTAGACAATAGAAAAAAATTCCTTCGTCATTCTAATCTCCAAAACATGCCAAGTACAAGCCACACAATTTAAACAAACCAACGAAAACATTCGTAACTTTTAATTGTACCAGACTTGATAACCATATCCACACATTCGCCTTCTACATCTGGGGGAATACAAAGCCCCATCGGAAAACACTCTTACTCTCCTTACCAGGAACGAACCCTGTTATTGGGGAAACATGTCATTAACTTTAAGCTGATACAGCATGATGTACTTCAATAGCGTCACTGTATGTTCTATCTGCCCCAGTTTCACATGGTTCGGGCTTCAAATGATCTCAAAGTGCCTTTACCTATTTTCCTCAAATATCCCTGCATCTTCAAAATTGTTTCATTGCTTCATGACTGAACTAACTTTTTAAGACCAGGCTGAGAATTACACATGCATGTCATGTCACTAGAGCCAATAGAGGAAAGAATTGCAAAAAGAAAAGAAAACTAAACAAAATGACTAGAAATAACAGAAATTAGAAATTGCATTAGACAGATGGTAAAGGAGATTGAACAACAAAACAAGTAAAATAAGCTGGGGTTACAAACCTGGAACGAACTTGGACAACACTAAATGAGTTATTGTGAAAGACAAACTAGGCAAAATAAAAGGATAAAAGGGTTTTAATCACAAGAAAATATTCGGATTACAACCCTAAAAATAACCCGGACAACAGAAATGACAACAAAATAGACCACGAAAACACCTCTCCGACTGACCAAGAAATGGAACATCTTTCCAATTACCAAGCACGACATCGTAGCCACTGGGTTCCTCTTCAATATTGCCAAGATCAACTTCAATATCATCAACTTCAGGGAACAAGTTCCCAAGAGGATTCGCGTGCTCCCTATCACTGTCATCTATCACAATTAACCCTTCTCGAATCATTCTTTTTATTTCCCTTTTCAAAGAACAAAAATATTCAATGATATGCACTTGTACATTAGAGTGGTACATGCATCAGATAGTAGCATCAAAAACTTTTGCATATGGATCTGGAGTATAGCCTAGGAGTGGCTCTATCAGGCCAGCACGCCTTAGCTTTTCAAATAAGCTTGTATAAGACTCACCAACTGGCGTGAAACTATTTCTTTTATTGTGTTCTCTTCCCTTCCCCTATTTTCCAGAGTTTTTGGGTGCTCGAAAAGGTTGTGAAGGCAAGAATGCATTACGGTGTTGGTGCTCGCCATAGGGAGTGACCTGGTGGTTGGACAGATGACCAACAAGCTTCCTGTGTCGTTCTAAGCCGCTTGTGTTCTTGCTTGACTTCAACCCATCTTCTACCATCTCTCCCATTTTATCACATCATTAAAAGGTCTACCGACAGACGTGATCAAATTTCCAAAGTAAGTTGGTTCTTTTGCTTGAAAAAAGTAGTCGACCATCTCTTTTTCTTTCATCGAGGAATCGAACCTGGCAGCTTGCTCTCTCCATCTGAGCCCGTACTCCCAAAAGCTTTCATTAGTCTTATTTTCTATCTTAAAGGGGGAGTTGCTACTCGTAACGATTTCCATATTATACTGAAAGTTCCTCGCAAAGGCCTGAGCCATATCGTCCCATGTGTACCACCTATTAGCATTTTGGCGGGTGTACAACTCCAGAGCTGCCATTCTCAGACTCTGACTGAACTACGCCATCAATACTTTGTCTTTTCCACCGGCACCTCTTATCTTACTGCAGCAACCTCTCAAATAGTCAATGGGATTCCGTTACCTTCATACAAGTCAAACTTTGGCATCTTAAACCCAGCAGGCAGTTGGACATCAGGGAACAAACACAAGTCTTTGTAAGATACGCTCATCTGGCTCCCTATCCCTTGCATGTATTTAAAGACTACTATAAGATTTTCAGCTTCCTGGGTATCTCATCTTGCTCCACTATCTTACCAGGCTTTTCAGTTCCACCAGGAGACTCAAAATGAGGGGCCTGAGAGTACGGATTCGAGAATTTGAAAGTTGGTTCTGGAGCATCGTGCTGGACAACGGGTACTTTGAGCATAGTCTCGTTAGAGGATCGAGGAAAAGTAGTTGGTGGAGGAGCTGCAAGAGTATGAGTGGCCAATGGAGTGGGATACGAAGTAGCTTTGGTGGGCAGAGTGTGAAAAGGTTGAGGGGTGACATCAACAGCAGCGGAAATCTGGATTTGTGATATTGGTGGGATAGTTGCAGGGTTTTCTGTGTAGTTAGTGGGGAATGGAGGTGGAGGATGCCCCTTGATCCAAGACTGATATATTTATGCCATATGGAGTTTCATCCTTTGGACCTCCTCTTTCAATTCACACTCCGACTCCACAAACTCCCTTGACGGGTCAACAATGCTCGTGCCCAAGTTTTTGCTAGCCATGGCTACCTTGCACTTTGATCTGGTGTTGTGTGGACGAGTTATCTTAAGAACAACGAACCAACCACACTTCTGCTATAATAAGGAGAACAAAAAGAAGTCATCGTGTTAGTGTTAAGGCATTTAATAGCTAAAAACATCACATTTAATGCAATGCACCTATCAATAATTAATGGTTCTAGAATGACTTCGAGGGTCGTAAGGTCACTTGGCATCATCTCAATTTGTCCATTTGAATCTTCCCTTTTCTTTTCTTTCCTCGCATTTCTTAGCTTGCTCATTTTCTTTTCCCTTTTGATTATTGCTCTTTTTCTTCCTTCTCATTTCTCACCTCCCATTATTTCACCTCTCTTTTTTTGTTTCTTTCTTTTTCTTTTTTTTATTTTTCTTTTAATAGTAAAAAAATGATTCAATCGAACCGTATGTAAGTTGCGTACGTATCATCACGCTGCATGAATCAGATCTTTGCGTAGTTCTGGAAGATCGAAAATAAAGTAAACAAACTAAAGTTCTCTTTTCTTGTTTTTCCTTAATGACTACTCTGATGAGAAAAGAGAAATAAAATAAACAAATCCCTTTTTTTTGAATTTTCTAGAGTTAATGATCTATTACCTATTCTAAAATCAAGCTTAAAGAGCATATATATATATATATATATATATATATATATATATATATATATATATATATATATATATATATATTTAAACAGATACTCTATGGAAAATTATTAAGGACCAAACCCTAGAAGAGAAAAAACTTATTTTTATTCAGTTGGAAGTGTGCTTTTCATAAATAAAAATAAGTAAATAGAAGTGTGCTCTCTCTAACCGCTTAAGCGAGTATCTACAACAACAACAACAACAACTACCCAGTATACTCCCACCAGGTGGGGTCTGGGGAGGGTAATATGTAGACAAGCCTTACCCCTACCCGAAAGGGCAGAGAGGCTGTTTCCAATCGACCCCAGGCTCATAGGATAAAGGAAAACGGCAGTGAAACAAAAACAAAGACAAAAACAAAAACAATAAAGCATTAGTAACTCCAGTAGAAATAGCGTAAATAGCGTAAATAATTATCTAAACATACAAAACATAAATACAACCGCATCCAATAATATCATACAGTAACTACCACAACTAACAGCTATAGGGGGAGCATAAGCTAAAACACAAATCATCTATGGGAAACCCTGCTGACCCACACCCAACCCCGGCTGAGGCGTACGAAAAACTCTTGGAGCCCCTATCCTACAACCCTGATTCTAGACCTCCAAACTTTCCTATCAAGGGTCATGTCCTCGGAAACCTGCATTCTAGTCATGTCCTGCTTAATCACCTCACCCCAATACTTCTTAGGCCTCCCTCTGCCTCGCCGACCGCCAACAATCTCCAGCCGCTCGCAGCTCCTCACCGGGGCATCGGGACTTCTTCTCCGCACATGCCCGAACCACCTCAGCCACGCTTCTCGCATCTTCTCATCCACCGGGGCCACCCCCACCTTCTCTCAGATAACTTCATTCTTAATCTTATCTAGCCTGGTGTGTCCGCACATCCACCTAAGCATCCTCATCTCCGCAACCTTCATCCTCTGAACATGCGAGTTCTTCACGGGCCAGCACTCCGCCCCATACAACATCACAGGTCTAACCACGGCTCTATAGAATTTCCCCTTGAGTTTGTGTGGAACATTATTGTCACACAGGACTCCTGATGCAAGCCTCCACTTTGACCATCCCGCTCCTATACGATGAGTGACGTCCCCGTCAATCTCTCCGTCCCCCTGAATCACAGACCCAAGATATCGGACGCTGTCCCTCTTGGCGATGGCCTGAGAACCAATCATCATGTCCCTGCCTACTTCGTTCGGCTCGGCGCTAAACTTGCACTCCAGGTTCTCTGTCTTAGATCTGGTTATTAAGCGAGTATCTAATCAAGGTAAATTATTATATAAAAAATAAGTCACACACTTAACATTTCAAATGCACAAATTCTTTGGGTTCTGTTTCTTTTGGGCATTCGAGTATCCAATCAACTACTATGTCATCACATACTTGAAAAGACTTGATTCTCACACACAATTATCTAGTTCCTTGTCTAACTCCTAAAACCATAAACTTGCAGCTTCGGCCGAAAGAACGCAGAAATATGTACGAGGCACTAGCTGAATTTAGCAGGGCTCTCATCAAAACATGGATTCTGCTGGTGTTTTTGCTATGACATCGACGTGTCACCATCGTTTAGCCAACCGCATCTGCTGAAAAATATATATAGGAATTTTCGGACAAATTCTTCCCAATATCCATCAAGTAACAAACAAAGTTCCTAATACTTTAGGTAATATTTTGTCTGCATACCCTCTCATCCCTTGAGCTGCTTAAATTATCACACCAATAGCTTGGGGATATAAACGTCGAACAAACGTCGATCTTCTTGTGGTTGGTTTCCTTCGAACAAACGTCGATCTTCTTGAATATTCAAAAGAAGGATCGCCGGAACCACCTTCTCCGGCGACCCAACCCCAAACATGCCCAAAGTTACACCCTTGAACCACCTCCCCTGCCTCTTTCAGACCATCCATACCATGCCCTTCAAATCCAAGTGAAACGGCTCGAATATCAAATCTAAGTTTACCCTAAATCCTAAAACCCACCGGAATTTGATTAAACTGGCCTCAAATGACCCCCTTCTGTCCCTCACCCTAACCCTACCACCCACAGCCCTCAAACACAACCAACCACAAAAGAAAATCAGATATTAAACCTATCAATGAACTCCATTCGGAGCCTGTTTTCCTCTTTGATACCCATGGAAAAAGCCTTAGAGGAGTACAAGACCTCTCAAAAGGGGTCATAAACACGTGGAATTGGAAATTTTCAGTTAGAATTGCATGCAAAAAAGCTAAGTTCCCTATGCCTTAGATATTGTCAATGTTTGTATCTTTTGTATATTCCCTGCCTCAATTACTTTTTTCTTCTTTGAATTTTCTTTGCTTTTCTGGAGTTTTTATCTTATAGTGGTCATTCCTGCTTGTTATCTTTCTTGTTACCTTTACTGTTAATGATTTGTTGGTCTCATGCTCATCCTCATCTCATGACTTGTGTTTGTTTCCCTGTAAACTCTAAATGATTGGTCTACATTTATCCTTGGTATTCTCATTTGAAACTCTGGGTGGGTCTCCTTTTAAGATCTTATACCGATCATAGATCTTGTTTAGTTTACATTGGTAAGGTTGTATTGGGTGAATACTTTAGCTTTTGATATTAGTATTCTTCATGTATATCCTCAGTATTCAATCTCTAAGTTTTTACTAACTATTGTGGTTTTGCCATTATTCGTGCATAGTCGATTGGGTGTCTAATTGTTTTTGTTCATCTTGAATATTCATAAAATCCTAAAGTTGTGATAATTGTCTGCTTGAATCCATGAAGTACATTGATTAATCCTTATATTCTTTGAGTAGCCACTTCTACATAATTGAGCCTATACTGTAGATTCAAATTTTGACGCATAACCTAAATATAATTAACTACGGTCAGAATTGACCAAACAAATGGAAACCAAGGATAAAAATCTTAGGTCAGTAATTAGAAAAGGGGCAGGGGTATAAAGGGTATTTGAATACAAAGAATCCTGTAACCACTCCTAGAACATTCTAGAGAAGGGTTTAGGCATAATTTATGCCTCAAACAAATAAATGGGAGTTGCTCTAAGGCTTCAATTATAAAAGGAAAACCATCTGAACATTTTAAAGGGGATTTTTTGCTAGACTTGGGCTAGGACTTTTTGATATTTTTTCGAGCAGAATTTTCTTCTGAAGCTTTAGTGAATTAAAATATATATAAATATATACCAGGATCTCCTATTTTCTTCAGAAATCCTTAGTGCTGTTCTATTCCTGTTGAAAATTTTCTTTTCTCAAGACATTCCTGAATCCCAGGGTGCTTATTGGCCGATTGGTTTTGCTTGCCTGCTACTTGCTTCATTACTCATAGGCTTTATTTCCTTTTGGCATTCCAGGTACCATTCCTTACTCAGATTCAGAAACTACTGCTCTGTATATTCAAGCTTATAGCTGATCATAAAGTTATTACATTTTGTGTCTCAGTTCACAGGACTACTGTCATTTACTTTCTGTTAGTACTATAAGCTTTGTATTAAACATAAACATGTACTAATTGTCGACTGATGCCAGGCCTGGCTTTAAATTTGTTTAAATTCCGGTACTTTTGGAAATAGTCTGTTAAGATTTGTTCAGTATATTGTAACTTGAGTTATAATAGAGGTTTGATAACTGAATTTGCATACTCTAACTGATGAGTATCCTAAATTGTTTTATTCAAATTTAAAACTAAAAATTAATACAAAATTATTATCAGTATCTTCCTTGTAAAAATATTGTCGGTACATTTCATAGTGGTCATGTAAATAGTTTTAATAATTAAGGCATAATTGAAAGAAGGACTATTGTCATTTGCTCACGATGGACTCAGTAGTCCAGTGCTTTTGAGCCCAATTGAAAGGCCCAGTAGATGCCACGGGTTGTTAAGCATTACACGTTCCTGGGGTGACTGAAAATGAAGCCCAAATCAGTTATGAACGAGGCCCCAAAAAGGCAAGTATTGATTGTCTTTTTAGAATATATTACCCATATATGAATGACTAGGATATTGTAGATACAAGAATAATAGAAAACTTGAATGCTTTGTGACGTCCTTATAAAATAAAGCGAGCCTTGTAACTAAATCAAGCACCACACGAGGCTCCTTAATTTAATAAAACACTTGGAAAAGGGGAAGTGCCGATTAGCGAGTTTCACGGCCTTTCACGAATTTCTATAGTCGTAGGTGCTATAGGCGCAAATACATACCTTCCTAAACTGGGGTGCACATTTATGTGACCCAAATCCAAATCACAATGGTGTTAGAATATATCTAAAATTGCATACGCATTTATGTGACATGATTCACGATGTGTTTTAATGACATTGCAAATTTCCTAAAAAATATATATTAAAAGCGGTTAATAATTTAAAATTACATTATAGGTTTGAACATTTATAATAGATCAGATTTTTAGCCACTTATAATAGTTTAAGCGACGGTGCTAGAACCATATGATCTGGGGGTGCCTAACACCTTCCGTCGGGTCAACAAAATTCCTTGCTCAAAAATTTCTGGTTCGCAGACTCCAATTGGGCAGTCGAAAATTTCCTCGATTTGGGATTCTAAATATATCGGTTAATTGGGACACCAAACGCCAAACCCATCCCTAGTGGCGACTCTAAATAAATAAATAATCCCATTTCGAATAATGCCACTTTAATTGGAAATACTCACTTATACGTGTTATCCTTCGGGGTAGCCGTGTAAGAAAAAAAGAGGTGTGACATTAATAAATTAATAAGTTATTACTCAGGTTTCAAATCTAGCATCAGAAAAACCTGATGCACTCGTCTATCAGAGTACATATACATATATCGAATCACTATTACTGAATAAATCATGAAAATCAGGAAGGGTATTTGACTACTATATGTTAAACCTACTGAAATTCAAACAAATTAAAATTCATCGTCCAAATACAGTCCGGCATGGTTTACATATTCATACATATTACAATATAAAAATGGGATAGACATCTTAACTATTACTAAACTACTGACATTTACATTATGACATAAAAATGTGAACATCGTCATTATCAACAATGGTCATGAATATGCACAACTGTGCATTTCCCAAATTTGAGTGAGAGTACTACCTGGAATTACAACAAAGAGAAGCCTATGAGGTAGGTAACCGAGAAGCAAGCAAGCAACAACAACCAAATCTACCAGTTAACCCAGGAACTCAGAAGATTTTTGAGAAGAAAATAACAACACAGATTTTGATCCCAGACTTATACAAAGTAAACCAGCCTAAGAAAAATGTCTAAACTTGCTTCTGAAAATTCTAACACCTCCAATGCATATGCTTAGATTCTTCTTCAACTTATAATGAACAGAAATTTAATTATTAAAGAAGATTTGCTAGGAAAAACTTAAGATTTTCAGGGAATTGGTTTTAAGGCAGATAGTCTCGACCTTTTTACCAAAATCTATATATCTCTCGAGAATGTATCTCTCTCAATGTATATCCTTTTTTGAACAATCAGATGTCTCTTTTATAGCCAAAGCCTTAGGGAAACAAAAATCTTTTTATTTTCTTTTTAGTCTTTTACGCTTTTCTCAGATTTGCTTAATTGATCCCTTATTTTCTAACTTGTACCTCAAGTTTTGAGGAAGAATTAACAGAAATTGCATTTTGACCCTTCACTAGAATGTTCCAGGAGTTAGTAACAAGATTCTTATGCTTAAATACCCCTAATACCCCTGTCTTCCCTTCTTAATTACTGACCTGTATGTGTTATACCCTGGTGCCTATCCATTTGGTCAATAATTGACCCTAGTTAACTACCTAAGGTCATAAACCAAGGTTATATTATCATTTGGGGGTCGAATTTTTTAGAAATCTGGACATAGCCAACTATTCAATGGGAAGCTATACTATATTATGAAAAAGTAAAGACATAAGGGTCAAAAACTAATAAATAAAAAATCAATGCAACACATATATACAGGCGGATTTAGACAAATATCAAAATGTGAAACTAAATTACTCAGAAACAAAGACGAAATTAATCAGCACAAACTTCTGAAACAAGATTTATCACACATAGATACTGATCGATTTTGAAACAAAAGAAATGGAAAATCATAGATGAATAATTGTGAGCTTAGCATGATAATCCAAATGAGCCAATGGAAACAATTGTGACTTCAAATGTTAGGCAGACTATTCAGAAGCATATTAGCCAATCTTAAAACAAAGCAAGCATATGATTCTAGATGGAAGCAAATACTTAGGATATTTCAATGATGAAAATATAGAGAAATTCATGTTCTTAAACAAATGAAAAGAAAGAAGACCAAAAGAAACTAAAAAAAGAAGAAAAGAAAATAAATTAAAAGCAATCAAAGGAAATTAAAGCAATCGGAACAAAGGGAACTTAGCTTTGTTTTCAAAACTGCAATCCTAAAATTTTGGGGCATTCAAGTCCAATGGTTTCAAGAATTTCTGGGAAGGCTTGGTAACCTTTGAGACCCTTGTACCATTGTTTGAGGGGGTGAGAGAGCATCAGGCGTAGGGTTAGCAAGTTTGGGGGTGGGTCTGTGTTTCAGATCATCTTTGATATGATTTTTGGCAAAATCAAGTTGCATTTGAAGGCTGATGGTCGTGGATTTGTGGAAAGGAAGGTGAGGAGGTCACATGGGACCATTTTTGAAGTATTCCGGTGAGGTTGGGGTTTGGGTTGGAGCTTCGATTCAATATTCGAGGAAATTGGTGAGGGTTCGAGGGACAGGATTTAGAGGGTTGGAAAGAGGAGAACGAGGAGGTTCAGGGGTGTTAATTTGGATTGGTTTTGGAGTAGGTTCTGCCGTGGGCGGCGGAGACGGAGACCATTAATTTGAATATTCGAAGGGCTGGAGGAATGTTTGAGGGAGTCTGATGGTAAGAATGGAAAGGGGACGCTGCAAGGGTAATACGGTGTACATTTGGAGCCATTTGGTGGTCGGCCGCCGTCGTGAAGTGATTTTCGGTGGTGGTTTCAGGGCGGTGGATGATGGATTTGAAGTGGTTGATAGGTGGTGTAATATCAGCGATGGTTTTTACGAGGATAAAGACTTTTGCTTCTCAATGTAACACACACGTTTGGACATATATATGGATTTTAGGAAGGGAGTTTTAGGACCGTTAGATCATTTATGATGGACGGATGAGATTGATGGCCCCAAAACGATATCGTTTTGGGGCGTCTCTTATATCAGCTTGGGTTAGAGACGGGTTTTGGGATGGATTCGGGTATATTGGACGGGTAAGGGGTTTTGGGTCACCTAGTGTTGGCCCAAATTGTGGCCTGCCTTGTTTTATATCTTTATTTCCTCCTTCTTATTTTCTCATTTTCATTTTTTTTTAAAAACTTTCTAATTTTATTTTTATTTTTATGACTTGTCATGCATGCAAAAATTAAAACACACACCAATATGCGCAATTAAGTTCCTAAAATAAATAATAAAAGGAGAAATCCTAAAATTAAGAATTTTGTAGGAGTATTTTTAACGATGCAAAAATCACGTGCTCACAGGTGCCCCTCTTTGTACGAAAACACAACAGGTTTTCGGTCGACAATGAATGAGCGCTATGCGGGATTTTTGCCTATTCCAAAAACTCCAGGAGAAGCATTTTGAAAGGATGGCTGACCGAACCTTGCTTCAAAGGTTGCCTACATATCCATGGCGATAAAGAAATCAGGTCAGTGTAGTTCTGGAGTGTTTGGTAGCTGGGACTACCATGGGCTGTGATTTCACTGCTGTTGCTACTGCTACTGCTTACCAACTCTTTATCACACAAAAGAAAATCAACAGCTAAGCTAGCTAGGCCTATCAATTATGAGTTACAATATCCCTATTCATGAGTCTCTTGAAACTTGATCTTGAGTCTTGGCTAGCTTTTGTAGCAGTCTTCGATCTGAATCCTAATGCTTGTTAGTTGCAGCCGCTGGTTTATTCTTCAACTTTAAAACAAAGCGGGATTGGCGGGTCTTGTGATTTCAATCAAATTTGAGCAGTCTGTGTCTCTGTCCGCTTTATCATTTTGATTTCACTTCTTTTTTGTTCTTTTCTTCTTTTCATTATTCTGTATTGAGACACCCACTTCCGATCATCTTGAATTATGTGCCTTGAAGTACAACCTGCCCGGACACCAAAACAAACAAATGAATGAAATTTTCTGGCCCAGTTTTCACCGGGAAAATTTCGTGAGTTATCTATAACACAAATCAAAGCTATTTCTTTATTGAGAACAACAAAAATCAGGATTGCGTATCCTTTGGTCTGATTGCCAGGTTATACTGGGAAGGAGAAAGTGTCCCTGCGAGGGATAGGAGGAGGATCCACAGGTTATGCCGAGATAAGAATGAAGGGTCCCTGCTTCGGGTAAGTGAAGGATCCACGGGTTATACCGGGATAGTAATGATGGTTCCATGCTGGGGACGAAAGAAAAGCCATGCGTTATGCAGGATGAATGAAAAACTCCTAGGTTATGCTAGGGAAATCCATGGGTTATGCCGGGATTGAATGGAAAACTCCTAGGTTATGCTAGGGAGATCCACGGCTTATACCGGTATTGAATTGGAATTTCTTGGGTTATGCTAGAGGAATCTGCGGCTACGCCGGGATTCGGAGGAAAACTCCTAGGTTATGCTAGGGAGATCCACGTGTTATGCCGGGATGAATGGGAAATTCCTGGGTTATTCTAGTGGAATCCACCGGTTATGCTGGGGTTGAGAGGAAAACTCCTAGGTTATGCTAGGGAGATCCACGGGTTATGCTGGGATGAATGAAAATTACCTAGGTTATGCCAGGAGAATCCGCGGGTTATGCCGAGATTGAGAGGAAAGCTCCTAGGTTTTGCTAGGGAGATCCACGGGTTATGCTAGGATAAATAAAATATTCCTAGGTTATGCTAGGGAATTTCAAGTAAGTGGGGGGCCACTGAGATCCTTTTAACTATGCTGGGGATAGAGAAGGGAAGAAAAAATCGATAGGTTAGGCTAAGGACAGAAGAGCTTTAACTCTCAGACTATGCCGGGGGATGAAGGTGGAAAAGAGGGTCCTCAGGTTATGCTGGGGATATAAAGAGAAGCCTCCTGGGTTATGCAAGCGAAAGAAAGAAATTTCTCGGTCTATGCTAGGGAGAGTGGAGTGCGATCCTTGGGTTATGCCTAGGAAGTCTGCAAGTTGCATACGAGGGAGGCTAGGGATATGGCCCTGAGTCTGGGGAATTAGTTAGGGATTGGAGTCCCATGCAATCACATTTATTTATGAAATTGCAGGAAAAGAATGTAAAGAGAACTTCCCTTTTGTTATTGACGCAACACCATTCTTAGCCCCTGTGTCATTCCTTTGGTTGCATCTATCCCATGTTCCCGTTGTTTCTAGGTTACACCTGTGTCAAATTTCAATTCAGAAACAGGGCAATTGCTAGCTTGAACAGTGATTGGTTTGTGGCCTCGTTCTGCTTGATTTCAGTTTCATTTCTATTGGAGGAAAACCCTTGACTTCCGATCTGTGCCTCATAAGTTGGTCGGGGGGTCGTCATCTTTCGGACTAGTTTTTTCTTTTACAGGCCCTTGGATATGATTTTTGTCAAGATTTCCTCTTCACGGATTGCCTTTTGGGATCATTTGTAGGAATCACTAACCCGCTTGGGATTAACCTCTCCGATCTTGATTCACCTTCGTGGACTCTCGGCTTTGAATTTCTTTTTTCTTTTTGCTTTCCTGTTTTGAATACCCGTGAGACCGGTGCCACTATATTCTCTTACAAAATGGTAAAGATATCAAAGTTAGAGGGAAAAGGAGTGGGAAAAACGGCAAAACAAACACATTGATTTAGAGACGTATGTCTCTTTTAGAGAAAAAAGAGGACTTATCTAGGAGTGCGTGCCGCCTTTATATGGAAACGACATGCTTCTTGGACTAATTACCCGGCCCAGATCCATTTCTGCTGTTGATTTCAATTTCTCAAAACAATGGAAACTTGTTCAGGCTTGAGTGACAACATTTCCTCTTTCGGCCGATGATGCCTTTTTGCGGGATTTCGCCAATCGGCACTCTCATTTCTCTTCTCCTATTGTCCGAAAGCGCCCTTTGCGACTTTTTACTAAACGGTGTTTCTCATTTTGTTTTTCTCTGCTCACCGCCGCCTTATGATGCCCGAAGGTTTTAACCGATAAGACTCTCTCATTTTATTTTTCTCAAATTGAGTTGTGCTGAATCCTAACAATGGTGTTTATCGCGTCGCTGTTTTGGCCAATTGATCAGAAGGACTTGGACCAGGCTCTTGAGTAAAGGAAATTTGAAGGAAATCTACAACTTTGGAACCATTCGGGCGGGTTTACTGCCGAACTAGTACATTTCTGCCCCAGTTTTATTTTTTTGGGGAACTGGGGTTTTATTTTGATATGGCTGAACCTCGTGGAGAGGCTGCCTACGTATCCTTTCGGAATCAAGTCAGACGTAGTTCAGGAAGTGTTTCCTAAACTAATTTGTTTGTTGATTCATTGTCCTGCTTCTTATTCTTTTTCCTTTCTTTTTCCTTTCTTTTTTTTATTTTTCTTTTTTCTTTTTTTTCTTCTCTCTTTTTTTTCTAAATTTTGAATAGCAATTCTGGGTTCCAAACAGGGTGAACAAAGAAACGACATCAGCTCAAAGGGTCTACGAAGGATTGGTAGTGTTTAGGGTAGCGGGAAAGAAAGCCTTCGTCATTTCCACCAGCCAGAATCATTACAATAGGGAGTTCAAACGTAATACCTTTTCATTGCATCTGCGTTTGCTGCTGTCAACGGCTCGTCTCTCACCCAGGTACAATGCTCCTTTAGGATGTATCTTTCTGATAATGTATGGACCTTTCCAGTTTGGAGCAAATTTTCCTTTAGCTTCCTGATGGTGAGGGAGAATACACCTCAATACCAGATGTGCGACTTCGAAATTCCTAGGGTGCACTTTCTTGTTGTAAGTGTGGGTCATTCTTTGTTGATATAACTGCCTGTGACAAATTGCGACCGTCCGTTTTTTATCAATTAATGACAACTGCTCCTACCGAGTTTTATCCCACTCTCTATCTTCGATTTCTACTTCGACAATTACTTGGAGCGAAGGGATTTCTACCTCTGCGGGTATGATAGCTTCAGTTCCGTAGACTTGTAAATACGGAGTTTCCCCTACCGATGTGCGCGTTGTGGTGCGATATCCTTGAAATGCAAAAGGAATATTTTCATGCCAATGTCTTGAGCTTTGAATCATTTTTCTCAAGATCTTCTTGACGTTCTTGTTAGCTGCTTCGACAGCACCACAAGCTTGGGCCAGTAAGGGGTGGAGTTTCTATGTGTTATCTTAAATTGTTCACATACTTCTGCCATTAGACGACTATTCAGATTGGCTACGTTATCTGTAATGATGGTTGCGGGGATACCAAAACAAGAGATGATGTTGGAGTGCACAAAATCTACCACAGCTTTCTTGGTGACAGATTTTAAGTGTCATAGCCTCAACCCATTTTGTGAAGTTATCAGTAGCAACCAATATGAATCAATGTCCATTTGAGTCTTTTGGCTCAATTGGCATAATGACATCCATGCCCCAGGCAGCGAATGGCCAGGGTGCTAACATAGGATGCAATTCGGTTGGCGGTGCATGAATCAAATAACCGTGCACATTGCATCGATGACATTTTCGAACGAAGCTGAAGCAATCTTTCTCCATGGCTATCCAATAATACCCCGCTCGAAGTATTTTCTTTGCTAGGACATATCCATTCATATGAGGTCCGCACAACCCTGAGTGTCTTCATGCATAATTCTTCCGGCTTACTTGGTGTCAACACATCTCAGAAAATTGAGATCTGGGGTCCTTTTTTATAAAGTATCACCACTTAAGAAGAAATTGCTCGCATGCCGTCTGATGGTTTTCTTTTGCTCCCCAGTAGCTTTCTCGGGATACTCTTGTGTTTTTAGGAATCTCTTGATGTCATAATACCAGGGTTGTGTGTTGGACTCTATTCGGTCACATTACAATACCCATGCCTTCTTGATTTGGATTTCCAAGGGATCCACGTAGGCGTTTCTGGGGTAAGGAAACATGGAAGCCAGGGTTGCGAGTGCGTCTGCTAGCTCATTGTGACAACGAGGAATATACCTGAATTGTACCTACTTGAATTGTTTGCTGAGGTCCTCCACATGCTGTCTATAGGGAATGAGTTTGACGTCTCTTGTTTCCCTCTCTCCTTGAGCCTGTCGAATGATCAAATCTGAATCTCCCATGATTAACAATTCCTCAACATCTTGATTAATGGCCATATTCATGCCCATGATGCAAGCCTTGTATTCAACTGTATTATTAGTGTAGAAAAACCGAAGCCTAGCTGTAGCCGGGTAATGCTGACACGTGGGTGAGATTAAAATTGCCCCAAGTCCTACGCCCTTAGCATTTACTGCTCCGTCGAAGAACATTTTCCAAACAGGGATGTCTACACATGTTACTTCCACTGAATTCACTTCTTCATCAGGGAAATAGGTATTCAAAAGTTGATATTCATCGTCAAGTGGATTCTCGGCCAGATGATCTGCTAATGCTTGAGCCTTCATTGCGGTACGAATGACATAAACTATGTCGAACTCGGTGGGCAGGATTTTCCATTTTGCCAATCGCCCTGTGGGCATTGGTTCTTGGAATATATACCTCAGTTGATCCAGCCTGGTTATGAGGTAGGTGGTATGAGCTTGCAGGTAATGCCTCAACTTCTGGGCCACCCATGTCAAGGCAGAACATGTTCTTTCTAGCAGCATGTACTTGACCTCGTAACTGGTTAACATGTTGCTCAAATTATAGATGGCTTGTTATTTCTTTCCCGTGGCGTCATGCTGCCCAAGAATACAACCAAAAGAGCTCTCCAGGACTGTTAGATAGAGAAACAATGGCATTTGTTGTTCTAGCGGGACCAACACTGGAGGGTTAAACAGGTAGTGTTTGATTCTGTCAAAATCCTTTTGACACTCACCAGTCCATTTAATTGTTGTGTCCTATTTCAATAGCTTGAATATGTGCTCACATGTGGAAGTTATCTGGGCAATGAATCAGCTGATGTAGTTCAGTCTTCCCAGCAGGCTCATTACATCCTTCTTAGTTTTTGGAGGAGGTAGCTCTCGAATGGATTTTATCTTGGTTGGGTCCAACTCAATGCCTCTTCGGCTAATGATGAATCCCAAAATTTTGCCTGACGGGACCCCAAATGCACACTTGGCTGGATTCAATTTCAGGCTATACTTGCGAAGCCTTTCGAAGAAATTTCTTAAATCTCTTACATGATCACCCTGAGTCTTGGACTTGATAATTACATCATCTACATATATATATTTTTCTTGATGCATCATGTCATGGAAAATGGTGGTAATGGCCCTCATATATGTTGCCCCGGCATTCTTTAAACCGAAAGGCATAACACTGTAACATTAAGTTCCCCAAGGTGTGGTGAAGGCAGTTTTCTTGGCATCTTCCTCATCCATCAACATTTGGTGGTATTCTGCGTAGCAATCTAAGAAGCACTATATCTCGTGTTTGGTGCAATTGTCAACAAGAATGTGGATGTTACGTAGATGGAAGTTATCTTTGGGATTCACCTTGTATAAATCTCTGTAGTCTACACACACCCGGGTTTTTCCATCTTTCTTCGGTACCGGGACCACATTGGCCAACCACGTGTGTATCGAACCACTCAGATTACCCCGCTTCTAATTGTTTTGTAATTTCTTCTTTGATCTTATCGCTGATATCATACTTTCTTTTGTTTTTGTTGGACTAGAGGGCATTCGGGGTATGTAGGAAACTTATGAACCACAAGATCAACACTCAACCCAGGCATATCATTGCAAGACCAAGAAAATACATCTTTGAATTCCAGAAGAAGTTGAACCTGTGAATCCCGGATTTCCTTATTCACATGGATGCTTATTTTAGTTTCATTGATTTTGTCGGGACCCCCCAAGTTAACTTGTTTTGTATTGTTTAAGTTTGGCTTAGGTTTATTTTCAAAATGTTCCAACTCTCGGTTGATTTCCCTAAAATCCTATTCTTCATCATACACTGATTCTTGGTTCATTATTTCACAAATAGGCAGCTTGTTCGAGTCAGGGCATGAAGTCCACGAGCATGTCATATTATTGGGACTGAAAGAAAAAATAAAATAGAAGAAAAACAAAAATCAGAAAGATAGAGAAGTGCAAACGATGAAATATTGATTTCATTTCTTTGAAACTTTAAGATAACATGGTTTAAATCTAGAATTTAAAGGACAAAATACTAAAGAGAAGAAAAACACCCGAGCTACACCCTGATATAACTCGTGATACAAGAAAGGTAGCAAGGCGGGACTACCAGTCCTCCCGCTTGACTGGGAAAGGCGTGGCCTTCAAGTTTTGCAACTTAGCATCGAGTCCCATGTAGAGCACCTCAACAGTGCTTAAGCCTTCTTCTAGCTGGACCATGTTGGCTTTATACAATAATTTCCTCATGGCCCCACATATCTCTTCAGTTTCTTCCGTAGTGAAGCTCTCGTCTTTTTCTTCTCATTATATTTTGGATTCACATATGTTTTGTATAAGTGGGGTAGGGTTGTGGCAAAGCCCATCCATGACGTTTCCTACGGTTGGCCTAGGTGATATCCTCCGACGTGGGACATAAACCTATCCCAAACCACTTCTCTGCGGTAGGCAAAACGATCGGCTAGTTGTTCCTTGTAGTGACTTTCCAAGTCCCTTGCCTGCCCTAAACCCTTGGCGTGTCATCTCTTTTGCACAATGATTGAGGCATTGGATAGGAAAGGCTGGGGGAATGGTTTGCCTTCTTTGTGTTGATCAGCTACCACAATTTCAAAAGCCTAGCAAACTGTATGCTCACTTCCCTCTTTGGCTTCGAGGCAGGGGACAGAGGGATCATGATAAATTGAGTGTTCATCTTCGCTGTGGACCACAATCTCCTGTTTCCCATGTTTGAATTTCAGCATTTGGTGCATAGTAGAAGGCACCGCTCCTACCGCGTGAATCCATGGTCTTAATAGGAGATAGTATAGGATGTGTCCATGTTTAATACTTGAAATGTCACTTCAAAATCAACCGGACCGATGGTTAATACTAAGCCAACCTCCCCTATGGTGTCTCTTTGTATTCCATCAAAGGCTTGGACACATACATTTTTGGGACAGATCCTCTCTGTTCCAATCTCCATTCTTTGCAATGTCGACAGTGGGCATATATCCACCCCGGAGCCTCCATCTATCATCACTCTTTTGACATAATAGCCTTCGCATTTGACGGTGATATGCAAGGCTTTGTTGTGGGCAGCTGCCTCTGGAGGCAAATCATCCTTGTTGAATGCAACCTGATTAATAGCAAAGAATTTTCCACCATTTTCTCCAGTTGCTCCACGGAGGTTTCAACTGGTACATAAGCTTCATTCAAGGTTTTGGCCAAAACTTTTTGGTGCTCAGGAAAGTTCTTCAGCAATGATAATAATGATACTTGCTCGGGAGACTTCCAATGCTGGTCCACCACCTCATATTCTGGCATTTTCATTTTTTTAAAGAAGGCATCTGCCTCTTCAGCATTTACGGGCTTTTTGGGTGGATATCGCCTTTTGTTGGCAGTGTTCACTTCTTCCGTGTTTGAGTATTTCTTTGTGGTATGGCCCTTTTGAATTTCCCCGCTGATCCCTTTGCCCTTGTATGTTACTATGGTTTCTTCGTAGTTCCATGGGACTGCAGAAGGGTTCTTCATTGGCTTCTTAGGCGCACGACTAATCACCACGGGCTCATTCAGCCTCGGTGGTTTAATCGGTCCTCGTACAACATAAGATCCCTTGGGTACATACATCGTTTTGTTCAACTCAAACCTTCTTGGAGGACTCAAAGTGGGCTGTTTTTCTTGACGCCCCCATGGGATGTAAAGTATGGTTTCCTTGGTAGGTACCGCCTCAGTTTTTATTTCAACCTTCTTATCTGCTTTTGGGTGCTTGGCTTCACTAATTTCCTTTTCTTCAACATTCTTGGGGGTAACCTTCGGTTTTCTGTCTGCATCAACAATGGCTATTATGGATTTTAAAGTAGGGTCGAACTCTTCGTCCTCACAAATCTTCTCGATGACTGGCCCATTGTTTTGGGCTGGCAATGGGTTGTTGGTTATGTTTGGGACCTCTTCATCTCTCAACACTATTTTCTTTTGCTCTATTAGATCCTCCACCGCTCGTTTCGGAGTCCAGTAGTTTTCGGTGTCATGTCATTTGGTCCCAGAATTATAAGCATAGCGTACACCCCGTTGATAGGAAGGTGACTCAGGGTTGTGCCTGTTCGGGGCACGGGTTGCAGGAGACCCATCTGGACCAGTTTTGGGAATAAGCTGGCATAAGATTCCCCTGGTGTAAAGTATTGTCTCCTAGATGGTTCCCTGTGACAGAAATTATTTTGTGGAGGGGGGGATTATATTGGTTTTGGGGAGGCTGATTTCTCAACAAAATGCATGTCTTGATTAGGACAGTAATGTTGAGAGGTCTTCTCTGAAAACATGGGTCTGGGAGAATGGTGCCTTCTCATGCTGGAGGCTGCTATTGAAGCTTCTTCTTTCTTTTTGTTTCTTGCGACTTCTTCTGCCTCATTTTGTATGTCCTAGGAGTTCTCCCTTATGGCTGACTGGCTGAGAAATCCTCCTGTTTTCAAGTAATTTTCTACCATCTCCCCAATTTTGATTGCTTTCACAAAAGGTTTGCCCATTGGTGAAACCATATTTTGAAAATAATCCGCCTCTTGCGCTTGTAAGAAGACAGTGACCATATCTGTCTCATCCATTGGTGGCTTTAGTCTTGTCACTTGTTCGCGACACTTGACTGCGGATTCTCTAAAACTTTCTGAAGGTTTCTTTGTCTAGTTGGCCAAAGAGTTCCTATCCGGGGCAATATCAATGTTAAACTGGAAGTTCCTTACGAAATCCTGGGAGAGATCATCCAAAATATTCCATCGAGTGATATCCTGGTCCATGTACCATTCAGAAGCGATGCCTACCAAACTCTCCCCGAAATATGCCATCAGTAGTTCTTCTTTTCCACCTGCTCCGGACAGTTGATTGCAATATTTTTCAAATAAGCAATGGGGTCATCGTGACCATCGTACTTTTCAAACTTCGGCATTTTGAATCCCAGGGGATGATGTATATGCAGGAACATGCATAAGACCGAGAAAGACACGCTCTTCTGCCAACTCAAGCCTTGCATGTTTTCAAACTCTGCTCTAGGTTTTTCTTCCTTCTTTTTATCTCATCTTGTTTAGGTGTATTAGGAGTTTTATCATGCATCGGTGTGAGTTCATGTGCCGATTGAGGATAAGTGTATGTGGGGTGTGAGGAAGGCTCGGTTTGGCAGTTGTAAGTTTGAAATGTGAAAGATGTAGGATCAAACGTTGGCCTCGGTACCATAAGCTCTGTGGTGGATGCACACGGAGGAGCCGTAAAAATATTAGGAACTGAGCCAGATGTGAACATCAAAGGCCGGGCTTCAGAGGGTGCTCCGACAAAGTTGGATGATATGGTAGGCTGCCCCAAGAGGATATTTAGGTGGTTGATGGGGATAGTGGAGGTAACCCCCGACCTTGGAAAAAGGTTAGGAAATCCGGGGATGGCACTTGGAGGCTCTTTTTCATTTGACCAAGCATCCCACATCTCCATAACTCTAAGTCGAAGGATCCTATTTTCTTCAGCTACCGCAGATTCTGAGGTTGGGATACCCGCAATCGGGTTGTCTTGTGCGATGGGAACTGTCGGTATAGTCATTTAGGATGACATTTCTGTGCTTCCTTTTGATCTAGTAAAGTATCAATGCGAGCTTACCACAAACCAATCACTGTTCTTTAAAAACCTGGACTGGACATTGGAATTACAAACAGTTAGGTTGGGATAGATAACAAACAGGAAAACTCATATTAGGTATGATGCACCTACATTGTTAATGGGTTTCTATATGTTTGCAATGGCCGCATGCGTCATCCTGGCATTTATTTCGAACTTCCTTTTGATTTCTACTTCTTATTTCCTTTTAGCTTTGCCTTTTTTTAAGAATACGGTCGAATCCTACGAAGATTTCCTACGTATCATGACGCTGCATGAATCATACCGAGCGTACTTTATGGAAAAATGTTATAGAAATAACAAGATTTTCTTTTTTTTGGGATTTTCAAATTTTACAAAGACAAAACTTTGATTACAAAGCTAACAAAATTAAAGGCAACTACCAAACTGGGACACAATAAAACTTACAGACTCGAATGGTGCATAAAAGAACCTATAGACTGACAAACTCTTTTAAGAAAAACTCAATTTTCGGAAATTATGAATACATTAAAACTTCAACTGCTATTGGAACTTGCGGGGCATCATTTGGCCTTGCCGCAGGCTTGCGTGCTAAACTTCCTTGGAGGTTGTGGAGGTGTTCCATCCCTTGACGAACAAATGTCATGGCGGCAGCAAAGAACATAGACTTCGTCATCTCCTTGCAATGATATCACTTTATGGTAATGTAATCTGCGATTGCCCGTATCATTTCCCTGATAACACATTTTTCTTGCAGCAGACGCCCAATTTGCTCGGCCCTTGCCTCTAGAGTTTGCTCTGCTAACTGAATCAGCTTCTGGAATTTTCGCAAATCCCTTTCTAATCCTGTTATTACTGCATAGCAATGTTCTCTTTCGGCTTTTAAGTCCCTGGCTTGATTGGCCATTCTGTTTTCAATCATGATGACCCACCTCTTTAAACCAACCATCTCATCATTATTCCCTTCCTTTAATTGCTCAAGGATGCGGGCTTGTTCCTCCGCACTTTTAACCAATTGCTTACAAACCCTAGATAACTCACCTTTCGCCTTATTAAGGTCAAAACCATAATCGGTTACTCTCCGCCGCAAATTTTCTAAGTGTTTTTCATATTTTGTACTTCTGGGGGGATTTTCTGTGGCGACCTTCATTTTCTAGATTTGGGCTCGTAAGGCTTCATTTTCTTTGGTTGATATCTTCTTTTCTCCCTCACTGGCTGCAACTTGCAAACTATTTTAAAATAGGATCTCTTGTATTTTCTTTTCCAATCTTCCTATAGTAGCCCTATATTCATTTTCCTTGGTTAGCCAATCCCATTGCTCTTGTGATGTCTCAGCAACTTCTTGGAGATGTGGACTCTTAGCTGGACTTCCAGGATCTATTTATCTTTTGTACCAAGCAACATACCCCGGTGCAACCTCACCATTAGATATATCGCGCACTGGAGTACCTGCTGTCAAGTATTGACATTCACTCAAGATTTGACGTACGACGGCTTTAGGGAATTGACCATTTGTGCTTATCTCCACTGCACGATGACTTATATCCTCGTTCATGGGGCTCATTTAGAATCTACCCAATTGTCTTAATACTCTGTATGGTGCGTAGGGCTGGATACTTCGGAGACCCATCAGAAGGAAATGAGGCCCGGTGGCTGGCATATAGACAACTTCTTCCACAGGGAGCCACCCGAATGTCCACTCTATCTGATTTGTAGTGATAACCTGGAAATGCATACCCATTCTGTGATACCCTCAGGTACTCTAAACCCATCAACCCTATTGTAGAACTCTTCTACGCAGTTCTTTGTTGGTGACCCATACTTCATGAACCGAGATCGGTGGCATAAATGCTCGATCATCCATATTTGCAGCAGCAAGTTACATCATTCGAATAAGTCTCCTCCTGCTTTACATGCGGTGAGAGCACGGAATATTTTGGACAAGACCATTGGAGCAAGGATACTTTTATCCTAGGTTATTAAACGACCCCTGCTATCCGTATGTCAATATTCCCACCCTTTCGCGGGATTACTAGAAGACCCAAGAAAAATACCATAAAAGCCAAACATCGATGCTCCTCCCATTTGAGTTGATTCCCTTTGCTTCAAATAAGATTTTCAGGGTTATTGAATCTCCCCAATATGTCCGTACCTCTGATATATAAATTGCAGGGCGCAAAAGGTAGCAGATAAGTCCGGATTATGAACCTTCCGACTAATTTTCAAGGGGTCCAGGAATTTGTGCATGGCAATGGCTCTTGGTGCAATCAGATATTGGTTCCTCAAAGGAATTGTAGGGGTCCCAAATATATCCAGTTATTTCCTCCAATGTTGGGGTGAGTTCAAAGTCCGAGAAGTGGAAGACATTCTGAGCCGGGTCCTAGAATGTGATTAAAGATTTTGTGATGTCTCCCCTTGGATTAAGTTTCAACAAACCAGTGAGGCCTCCCAGATGTGTATTGACCCCGTTTTGCCCTGCTTCCCCCAGATCATTCCCCCACAGTCGCAACTCCAAGGGAATTTTGTTCATGAACATTATCGTGCTCATTCTGCACATTTATCAAGGTGAATTAGTATCCAAAAAATATTAAAGCCAATATTTATGAAATTTATTTATTCAAATCAAGGCCCGACTTTGTGAATACGGCCTTGCAACGCTTTCGTGAGGAGGTTTTTTAGGCTGTGCTTGCTTGCAGGTCAAAATAAGACTCAAAAGTGGCCATTTGTGCAGGATCAGCCTTCCGACGTCCCTTATTGTAACATTTGTCTATTTCCGGTAGTAATGGCATCACCCGATATATTTCAAAACAAATGGATAAAATCAGATTTTCTTTTTGGTTTTGGCATTCCGGCAAAATAATTTTATCAAAAAAACTCAAAAATATTATTGAAAAACTTTCCTAATTTCTTTCGTTTGAGTTTTGTATTTTGTTTTTTAAAGAATCCGACAGCATTTTAGTGCTATTTGAGCAGTGTTCTTTTTTCTTGCAAATGATTTATCTCAGCAACTCTCAAGTTTCCTTTTTATTCACGCGTCGGTCAACATGAGAATCCAAAGCACATAAATGCACAAGTAGCACGTAATATGCATCAAGATGGTCTTTCATTTTGGGTCATCTGTCCTAGACGAACCCAACCCATGTGTTGAGTCCCCTAAGTAAAATGCATGATGCAAAAAAGTGTTCCTACAAGGGATCCGGCATGAGGTCATGTTATTCTAAGTTAAAAACCTTGGTACAGGGTTTTGACTGTGCACCTGAGCAGACAACTCGAGTCGAGGAGGGGGTTACGTACCGAGAACCAAAAAGCTATCCGGCTTAGTAACTTGTCCGACCTCTTTCTTATTTTCAGGTATGACACTAACAGAATGGGGAGTCTCAACTAGTAAGCACATCCCTGGAGGTAAGGAGTGATTGGTTTTGTAGCAGTTTATATATACAGTTCAAATAATATCAAAACGGTAAAACATTTAGCACTTAGTATGGAACATGTAATGAAATTAGAAGAAGCTAACTATAATAGTTATTCTAAGCTTGAATTCTTGAACCCTGAACCAGGGATTCTAGGTTTGAATCCCCAGCGGAGTCGCCAGAGCTGTCACACCTCCTTTTTTACAGGGCTACCCCGAAGGATGACACGTATAATAGAGTCGCCACTTGGGATAAGTTTGGCTTTTGGTGTCCCAAGTCACCAATTTATTTAAGATCCTAAATCAAGGAAATTTTTTTGACTACCCAATTGGAGTCTGCGAACCATAAATTCTTGAGTAAGGAATTCTTTTAATCCGAGGGAAGGTGTTAGGCATCCTCGGATTCTGTGGTTCTAGCTGGCTAATTTCCTGATTTTATACATGTTCCTCCTACAACGCAACTTTAAAATTATTAACCATTTTATGTCATTTTTAGGAATATTTGCAACGTTATTTAATTACGTCTCGAACCGTGTCACATAAATGTACCCCGGTTATTGACACATTTTAACATCGCCGAGATTTGGATTTTGGTCACATAAATGCGCACCCGAATTTAGGAAGATACATTATTAAAAATATGCGTCTATAGCAACTACGCATTTTAAAACTCGTGGAAGAGCCGTGAAATTCGCTAAACGGTACCTTCGGATTTCTATGCATTTTTATTACAATCAGAGGGCCACATAGTGCATGATTTTGTTAAGCGTGGCACACCCGTTTTATTTTTAAAGAAAATCAACCTAAAGAGACTATATTTTCTATTATGCGCGTCTCTAATACAAAGAGGAGTCCTAATTATTTCATATATTAATGATATATTCAAAAGGAAGGTTCAGCATGTACATCTTCAACATTATTCATGGTTGATTTTGCCATTAGGCTTCATTATTGAAATGGCAGGCCCAGGGAAGTATATTTCATACTTCACAATTATAACGACATGGGCCTTCAATTGAGCCCAAAATTTGGTCTTCAAATTAATCACAAGGATAGCATTTCCAGATCACTATTCTACAAATACTGATATTATTCATAGTTAGTTTCTCATTTTAACACATTACAGACATTTGACAAAAGGAAATCCTGGAAGTGATTTCGTATTAATAAATTAATTGTTATACCTAAGGATTGAAATCTAGCATCTAAAAAAATTGATGCACTCGTCAATCAGAGTACATATACATATATCGAATCCCTATTACATAATCAATCATGAAAATCAGGCAGGGTATTTGACTACTATATGTTAAACCTACTGAAATTCAAACAAATTAAAATTCACAATCCAAATACAGTCCGGCATGGTTTACATATTCATATATATTACAATATAAAATGGGATAAACATTAAATATTACTAAACTAATGGCAATTACATTATGACAAAAAAAATGAACATCTTCATATCAACCATGGTCATGAATATACACAGATGTGCATTTTCCAAATTTGAGTGAGAGTAGTACTTAGAACTGCAGCAAAGAGGAAGCCTATGAGTAAGGTAAACGAGAAACAAGCAAGCTACAGCAGCCAAATCTACCAGTTAACCCAGGAACTCAGAAGATATTTGAGAAGCAAATAACAACATAGATTTTAATCCCTGACTTAAACAAAGTAAACTAGCCTAAGATCAATGTCTAACCTTGCTTCAGAAAATTCTAACACCTCCAATGCATATGCTTCAATTAGTCTTCAACTTATAATGAATCGAAATTTAATAATTATAGAAGAGTTGCTAGGAAAAACGTAAGATTTTCAGGGAATTCGTTTTCAGGTGGATATTCTCGACCTCTTTTCTAAAATATGTATATCTCTCGAGAATGTATATCTCTCAGTGTATATCATTGTTTGAACAATCAGATATCTCTTGCATAGCCAAAGCCTTAGGGCAACAAAAAATATTTTTGATTTCTTTTTAGTCCTTTACCCATTTTTCAGATTTGCTTAATTGATCCCTTATTTTCAAACTTGTGCCTTAAGCTTTGAGGAAGAATTAACAGAAATTGCATTTATGTTCCAGGAGTTTGATACAACATTCTTATGCTCAAATACCCCCAATACCCCTTTCTTCCCTTCTTAATTACTGACCTATATGTGTTATACCCTGGTGCCTATCCATTTGGTCTATAATTGACCCTAGTTAACTACCTAAGGTCATAAACAAAGGTTATATTATCATTTGGGGGTCGAATTTTTGAGAAAGCTAGACATGGCCAACCATTCAATTGGAAACAATAGTATATTATGTAAAAGTAAACACATAAGGTTCAAAAACTGATAAATAACAAATCAATGCAACACATATATACAGGCAGATTTAGACAAATATCAAAATGTGGAACTAAATTACTCAGAAAAAAAGATGAAATTAATCAGCACAAACTTCTGAAACAAGATATATCACACATGGATACTAATCGATTTTGAAACAAAAGAAATGGAAAATCAGAGATGAATAATTCTGACCTTAGCATGATAATCCAAATGAGTCAACAAAAACAACTGTGACTTCAAATGTTAAGCAGACTATTCAGAAGCATATTATCTAATATTAAAAGAAAGCAAGAATATGATTCTATATGGAAGCAAATACTCAGGATATTTCAAAGGTGAACAGATAGAGAAATTCATGTACTTAAAAAAATGAAAACACAGAAGATCAAAAGCAATCAAATAAAGAAGAAATCAAACAAAATTAAAAGAAATCAAAGGAAATTAAAGCAACTAGAACAAGGGAACTTAGCTTTTTCTTCAAAACTGCAACCCTAAAAATTTGGGGCTTTCAAGTCCTAATGGTTTCAAGCATTTTCGGAAAGGCTTGTTAATTTTCGAGACCCTTATACCATTGTTTGAGGGGGTGAGAGAGCATCAAGTGTAGGGTTGGCTAGTTTGGGGTGGGTCTGTTTTACAAATCATATTTGATCTGAATTTTGGCCAAATCAAGTTGCATTCGAAGGCTGATGGTCGTGGATTTGTGGAAAGGAAGGCGAGGAGGTCAACTGGGACCACTTTTTAAGGATTCCGGTGAGGTGGAGTTTGGGTCAGAGCTTCGATTCAATATTCCAGGAAATTGGTGAGGGTTCGAGGGATGGGATCTAGAGGGTTGGAAAGAGGAGAACAAGGCGGTTCGAGGGTGTTAATTTGGACAGGTTTAGGGTTGGTGCCGCTATGGGCTGCGGAGACGGCGACCATTAATTTGAATATTTGACGGGCTGGAGGAATGTTTGAGGTATTTTGATGGCAATAATGGAAAGGGGAGGCTGCGAGGGTCCTACCGTGTAAATTTGGAGCCAATTAGTGGCCGACCGCTACCGTGAAGCGATTTCCGGCGGTAGTTTCAGTGTGGTTGACGGTGGATCTGTGGTGGTTGATAGGTGGTGTTATATCGGTGATGGTTTGTACGAGGATGAAGACTTTTGTCTCTCAATATAACACACACGTTTGGACATATTTATGGGTTTTGGGAAGGGAGTTTTAGGACCGTTATATCATTTGTTATGGATGGCTGAGATTGATGGCCCTAAAATAACATCATTTTGGGGCATAGCTTATATCAGCTTGGGTTAGAGACGGGTTTTGGGCTGGATTTGGGTATTTTGGACGGGTAAGGGGTTTTGGGTCACCCAGACTTGGCCCAAATTGTGGCCAGCCTTGTTTTATATCTTTATTTCCTACTTCTTTTTTTTCATTTTCATTTTTTTAAAACTTCCTAAATTTTATATTTATTTTTATGACTTGTCATGCATGCACAAATGAAAACACACACTAATATTTGTAATTAAATCCTAAAAATAAATAACTAAAGGAGAAATCCTAAGTTTAAGAATTCTGTAGGAGTAGTTTTAGTGAGGCAAAAATCATGTGGTCACAGATGGTTTTCGGGAATTTATATTGGAGGAGGCTCATATCTCGTGGTTTTCCATCCATCCAGGTGCCGCGAAGAAGTATATGATCTTAGACAACACTATTGTTGGTGGAGGATGAAGAGAGATATTGTGGAGTATGTAGCCTGATGTCTTAATTGTCAGCAGGTGAAATAAGAGCCTCAGAGACAGTGTGTCTTGCACCAGCAGATGGTTATTCCCGAGTTGATATGGGAGAGGATCACTATGGATTTTGTTACCTGACTCTCACGGTCTTTGAAGAAATTTGATGCCATTTGGGTGATTGTAGACAGGCTGACCAAGTCCGCGCACTCCATTCAGGCTTACTATGTAGAGCGGCTGGCTGAGATCTATATTTGGGAGATTATTCAGTTGCATGGTGTTCCAGTTTCAATCATATCATATCGGGGCACTCAGTTTACCTCTCAGTTTTGGTAGATAGTTTAACGAGAGTTGGGTACTCAGGTACAGTTGAGCACAACTTTTCACCCTCAAACGGACGGACAGTCGGAGTGCACCATTCAGATATTAAAGGATATGCTACACGCTTGTGTTATTGATTGTGGAGGGTCATGGGATCGATTTGTACCACTTGCAGAGTTTTCCTACAATAACAGTTATCGGTCCAGCATTTACATGGCACCGTATGAGGCCTTGTATGGGAGATGGTGTAGATCTCCAATTGGTTGGTTTGAGCCCGATTAGGCTAGATTATTGGGGACAGATTTGGTTCAGGATGCATTGGAGAAGGATAAGATGATTTAGGAGAGACTCCGTACAACGCAGTCGAGGCAGAAGAGTTATGCAGATAGGAAGGTTTGAGATGTATCCTATGTGATTAGTGAGAAGCGTTTGCTGAGGGTTTCACCCACGAAGGGTGTTATGAGATTTTGAAAGAAAGGAAAGTTGAGTTCGCGGTTTATTGGGCCCTTTGAGGTACTTAGGAGGATTGGGGGGGGGGGTGGATTATGAGCTTGTCTTGCCACCCAGCTTGTCGAGCATGCATCCGGTTTTCCATGTTTCTATGCTCCAGAAGTATATTGGGGACCCGCATGTTCTGGATTTCAGGATAATTCAGTTGGAGGGTGATTTGACTTATGATATAGAGCCAGCAACCATTTTGGATCGTCAGGTTCGGAAGTTGAGGTCAAAGGATGTTGCTTTGGTGAAGGTGCAGTGGAGAGGTCGGCCCATGGAGGAGACTACCTTGGAGACCGAGCGGGAGATGCAGAGTAGATATTCTCACCTATTTGAGGCTTCAGGTATGTTTTTTGGCTCTCTTGAGGACGAGCATTTGTTTAAGTTGGGGAGGATGTGACGACCCCATTTTCCCTATTTTCTGTTTCTTTATGATTCACTATAAAAGTCTTGTGTGAATGAGTTTTGATTTGGATTGATTTTAGAAAGGAAATAAGACAATTAGTCTCTTTAAGGAAGGCTTGTTTTTGGAAAGTCAACCGGACGTTGACTTAGTCTTAGGAGGCTTGAATATGGATTCTGATGATTCATTTAGCTTCCGGAGATGATCTGTGACCTAGAAGTGTGATGGAAATTGATTTTGGAGGTCCGGTGTAAAATTAGGCTTGAATTGGCGAAGTTAGTTTTTTGGCGAATTTCAATTAATAGGTGAGATTTTTATCCGAGGGGCGAAATAGAACTCTGAGAGTGGCAGTAGCTCCATTAGGTGATTGGGGATGTGTGTGCAAAATCTCAGACCATTTGGAGGTGATTTGGTCAGGTTTTTGATCGAATACGTATTTCGGAAGTTTTTAAAGAACATAGGCTTCAATTCGATGAGAAATGATGGTTTTAGTATTGTTTAATCTGTTTTTATGATTGGAATAAGTTTAAATAATGTTATTGGAGGTGCTGGTTCTTTTGGTTGAGGTCTGGGGGCCTCTAGGTAATTTCGGATTGTTAACAGGAAGTTTTGGTTTGTGAACTTAAGATTTTTGCAGTTACTTCTGGTTTATTCGCTTCTGCGGAAATGGGATCATAGAAGCGAGATGTGTGCCGGAAAAGTAGATTTATCACACGATAAAATGACCGCAGATATGGAGTTTGGAGAAGTTAGGGGAAACAGCAAACGCAGATTTTTGACCGCAGAAGCGGGAGTCGCAGATACGAAAATGACTGGTCAGTGCTATTTAAATTCTCCTTCGCGAAATTTTAAAAGGTTTCATATTTTACTTCGGACTTGGTGTATCATGGGCGATTTGAAAGAGGGTTTTCAAGGAGCTTCGATATGGTACGGATTTTTGGACTTAGATCACGATTTTGTGGTGTAAATACATGGATTAGGGCTGAAAACTTAAGAAATCAGTGGTAAAAAATGGTGGTTTAGGGTTTGGAGTTAAGAGAACAAAAATTGGGATTTGAGGGGTCGTTTGGACTCTGATTTTGGAGTTCTTTATATGTATAGACTAGTCGCGAGATAAGGAACCCGTTGATGTAAGAATTTCCAAGTTTTGAGAAGTTAGATTGGGAATCGGGTTTTGCTAATTTCAAGATTTTTGTTATTTTTCGATTATTTTCGATTGGGTATTGTTCCATTGGTATATTGTGACGTATTCGTTGTGGTATTGATCAGATTCGACATGCAATGAGGTCGATTTGAGAGGCAAGGGCATAGCGAGTTAGGATTTTGGCCGGCTTGAGATGAGTAATAGATGTAAATGATGTCCTGAGGGTTTGAAACCTTGGAATTGCATATCGTAGTGCTATATTAAGGTGACTTGCACGCCGAATAGCGAACGTGAGGTAGAGCACCATTGGGGATTGTGGCTTGGTCCATCCCGATAGATAAATTTATTGCGTATTCGATTGAATATCACTTGTTCTGATTATGATTTGCGTTGATTGTCATATTTGAGCTTCGTGCCAATTGATTGAATCTTTCAGGGATTGCTATAACTGGTTTCTTACCATTTTTACGTATTATTGAACTTCGTCCTCGTATTTAATACTTTTTTAAACTTGAAAGTTAAATAATATTTCTAACGAAGTTTTGGCTGAATATGTATATATTATTGTGTCCGAAGGGCTTATGTGATTCTACATTGAGTATGGGATCGGGTTACGCGCCACAACAATATTATAATATATTGATATGAGGCCGAAGGCCTAGTTGATGCCACGAGATGGCTTAATATTGCGCTTGGGCCGTAAGGGGCCCCTCTCGGAGTCTGCATACCCCTAGTGAGCGCCGTCGACGATAAAAAAATGGAGTAGGTTGCATGCCGTTGCGGATGCTAGAGAGTACCGGAGTATGTGTTGCACTTCATATTTGACTGTTATTTACTTATTTATCTTTTGTAGTACTTCCTTAATTATTTTCATTGGTTTACAGACTTTATATTACTTGGTTTACATTGCTGCATTTATAGAATTACTTTTTGCCTATTCAGGGTTTCTTATTCTTAGCCTTTATTTATGTTTATTACTCACTAGGACGGAGTACTCACATTACCTACACCTTGTGTGCAGATCCATGTGGATCTGAGGCCGAGTGAGGACTTCTCTGCCGAGCAGCGTATCCAGGAGTATAAAGGTAGCTACATGACGTCCGAAATCCTGATTTTCCCTTTTATCTTATTGATTCATTTCCGCATTTCTTTAGAACGATATGTAGTAGTTCGGTACTCTTGTATTAGAGGCTCAGATTTGTGACACCGGATTCTTTGGGTTGTGTATTAGTATTGGTATTTTTTTGGGATTTCCACATGTTTTTTACTATTTCAGATTTCTAGTATTATAACTTGGTAAATCATCTGTGTTAATTAATAATGAACTGTTATAAATGGGTTGAGGTTGTAAATTAGTCAGGCTTGCTTAGCAGTATATTGAGCACCATCATGGTCGGGATTGGGGTTGTGACATGCCTACTCAATTAGAGTCAGTGGTGCAATCTTCTAAGAATATTAATCAATCTAGATAGGGACAACAACATATACAACACAAAGTTAACAGTTCATTCCAGTCCAGACAACATCCTAGATATTCTACCTGTGGTAGGAACACAATAGTCATTGCTTTGATATTGATGGTGCTTGTTTTACTTATGGTGAAAAAGGTATATTGCTAAGTAATGTCCTAGAGGAAAATTTTTTTCTAGCCATGCTACTAAATAGCCGTAAGGATATGTAATAGCTATATAGTCTCAGACTCAGCCATGGTTGACAGGATATACAAGTTGCTCAAGGAAAGGGTGGACTGTTGAGGTTAATCGCTATGGCCAGACATGATATCGAGACATCTAATGTAATAGTCACTAGTATTATCACTATCGGTTCTCCTGGGGCATACACTCTTATTGATCCTTGTTGTTAGTATTCATGTGTATCTCCATTTTTTGCCATATACTTAGAATAAGGAGTTGAGTCTCTTAATATGCCAAATATGGTGGTGATCTCAGTAAGGGAGACTATATCTATGGATAGAGTCTACACCAACAATGTCATATATGTTCGGGCTAGGGACAGCGTAGTTGATCTGCTAGTGTTTCCGATGTCTCACTTTGATGTGATTATAAATATAGATAGGTTGGCATAATGTTATGCTTTGATTGTTTGCCTTGCTAAGCTTATATGTTTAATTTTTCCTAGAGAACCATGTTTAGTGTGGAAAGGCCTAACTCCTCTGACTAAGGGAAATATAATATCTTACCTAAAAGCTTAAGATATTAATCATTGGCTAGCCTATATTAATCATAAGATACTACTTATTGGACACATGAGAACCAATAGTGATAATACTAGTGACTACTGCATTATATGTCTCAGTATCATGTCTGAAAAAAGCGAAGAATCTCAGTGGTTCACTCACTCCATGAGCAACCTGAGCACCCTGTCGACCCTGGTCGAGTATGGGATTGCATAGATGTCGTTGTTCCGTACGGCAGTGTAGTAGCATGGCTAGTCGCAGAATTTCCTTAGGACAATACTTAGCAATATGCCCCTTTCACCATAAGTAAAACAAGCACCAACAATAATAAAACAAAATCACTACTGCGGTTCCTACTAAAGGTAGAACATCTCGAATGTCGTCTGGACTTGAATGGTCCCATAATATTGTATCTATTGTTGATCATGTCTAGCTAGATAACTCTTAGAATACTGCACCATTGACTCTTACTGGGTAGACCTGAATTGCCAATGGTTAAAACCACTATTGCCACCATATGGAGCAAACTAAACTTGCCTCTGTTATGGGCCTTTTTGCTTTCTCGCTCAACTCTGTTCTGCTCCTGATAGGACTGGTACGGAGAGCAAAGTCAACTACCTTTGAATAGGTACTACCTTGCACATCCCTAAGCACAGGACCACGATAATGACGCTCAAGTCCATCCACGAACAATCTCACATTCTCATGCTCATCTACAATGAAGAAGTGTGCATATCTGACTAACTTGGTGAACTTAGACTTACACTTCTTAACTGTTATAGTGCACTGATGCAGCTGCTCAACTAACATATTATGCCACATCGTTTGCTCAGTGCAATGATTTTGTTCATAAACATGGATGAAAATGTTGACAAAGTAATAGGTGGCAACTCTACTCGTCTAACTCTATGAGTTGAAGTCCATTATGATTCTGCAGATCCTGAAAATAGGGAAGTAGCAAACTCCGCACCACGAGTCTACTTCAGCTTCAATGTAGTTAGTATCTTTTCACAATGCTCAGTAAACTTCTAATGCTCAAAAGAAGCTGATATAGCATCGAACTCTAGTGGCTTAATATCCATAAAATTCTTAAGATCTCTAGGTTGACTTGTAGTTGCAGCTGGCTGAACAACCTACTAAAGGACTATGTGGAGTATCTAGGGAGCAGCAACATTCATCTAACTTGTGCTTGTGTCTTTGAAGTAGCCTAAGAAACTAGAAGTTCATCCTAAGTAAGCGCCAATGTCTCTAAAACATTCAACATCCTCGCCATTGTGTTTACAGGTAACGAAGTAGTAGGTACAACAGTTAGATTTATAGTGGAGCATCCTGAACCACCTGTTCATTCATATACTCTTATACAACTTGGGGCTGGTCCCCTCCATAATTTTATGCTGGGAAGCCCCTTGTGTCCTTGTTTGAGCTCTAATATGGTGAACCCTAGCTTGACCAGCACCGTGGGTAGTACCAATCCTAGCACTGTGTCCAGCAAATACATTTGATCGTCCAGCAGAGAAGGATGTGTGTGTCCTAGCCATCTGGCGATAGAAATATTTAAAAGTCAAACTCAAGTCATCTCAAGGCACGATCTAGGAATGCAAGAATGGACATCCTAAATACTTAGTAGCCTCAAGATCTAATGTATGAGGGTGAATAAGACTCTACTAAGCATAGCTGCATGACCCCGAGACTTAAAGTCTACACTTTATACCAACTTTGTTAGATTCCAAACTACCTTTTAGACGTGATTGGCACGCAGAGAGAACCACCCGCTAGGAGATCCAGTTTCTTATACACTTAACCATTTATACACACACTGAAAGATAATATGTGCTAGTCCAAACGCATTATTAATTATTAAATACGAAATATTATCCAACCAAATCCATAATTGATTTATAGAAAACCTAACGACTACTCAAACAATAAATCTCTAGCCCAAATCCCACACTAAAATCATTGAACTTCTAATATATCAATATGAGGTTAATGGACGAGCATGGAAACCCCAAAATAAATAAAATAACTAGTAAAAATTAGATAAAGCTTAAGGGACGACCTTCGCAAAAAATGCAATGGCTTACCTTAGCAATAGAATTATCCAGATCAAACTCGTTATCCACTAGTCTCGTCCCCTAACAATGATATTTGTATAGATATGCAAGTAAGGAGTGAGTTACATGTAAATATAATACAGTAAGATCTTCGACCTGGCGCTTTGAATACTTCTGGAACAATTGTTATAAAATACAAGCACAACAACAAGCACAAAGTAATATGTACAATAACTATATGTATTATAATAAAATGGTAGAATAGCCTAGAAACCATTATACTTATTCCGATTTGTCATTCCGGTCATTGTAATTCACAAAGTTTCATTTGTACACTTATAGTTATCAAAATATAATACTTTAAAGCCCACTGATCGTTGCCTGAACGCTTGATGGCTAAGGTGGAGAAAATGTGTGTATTTCACGTGTATAACAAGCGTGAGTATGAATATTAAAATAAAAAATAATTAAAACATTAAGAAAGAATGTTTCAGAAAAAAGAAAAGGACAAGACAAATAGTAAGAAAAGAAAATTAGACAAAACCCAAAACTAAAAAATACCAATTCGATGAATCCCTGTCATTCTCCTCCTCGTCGTTTGCCTCCCTCTCTCAAAAAGTAAATAAAGTATAAAGATCACTTAGATCAAAAAACTCAGATATTCTGTTCTCGGAAAAAAAAATAAAGTTTGGTCTATCAAAACTAAATATCGCAATTCATTAAACAACTATTTCTCCCAAAATCATATCCAAATATACATGCATATTTTCCATTAATTAATCCAAAATGCAGAAGCAAACCGTTCTGATATGAATGCTTTTAGCATTTGGAACTTCGTTTAGCAATCTTTGAATATTCAATAATTTTTGTAAATTACACCATCAAATGTTCAAACTTAGTTTCACCCAGCTCCTTTGAGTAAAAAAATGAAGCCTTAAATATCAATTGCTTTGAGCCTTCAAAATTGAGTCACTTGTGTCTAAATCATAAATCTATTGAGTTTTAGTAATCTCTTGAAAAAGAAATCATTGGTGGAGGCTAGAGGGTGGCCCGATGGGGGCTGGGCGGAAAAAAAAAAGAAATGAAAAAAGATGAAGAGGAGTAGGAAAGAGAAAATGGAGTGAATATCATATTTTTTTAAAAGTAGTTTCTGTCGAAAATATTGTAGTAACAAAAGTTATGTGACATATTTTATCTTATGTGGACATCAATCTCAGCGTGATTAAGTAAAACACAGGGTCAAAAGGGCTTAAAATTGTATATTTTTAAGAGATTTTTACATATATATATATATATATATATATATATATATGTTGTGTTGTTGTTGAGTTTGCCCTGTCCAATGGGTCCATTTTCTTCGGCAGTCGGTCAATGGACGGGCCATTGCCATATAGTTTTTAAAATCACTCGTAAAGGTAAGCTCCTCACTTAAACTTCCATGTCGCAATTAATCTAGAAAATATTTTGTTCATGACTTGCATATTTTGAAGGAGTCGTTATTATCTTTCTATATTCGTGAAAAAATAATTATGAAACTTAAACATAAACCGAAATGCAGAAGCAGAATTTATTTACAATTTATCCTTAAGGATCTTAATCTCTCTTAATATTCGAAGTTTCTAATTATTTACTTTCAGAATAGAACGAATTAGCTTCACTAATGTAGCGATACCTTAAACACCAGTGTTCAGCTAGCACAAATAACGACATCAAATTACATTTACTTCTTTTTGTTAGAAAATAAAGCAGAAAGAAAGGAAAATAATTCAGAATTTTTGTAAAAACACTAAGGGAATGACCATGTATTTATAGACAAAAAAATTTATAAATCAATAATCACTAAATTCAAATTCAAATTCAAAGCTAAAGCCAAGCCGAGCAAACGACGACGACAGTGTGGAGTTTGCCTTCTTCTCAATTATTTAAGAGTTAGAAAAAGTGCATTTATATTTAAACTCAATAATTTCTTTCCTCCACCAATCTGAAACAAAATTCCCATTAAAGAAATCCTTTTCAAATTATTATTTCATTTCTCACTCACACCGCTTTTCCAACAAAAAATTAACAATCCTCAATATGAATGGGGAATGTTTATAAGAAGGAACATGCATGAAAACTATGTAATTTGCAAGCAAGGGTTAATTGCATCTGGATAATTAAGCTTCCCTTTGAACTTTTCATGATGAACATATATGAGTTGCTAATTGATTGATTTGATATCTTTAAACCATCGAGTATTGGTATATACCCAGCCAATTGTAACGACTCGGCCAGTCGTTCCGAGAGTTATAGCCATATTCCTCTATTTTTGGCTCCTTTTGTGCTCTACAACTATTATATGATTTGCCAGGTTAGTTGGTTTGTCCGGAGAGATTTCAGAGTAAATTGAGATACTTAGTCTCATAATTGAAATCTTAAGTTGAAACAATTTATCGAATGTTCACTTATGTATAAACGACCATGGATTTGAGATTTGATGGTTCTGTTAGATCCGTTAGGTGATTTTGGACTTAGGAGTTTGTCCAGATTATGATTTAGAAGTTCGAAGTAGAATTAGGCTTGAAATTGCGAAAAGTTAGAATTTTAGAAAGTTTGACCGGGAGTGGACTTTTTGATATCGAGGTCGAATTGAATTTTTGAAAGTTGAGTAGGTTTGTGGTGTCATTTGTGACATGTGTGCAAAATTTAAGGTCAATCAGACGTGATTTGACAGGTTTTGACGTTGTTTGTAGAATTTGAAAATTTGAAAGTTCATTAGGCTTGAATCCATGTGCAAGTCATGTTTTTATATTGTTTGAGGTGATTTGAGGGTTAGACTAAGTTCGCGTGATATTTTAGGGCTTGCTGGTATATTTGGTTGAGGTCCCAGGGGCCTCATGAGTTTTAGATGGTTGACAGATTATTTTTGGACTTAGCTTAATTGCTGAAGATTGCTGGATAAATTTTCTTGTTTTCTCCTACGCATTCGCGAGGGTGGTCTCGCATTCGTGAACTGTACTTGGAGGCTGATGGGAAATAGTTCTTCACGTTTGCGAAGAGGGGCTCCCGTTCGCGATGGTCTAGTCAGTGGATGTATCACAAACATGAGAAGGGTGATGTGTTTGTGAAGAAGAGAGAAGATAACCCGGAACTCCATATTTTTGGCCTACACGTTTGCACGGGTGATGTCGCGTTCACAATGAGTAATGTTTGCTAAGCTTCGCATTCGCGAGTTAGTGGACGCGTTCACAAAGGGTTAATTTGATGGGGCAGTCAGAGTGTTCTACGCGAATGAGAGGGGTAGGTAGCATTCGCGATGAAGGCATCACTGGGAGATATAAAAAGAGTAAAAATGAGGGTTCCAAGATTTTCACCATTTCTAACATTTCTGAGCTCGGTTTTGGAGATTTTTGAGAGAATTTTCAAAAGGATTCTCGAGATAATTTATTTGTGTTCATTTTTCTTCAATAATTATGTTTCCTCATTAATTTTCCCACCTAGTTGGTGTGTTTTTGAGGTATAATTTGGGGGATTTGAGGCTAGGGATTTGGAGATTTGATTTTAGGAATTTGAATAGCCATTTGATGTTGGCTTTTAATAAATTTGGTAGACTAGACTGGTGAGTGAATGGACTTATGGGTGTTGGATTTTGAAACGTGGGCCCGGGGACAGACTCTTTGCCAATTCCGGATTTTTCACTTATAATTTTGCAGTTTCTTGTGGAATCAATTTTTTTAGCCTGTATTGATTGTATTGTTCGACTTATGGCTAGATTCCGCACATTTGGAAGCCGACTTGCGAGGAAAAGTCATATTGGAGTAGGGTCTTGGCTCGTGTAGATGTAAGTAATAGTTCTAAATCTGGTTCTGACAGTATAAAACCTCAAATTATGTGTTATGTTATTAGTTTGTAGGTGACACACATGTTAGGTAACGGGAGTGTGGATGTGCACCGTAGAAATTGTGACTTGGTAAATTTCGTGAAACTATTAAGTTGAATAACTTGTTGTTAGCTATATGCTCTACAAATTTTATAAAAATTTGACTGTAAATCATGTTAGAAATCATGTTTAGGCTATGTGTTGGTACATTTGGGACCCACAAAGCCGTGTTATGCGTTAAATTACTTGCTAAATGCTATTTGTACTTAGTCTCAGATTTTACTCACATATCATATCTCCGACTTTATTATTTCTTATTGATACATCATATCATTGTTGTTTGGGCTGATTTTTCATGGTTCCTGAGAGCTCGAGAGACTGGAGAGAGAGATCGATGACTGAGTGAGGACGAGGGCCTAATTGTGAGGATATTTATGGGATCGGGCTGCATGCCGCATTATGTTTCAGGGATTTATACCATGATTGACTTGATATAGCGCTTTGGTTGAAGGAGCCCATCCGGAGTCTATACACATCCCAGTGAACGCAAGTACCTATTCAGTGCGCGCACGGAGTGCTGAGCGACAGTGTGGAATGAATGGTTGTGAGGTTGTAGTGACCGGAAGGACTGAGTGATTATTGCTCTGAGAGGCTGAATATGATTTCATTGTTGTTGCACATAGTTGCCATATATCATCATTTTTGAAATTTTTTGGGAGATATTTTTATCCGATTTTTACTTGGATTTGGCATGTACAAACTGATTTTGACTTAAATTGTCAGATTTGAAAGCATATCTGCTTTCTTTGTTGAGACTACTAAAATAGAACTATTATTTTTAGCAAATCCACTAGGCAAGATACTTAAGGCTGATTTTTATGTATATCAAAAAAGTAGAAACACAAGAGTCAGGAGGTCTTATAACATGAAAGAAATAAACTTTGACAATTACATAGCTCCTAATACCAAAATTAAGTATGATACTCAATAGTGATATTACATGATGTCTGCTAGGTGAAATATGAAAATATAATTTATAGACTAGCCAAAGTAAGTCCTCATTCATGATACTCATGTGATCTTTGCCCATATTCCAATTGCAGAATTAGATTCAAAATTTGTACCTCCCATTGTGCATCCAATAAGTTCATTACCATGTCGTCCCAGCATGTGTAGACAAAAAATTCAGCCGAGAATGGCCAATTCTACAAGGTTCCAACTGACACTGCCGTGTTATATGGTTGTTGCCTCATCCCTTCTTCGTGAGCATTGTTGCATTTGCCACACCAATTCCACCCAACTAGTCCTTCCTTTTGATTTGGAAAAACTCAGTATAATACTGTTGTGTCATAAAATAACACCCAAACACTCGTATCCTCTATCGAAGCTACTGTCCAGAATTTGTGCACGATGGTGGTGCACTGTTTGGTGTAATTTACATGTGATCTCCAGTGGTTATTAACAAAGACCAAATCATGGAATCCATTATGGGATATTGTAAATATAAATGTGTAGCTCGTCACTATCTTCAGTTCTTTATTTAGTCTTGTTACTTTCTGAATTGGTTGTACTCACGCTATACTCTGTACTTCGAGTACAAATCCAGGAAATTTTGGATACAGTGGGCGTTGATATCGTGTACGATTGATCTTTAGAGACTATGAGATAGCTGCCGGTGGACGCAGTCCTTGTTTCTCCTTCCTTATCTTTTCTATATTTGTATTTTGATCTAGACTTTCATAGACATTTCTTTTCTAGAGTGGTGATGTACAGATGCTCATGAGCTCAATGACACCCGATTTGGGAGCTAATTTTTGCACTTGTGTTTTGGTTTTTACCCCAGTTTATGAAAACTGTGCTTATGTAAAACTACTTGATTCATTTTCTATGAATTGTTGGGAATATTTTAGAAATGTCAGCTTACCTAGTACCACAATAGGTGCCACCACAATATGTTAGGATTTGGATTGTGACAAGTTGGTATCAAAACCTAGGTTACATAGGTCACATGAGTAATGAGCAGGTTTAGCAGAGTCTTGCGAATCTATACGGAGACGTTTGTACCTATCTTCGAGAGGTTGCCAAACCCTTAGGAAACTTTATATTCTTGAATTCTTGTCTTGCGAATCTGTTGATTCTGGTAACTAAACATCTATTATTGTAGTGTCTCATAGATGGTGAGGACGCGGACTATTGGGCAGGATGGATGGCTACCAGTACCACAAGTTAGGGCCGAGAGAGGCCAAGATCATGGTAGGGGCAGAGATGCAACTCGCACAACAACTAGGGCAGCACCTGGAGATCCACCAGTAGCCCAGTTCAGGAGCAGGTTCTAGTTGTGTATGAGCCAGTGGGGCCAGCTAGCACACCAGTTGTGCCCATCGTGATTCCACGCTTCCTGTCTTTTAAGAGGCCTTATCTCAAATTCTTACCATATGCACCAGTCTTGCTCAGGCGGTCGCAGTTTCGGTCGCAACAACCAATTCTCAGGCCAGAAGAGGTACTCAGACTCCCACTACCCGAATACTAGAGCAGGTGATGTAGGGACTCTGGACACCGGGGGCACTACCATGCCAACTGGTTCTAGGTGCTCAGGCATATGTGGTTTCTGTTATGACTGATGATGAGCAATGAAGAGTAGAGAGGTGCGGGAGGCTCCAGCCTCCATCTTTTAGTTGTTGGAAACACGTTTCAAATGCAATATACTAAACGTGTGTTCTTTTGTAGGTTTTGATGAATGTCAAACAAAGCAATAAGCGATATATAGCAGTGCTCAAGGACAAGCACATAATGGATGCATTACAAGAAGCTCAAGACAATGCTTGGAAATGTTATAATTGAGTCAATATTAATTGTGATCTTGATTCCTCAATCTTGGCTCATAACATGGCTTCTCTACTAAAATTATTTTTCCAAAATCATGCATATTTAAAGTAAGTGTCAAATGATTTTAAACTATGCATATTTACATTTGTTAAAATGTTTTCCAAACATGCCTCAAAAATCTGGGCTAAGATAATCGATTATGTACTTATGATAATCGAGTATCTCTAAGCCAAGACTGCATGACAATCGATTGTGAATTAATGATAATCGATTGTGAGTAAGCCAGTTAACATCAGGTTTTTGCAAACTGCATAACAATCGATTGTGTACTTTCGATAATCGATTGTTAACTGAGGCAAAGTTTTCAAAACTCATAAAAATCGATTATGAACTAATGGTAATCGATTGGAATGAGAAAAATGTCTCCCAGTGATTTTAAGTAAAATAATAATCGATTGTGGCTTTTGATAATCGATTATATATGAGACAGTAAGTTTTGAAATTAATTAATAATCGATTGTGGCTTTTGATAATCGATTATATATGAGACAGTAAGTTTTGAAATTAATTAATAATCGATTGTGGCTTTTGATAATCGATTATATATGAGACAGTAAGTTTTGAAATTAATTAATAATCGATTGTTCTATTTGATAATCGATTGTTGAAGCTGACCGTTGTCATATTTTTTTTTAAATTACCTTCAGGTAATCGATTGTGATATTTAACAATCGATGTTTTAGCGTAAAATCTGGAAAAGATTTTCTGAACGTTGTTAAAATAATCGATTATTGATTTCCTGATAATCGATGTTTTATGCCAAAAATTGGAAAGGATTTTTTAACGTTATAATTAATCGATTATTGATTTGAAGTAATCGATTGTTAACGTAAAATCTGGGATTGATTTTTTGATCTGATAGGCAAACAATCGATTGTTTAGTCCTGACAATCGATTGTCACTGAGTAATTTCAGCAATCCTTAATTGGCAATTAGACAACGGTAAGACTGAGTTTTTCACCTATAAATACAGGTTTAACTCAGTGTTTTCACAACAACAACACATACAATTTAAGTATTTTCATTGCTAAAAGCTTTCTTACATTGATCATCATTTTCATTCATCTATAAAGCTTTTTGAAGAGCCATTCTATTGAGCTAAGTTGTTGTGATCTTGAGCGTACTATTTCTACTCATATCTACTCATTGAGGAGTACTTTGTAAAGTGAGTGTGTCTTTGTGTTTGTAAGAGAATTGCGATTCTCGTTTGTTGAGGAACTTGTGTTTCCTCGGTTGAAGTCTTTGGGATTGTTATCCCCGAGCAATTGAAGTCTTTGGGATTGGTATCCCCGAGCAATTGAAGTCTTTGGGATTGTTATCCCCGAGCAATTGAAGTCTTTGGGATTGGTATCCCCGAGCAATTGAAGTCTTTGGGATTGTGATCCCCGAGCACCTAGGTGAGGCTTGTGTCCTCAGCTGTAACGGTTTGTTAAGCACCCGTAAGCTTGACAAGTTTAGTGGAAATCTCGAGAGAGTCTCTCGGGGACTGGACTAACCACGTTTGTGGCCAACCAGGATACATCTTTGTGTAAGTTTATTTTACTGCACTTGTCTTAATTTCTGCAAAGTTTTTAAATTCCGCACTAAAACGCTTAATAATTTTAAAACGCTATTCACCCCCCCCTCTAGCGTAAAGCGTTATTTCCAACAATTGGTATCAGAGCCATACTCTCTGAAAGACTTAACCGTTTGAGAGAATCTTTCCATGGCTTCTACTCTAGACTCTTTTGCAGGTATTGATGAAGGACAGTGCCCCACAAGACCTCCTTTGTTCAACGGGACAAATTATTCATATTGGAAAGAAAGGATGCAGATATTCGTCAGATCAAACAGCCCTTACTTGTGGAAGGTATACACCAAAGGAAATGAGGTTCCTGTCAAACAGGTGGAAGGAGTATGGGTGCCAAAATCAGAAGAGGAATTCAACGCCGAGGATAATCGAATAGTCCAAAATAATTTTAAAGCTATTAACTTATTACTTTGTGCTGTTAATGCTAATGATTACAGGAAAATCTCCTGCTGCAAAACAGCGAAAGAAATGTGGGACAAGCTTGAGGTCACTTACGAAGGGACTGACCAGGTAAGAGAAGCTAAAATTGACTTTTTAACTCATGCTTACGAATTGTTCCATATGAATGAAGGCGAAAAGGTAGACGAGATGTTTGAGCGGTTCTCATCAATAGTGAATGATCTCCACGCGCTCAAGAAGACGTTCACAGACAAAGAACTAGTTCGAAAAATCCTTAGGAGCCTAACACCGGCATGGCGATCAAAGGCTGATGCGATTCAAGAGTCAATTGGAATCACGAACGTCACCATAGACGCTCTTAGAGGTAATCTTAAGACTTATGAATCCACTATTCTTAACCCTGTTATTGATGAACAAAGAAGGCAAAAGATTGCTCTAAAGGCGAGCACAAGTCAATCACCGATTGAAGAGGATGGAGATAGCGAATTTGGACTCATCATCAAAAAGTTCCAAAAATTCATGCGAAAAGAATATGACCGCAAAGGAAAAAAACAAGGTGAGCAAGTTAAATGTTATGAATGTGGTGAAACAGGGCATATCAAAACAAACTGCCCAAATCTTAAAAAGGAGAAGAAACCCTTCAAGAAGCAACGAGCATACATATCTTGGGGAGGAGATTCCGGAGACGAATCCAGTGAAGAAGAAAATGAAGAAGCGGCAAATCTCTGCCTCATGGCACAGGAAGAAAATCAAAGTGAGGTAAGTCAAATCTCTTCTCAAAATTTTTATACTCTTGATGACATGAGAAATGCCTTTGATGAATTGTATGCTGAATTTCTCAAAGTTACAAAAACCGTCACTAGTTTAAGAGAAAGTGCTTCTCTAAAAGAACAAGATTTTCAAAAACAGTTTTCATTAAAAGAAAAAGAATTAGAAAAATTGGTTTTGGAAAATGAGAAGCTACTAGAACAAAACAAGTTTTATGGGAAAAGAAGTTCTGACAAGCCCGAGAGTTCTACAAAAAATTGTGCTTCTTGTGTAGTCCTTAAGAATGAAGTAGGTAGATTAAAAGGCACACTAGACAAATTCAACTCCTCTCATAAAAACTTGAATGTGGTGCTTGATAACTTGAAATCAACCAAGCATGGAATAGGCTTCAAAAATGAAGAAGAGGTTGATGCAAAAACCCAACCACCTAGAGCTCAACCTAGGATTAATAACAAAAATGTCTTTCCTAAAACTAACATGCATGCTAGACAAAATATTAGGAGACCTAGACATGACTTTCCACCTAGCAATCGTCACCATAGACATGATGCATATTTTAGGCACAACAGTGATCATGCTAGAAGATCCCGAAATGTTCAACCTAGAAATGATTATGGTGCTCAAATTAGGAGAAATGAAAATAGAGAAAACAATGTGCATTATTCCAGCTACTATGAGCCTAGACGCATGCATAATCCAAATGTGACATGTCATTATTGTAGACGAATTGGTCATATTGCTCCCGCATGCTTTACTAGACATAGACATGCTACTCAAACATATCATTATAGTATGCATAACCCTCAAGGACCCAAAATGGCATGGGTACCAAAAGAGCATTGATTTGTTTTGCAGGTGTGCTTGAAGGAATCAAGTGTAGTGGATGCTCCAAACACTTGACGGGAGACGAATTCAAAATTCCTTCAATTAAAGCACAAAGAAGGAGGAAGAGACGAAAAGTCGGTTTAGAGACTTCTTTAAATCGGAAGTATTTTCGAATTTTTTTTAAAAAGACAAAATACAAGGAAGACAAAGGCAAAATTGTGAAAGAAGCTTCTCAAATTGAAGAATGAGCCAAAGGACCAAAATGAACGGAGGATGCTCAAAATCAGGTAATTGGCAAAGTCGAAGGGAAGGTAAGTACCCTAAACCCTCTTAAGAACATCCTAGGACAAAATTCTTAAGAGTTCACGTTCTTCACCCGACTACACAAGTTTCAAAGTTATCATTTCATTTATAGATTATTGACTTGAGCGTCGGAGATGTTTAATTCTATTTTGCTGGCATCCCCCCAAAAAGGTAAGAGGAAAGTATGAATTATCTTGATACAAGAAAAATCGATCATAATCGATTATTTATGCTTACAATCGATTATCAGTATCAATAATCGATTATTTGTTGATTCAATTTTCTGCCATGAAATCTTGTTGACTGTTTACATTGCCTGATAGAATTAAGTTTCATCATTTTAGCATCCCCCTTCCAAACAATCGATTATTAGTAATAGGCGACGTTGGAGGGAAGGTAAGTACCCGGAGCTCTCTTAGAAATACCTTAGATCTTACTGCTTTTGTTTCTCAAATTGAACCCAAAACCATCTCTGAAGCAATTGGGGATGAATTTTGGACCTTGGCAATGCAAGAGGAGCTTAACCAATTCAAACGTAACAACGTTTGGGATTTGGTGCCAAGACCCGAAGGTCATACCATAATTGGTACGAAATGGGTTTTTCGAAATAAATTAGATGAAAATGGCATAATCACTAGAAACAAAGCTAGGCTTGTGGCTCAAGGCTATAATCAAGAAGAAGGGATTGATTATGATGAGACATATGCTCCGGTAGCTAGATTAGAGGCCATCCGTCTGTTGCTTGCTTTTGCATCTTCTATGAATTTCTTTTTATATCAAATGGATATGAAAAGTGCCTTTTTAAATGGTTTTATCCAAGAAGAAGTTTTTGTAAAACAACCCCCCGGTTTTGAAGACTTTAATTTTCCCAATCATGTTGTCAAACTCAAAAAGACCCTTTATGGTTTAAAACAAGCTCCTCGAGCTTGGTATGAAAGGTTGAGTAAATTTCTTTTAGAAAATAATTTTATTCATGGAAAAGTTGACACAACTTTATTTGTCAAGCATGAAAACAATGATATCTTGCTAGTTCAAATATATGTAGATGATATCATTTTTGGTGCTACTAACAATGCTCTATGCAAGGAATTTTCAAACTTAATGACTAGCGAATTTGAGATGTCCATGATGGGTGAGTTACAATTCTTTTTGGGATTTCAAGTAAAACAAATGAAGGAAGGTACATTCATTTGTCAAAGCAAGTATTGCAAAGATCTGCTTAAACGTTTTGACATGAACAATGCAAAGGAAATAGCAACTCCCATAAGCACATCCGATCATCTCGACAAAGATGAAAAAGGTAAGGAAGTCGACATCAAAAAGTACCGAGGTATGATTGGCTCTCTTCTTTATCTTACTGCTAGTCGTCCGGACATCATGTTTAGCGTGTGCGTCTGTGCCCGTTATCAATCATGTCCAAAAGAGTCTCACCTTACTGCGGTAAAGCGGATTCTAAGGTATCTTGTCGGTACTACCAATGTGGGTCTATGGTACCCCAAAGGTTCTTCATGCCAACTTATTGGCTATTCCGACTCCGATTTTGCTGGATGCAAATTGGACCGCAAGAGCACTAGCGGCACTTGCCACTTGCTCGGTAGCGCTTTAGTTTCTTGGTTTAGTAAGAAGCAAGTTAGTGTTGCGTTGTCCACAACCGAGGCTGAATATGTAGCCGCGGGGAGTTGTTGCGCTCAAATCCTATGGATGAAACAACAACTCTTGGACTATGGCCTACGTCTTGATCACATTCCTCTTAGATGTGACAACACTAGTGCCATATGCTTGACGAAGAACCCCATTCTTCACTCGCGAACAAAACACATTGAAATTAGACATCATTTTATTAGAGATCACGTTCTAAAAGGCGATGTCGAAATTGAATTTGTTGAAACAAAAAGCCAATTGGCAGACATCTTTACAAAGCCCTTAGATAAAGAGTCCTTCTTCCGAATTCGTAGTGAACTCGGGATCCTTGACTCCACGTTGATCTAAGTCATGCATTGCATTTTATTTCTTACATAATTTCTAACTTGAGCGTCGGAGGCGTCTAACATTTTGTTTCAGGTATCACCCTAAAGAAAAGGGGATCATAAAAAGCATGACGCAAGATACTCAAGTATTCTACAGGAAAATCGCCGTCAAACAATCGATTACTGTATCAATAATCGATTACTTCCGTTATTTTTTTCCAATAAATAAACTTGTGTTTATTTCATATTTGTTATTCTTCCCTTGTGTACATTTTTTTGCTAATGGCAAAAGGGGGAAGAAACGGGATATCAAGAAGTATGCTATATTATGCTATATGCTCTCAACTTCATTCATGCTTAAAGTGAGGGGGAACATGAATTGAGGGGGAACATGACACTTGTCTTGGTTTATCAATATCAAAATAATTATTGCATATATCCCGCCTATGTTTGCCATTATCAAAAAGGGGGAAATTGTTGGAAACACGTTTCAAATGCAATATACTAAACGTGTGTTCTTTTGTAGGTTTTGATGAATGTCAAACAAAGCAATAAGCGATATATAGCAGTGCTCAAGGACAAGCACATAATGGATGCATTACAAGAAGCTCAAGACAATGCTTGGAAATGTTATAATTGAGTCAATATTAATTGTGATCTTGATTCCTCAATCTTGGCTCATAACATGGCTTCTCTTACTAAAATTATTTTTCCAAAATCATGCATATTTAAAGTAAGTGTCAAATGATTTTAAACTATGCATATTTACATTTGTTAAAATGTTTTCCAAACATGCCTCAAAAATCTGGGCTAAGATAATCGATTATGTACTTATGATAATCGAGTATCTCTAAGCCAAGACTGCATGACAATTGATTGTGAATTAATGATAATCGATTGTGAGTAAGCCAGTTAACATCAGGTTTTTGCAAACTGCATAACAATCGATTGTGTACTTTCGATAATCGATTGTTAACTGAGGCAAAGTTTTCAAAACTCATAAAAATCGATTATGAACTAATGGTAATCGATTGGAATGAGAAAAATGTCTCCCAGTGATTTTAAGTAAAATAATAATCGATTGTGGCTTTTGATAATCGATTATATATGAGACAGTAAGTTTTGAAATTAATTAATAATCGATTGTGGCTTTTGATAATCGATTATATATGAGACAGTAAGTTTTGAAATTAATTAATAATCGATTGTTCTATTTGATAATCGATTGTTGAAGCTGACCGTTGTCATATTTTTTTTTAAATTACCTTCAGGTAATCGATTGTGATATTTAACAATCGATGTTTTAGCGTAAAATCTGGAAAAGATTTTCTGAACGTTGTTAAAATAATCGATTATTGATTTCCTGATAATCGATGTTTTATGCCAAAAATTGGAAAGGATTTTTTAACGTTATAATTAATCGATTATTGATTTGAAGTAATCGATTGTTAACGTAAAATCTGGGATTGATTTTTTGATCTGATAGGCAAACAATCGATTGTTTAGTCCTAACAATCGATTGTCACTGAGTAATTTCAGCAATCCTTAATTGGCAATTAGACAACGGTAAGACTGAGTTTTTCACCTATAAATACAGGTTTAACTCAGTGTTTTCACAACAACAACACATACAATTTAAGTATTTTCATTGCTAAAAGCTTTCTTACATTGATCATCATTTTCATTCATCTATAAAGCTTTTTGAAGAGCCATTCTATTGAGCTAAGTTGTTGTGATCTTGAGCGTACTATTTCTACTCATATCTACTCATTGAGGAGTACTTTGTAAAGTGAGTGTGTCTTTGTGTTTGTAAGAGAATTGCGATTCTCGTTTGTTGAGGAACTTGTGTTTCCTCGGTTGAAGTCTTTGGGATTGTTATCCCCGAGCAATTGAAGTCTTTGGGATTGGTATCCCCGAGCAATTGAAGTCTTTGGGATTGTTATCCCCGAGCAATTGAAGTCTTTGGGATTGGTATCCCCGAGCAATTGAAGTCTTTGGGATTGTGATCCCCGAGCACCTAGGTGAGGCTTGTGTCCTCAGCTGTAACGGTTTGTTAAGCACCCGTAAGCTTGACAAGTTTAGTGGAAATCTCGAGAGAGTCTCTCGGGGACTGGACTAACCACGTTTGTGGCCAACCAGGATACATCTTTGTGTAAGTTTATTTTACTGCACTTGTCTTAATTTCTGCAAAGTTTTTAAATTCCGCACTAAAACGCTTAATAATTTTAAAACGCTATTCACCCCCCCCTCTAGCGTAAAGCGTTATTTCCAACATTAGTAGGGTAGAGTCAGATGATGCTCAAGGTTTCCTGGACAAGTGTCAAATGAGTCTTCGTACGATACGTATTCTGGAGACCAGTGGGTCTCATTCTGTACTTTTTAGTTCACTGGGGCTGCCTTTTGCTGGTGGGAGGCTTATGAGAGGCATAGGCCGGTCGATGCAGTGCCGCTTACATGGTAGTAGTTTTTCGTTCTCTTCTTGGACAATACGTGCCATAGTCTCGTAGAGAGGAGCTGCATAGGCATTTTGAGCAGTTACGTCAGGATGGCATGTCCATGATGTAGTGTAAGATGTGGTTTTCTGAGTTGGCTTGTCATGCAGTTTGGATGGTTCCAACTGACATGGAGAGGATCAAGAGGTTCATTGATGACTTCACATATCAGTTGCAGTTGTTTATGCCTAGGGAGAGGGTGTCTGGTGCTACTTTTGATGAGGTTATCGATATTGCTCAGCATATAATGGTTGTCCTCAACCAGGAGCGGGTTAAGAGGGATGATAAGAGGCTTCATGAATTAGGTGGTTTTGGTGGTGTTTCTTCTAGAGGTAAGTTGTACCACGACAGGGGCCGTCCTTATAGGAATGCTAAGATAGCTCGTCCAATCACCATTGTACATCATGTCACCATGGTTCCCATAGTTATCAGTAGGGTCACTTATCTCTCAGTGCCCTTCTAGCTCAGAGTTCGTCCCATGCTCCATCAGTTCAGGGCTTATCTACACCAGGTCCTTTTACTAGTTATCCTAGTGATCGGGGCTCCCTTAGTCCCCATCACCAGCACCAAGGAGTTGTTTGAGTGCGGGGAGTTTGGGCATGTGTGGAGGTAGTGTCCTTGTCGTCAAGGAGGTCTAGTGAAGCAAAAGAGTTAGGTTACGACTTCCATAACAGTTGCTACACCAAACGCTCAGCTAGCTTGGGATGGTGCCCTATCAGCTAGAGGTCGCCCTAGAGGGGAAAGCCGACCAGGTGGCGGTCATTCTCGATTCTATGCTCTTCCCGCCAGGCCAGATACCATTGCTTCAACTGCAGTGATCACAAGTATTGTCTCAGTTATCCATAAGGATGCCTCTATATTATTTGACCTTATCATCATATTTTACTCACTATCCGGATGTGCCGGTTAGTCTCTAGTTTTATCTGTTCATGTATCTATGCCGGTAGGCAATACTATTGTTATGGACTGTGTATATCGATCGTATGTAGTGAATGTTTTGGTCTCTTATTGCTTAGTATGGTTTATTTCGATGTAGTATTATGTACGGACTGGTTGTCTCCATGTCATGATATTCTAGATTGTCACGCTAAGACCATGACGTTAGCGATGCCCGCTTTGCCATAAATTTAGTGGTGAGGTTCTCTAGACTATGTTCCCAATAGAATGATTTCATACTTGATCCCAGCGGATGGTTGGGAATGATTGTTTATCTTATTTTGCCTTTGTGAGGGATGTTAGTGCTAAGACCCCTACGATTGATTCAACTCCGATAGTGCAACATTTTCTGGTTGTGTTTCCTATAGACTTGCCGGGCATGCTGCCCGATAAGGATATTGACTTTGGTATTGACTTGGTGCTGGGCACTCAGCGCATTTTTATTCCTCCATACTATATGGCACCGGCTGAGTTCAAGGAACAACTTAAGGAACTCCTTGATTAGGGGTTTATTAGGCCTAGTATGTCATATTAGGTTGCACTTGTTCTGCTTGTGAAGGAGAAGGATTGTACTATGAGAATGTGTATCGATTATAGGTAGTTGAACAAAGTCGCAATCAAGAACAAGTTTCCTTTACCACATATTGATGATCTATGACCAACTTCAGGGAGCGAGGGTGTTCTGTAAAATTAATTAAGGTCCGTGTATCACCAGTTGAAGATTGGGACTTGGATATTCTTAAGACAACTTTAAGGACCCGTTATGGTCATTATGAGTTTCTTGTGATTTCTTTTGGGTTGATCAACGCCCCAAACACATTCATGCATCTGATGAACAATGTGATTTCGCCTTATCTAGACTCGTTTGTAATTGCATTCATTGATGATATCCTGGTATTCTCTCGTAGTCAGGAGGAGCATGCCCAACATTTGAGTATTGTGTTACAGCAGTTGATGGAGGAGAAGCTTTATGCTAAGTTCTCCAAGTGTGAGCTTTAGCATAGTTCAGTGGCGTTCTTGGGGCATGTGGTGTCCAGTGAGGGGATTCAGGTGGATCCAAAGAAGATAGAGGCAATTCAAAGTTGGCTCAGACCGTCCTCAACTATGAAGATTTAGAGCTTTCTAGGGTTCGCTAGCTATTATCGCTGCTTCGTGCAGGGTTTCTCGCCTATTGCATATACCTTGACCAAATTGACCCAAATGGGTGCTCCTTTCAAGTGGCTGGGTGAGTGTGAGGAGAACTTTTAGAAGCTCAAGAATGCCTTGATCACAACTCCGGTTCTAGTTTTCCCTTCAACTTCAAGCTCTTATACTATATATTGTGATGGTTCTCGGATCGGTATTGGATTTGTTTTGATGGAGGAGGGTAGAGTGATTGCTTATGCTTCGTGTTAGTTGAACCCTCATAAGAAGAACTACCATGTCCATGATTTAGATTTGGCTGCCATTGTTCATATGTTGAAGATTTGGCACTATCTCTACGGTGTGTCTTGTGGTATCTATTGATCATCAGAGCCTCCAACACTTGTTCAAATAGAAGGATCTAAATTTGAGACATCAGAGATTGTTGGAGATGATAAAGGACTATGAAGTTACTATTCTATATCATCCAGGAAAGGCCGATATGGTGGCCGAAGCCTTGAGTATGAAGGCAGTGAATAGGTCTAGCCTTGCATTCATTCCTATTGGTGAGAGACCTCTTGCAGTTGATTTTAGTCCTTGGCTAATCAATTCATGAGATTAGATATTTCGGAGCCCAGTCGGGTTCTAGCATGTGTGGTTTCTATGTCTTCCTTATTTGATCACATAAGAGAGCGTAGGTATGATGATCCTCATTTACTTGTCTTGGAGGACAATGTTCAACACAATAATTCTAGAGATGTTACTGTTGGAGATGATGGGTTGTTGAGGATGCAGGGTTGGATATGTATGCCCAATGTGGATGGGTACATGAGTTGATTCTTGAAGAGGCCCACAGTTCGTGGTTTTCCATTCATTCGGGTGCCGCGAAGATGTACCAAGATTTGAGACAACACTATTGGTGAAGGAGAATGAAGAAGGATATAGTTGGGTTTACAGCTCGGTGTCTTAACTATAAAAAGGTAAAATATGAGCATTAGAGATCAGGTAGATTACTTTAGAGGATAGAGATTCCAGAGTGAAAGTGGGAGCGGATCACCATGTATTTTATAGTTGGACTCCCACGGACTTCAAAGGAGTTCGATGCTATTTGGGTTTTACAGATTGGCTAACCTTGTTCGCGCACTTGATTCTAGTTGGTACTGTTTATTCTCCGAGCAATTGGCTGAGATTTACATATGATAGATTATGCGCCTTCACGATGTGCCAGTTTCCATAATTTTAGATATAAGCACGTAGTTTTAGAGAGTCGTGTAGCAAGCGTTGGGCACCTAGGTTGAGTTGAGTACAACAGTTCACCCAAAGATAGATGGACAGTCTAAGAGAACTATTTAGATATTAGAGGATATTTTACGTGCTTGTGTTATTGTTTTCGGGGGTTCATGGAACCAATTCTATCGCTTGTGGAGTTTTCTTACGACAACATCTATCAGTCGAGCATTTTGATGGCTCCTCATAAGGGTTTGTATGTAAGGCGGTGTAGATGTCCGGTGGGATGGTTTGATCTGGGCGATGTTAGGCTATTGGGTACTGACTTGGTTCGGGATGCTTTGATAGGGTTAATTTATTTTAGGAGTGGCTTTGCCCGGTGTAGTCTAGACGGAAGAGTTATACCAACAGGAAGGTCCGTAGTGTTGCTTACATAGTTGGGGAGAAGGTTATGCTAAAGGTTGCACCCATAAAGAGTGTTATGAGGTTTGGAAAGAAGGGAAACTTGAGTCCACGATTTATTCGGCTGTTTGAGGTACTTAATAGGATTGAAGAGATGGCTTACAAACTTGCCTTGCCACATAGTTTGTGAAGTGTGCATCAAGTATTTCATTTTTCTATGCTCTAGAAGTATGTCGACGATCCGTCTCATATTTTGGATTTCAGCATGGTTCGGTTAGGTGGTGATATGACTTATGATATGGAGCCACTGGCCATATTTGTTAGGCATGTGTGAAAGTTGAGATAAAAGGATATAGCTTCAGTGAAAGTGCGGTGGAGATGTTAGCTTGTGGAGGAAGCTACTGGTCATTACCAACTCCGCACTATTAATAAGTAGCAAGAGAGGGTCGCAATATCTTTTACCCGATTTTAGGTTGGGATCAAATCAATAGAGAGCTAGAATTGGAATCGAGTATCTATGTAGTTTAGGGTTGCGTATGTGTTCTCAATTTCACTTATAATCATTTTTGGGGTTTTTGATTAATTCTACAATTATCAAACAACAAATGGTAATTGCAACTAAATTATGCTAAGATTTGTAATGCTACGATTTGTTCAAATAGGTTTTAAAGGCACTAGGGTAGTGACTTTGGCCTAGGTTGTCAATTGATGGGTACTTGAGCCTATGGCATCTTTGACATATTTGGGGAGTATGATATAATTGTTGAACTAATTTACCCACTCTACACCTCTCGATGGTTCATGTGATTTTGCCCAATTGACTTTCTCAAGATCAATCGAGTATGCAAATTTTTACAAACAACTAAGGTTCAAGTGGGGTATTACTTTCTCGAGGTTTAACCCGTTAATTGGGGCTATCAATCTTTTGAGTACGCCCTATTTCCTTGTTGGATCAATTTCAGAGACTTAGGCTCTCTTTATCAATAAGAACCCTCGTCAACTAAACCCATACTAGTGTTTGCAACCACTAATTCATCAATTAACCATGAAATTGGCCCAAATATCAAACACCTATAATCAATATAGACCTAAAATACAAGACCCGTCAATTACCCACACTAGGGTTGAGCCACAACCCTAGCTAATGGGTCTAGCTACTCATTTACAAAGAAGAAAAACAAGAAATAGATGAAGATAAACTCATATTATTTAACTACTAAAATAAAATTAAAGATTCACTGATTCAATGTAAATACAATTTCCCAAAATGGCTACATGAGTCGCTCCCACGAGCGCAGGTGCTTCTAAAACTATTTGATACCCTAAAAATGGAAAAAGAATCTATTTATACTAAGATAAGAAATCTGGACAAAACTGCCCCTATAGGGTTAGTGCGGACCGCACAAATAGGACTGTTGGTCCAAACTATGGCTTTGGCCTTGATAAACAGCTCTCTGAATCTTGGCATTGCGGACCGCAGAGAATGGACTACGATCATGGAGGCTTCTAGTACGGTCGGCGTAAAATGGACTATGGACCGTAAACACTTGAAACTTTGAAAATGCAACCTTTATGATTCTTGGCTCTGAGGACTGCACTAAATCGACTGCGGCCGCATTGCCTTCAGTGCGCACCACACAAAACCTAGTGCGGCTGCACTGCCTCTCTGCTTGAAATTTTAGCCTCTCTGAATCTCCTAGTGTAGACCACACAAAGTGGTGTGCGGCCGCACTGGGCTTGTTTTTACCGAGCTTGTCTTGTCGTTGGCACTTGTGCAAGTTGTGATCCTTTTGAGCTAATCTTTGATATCTCGTCACTTTTATGATCAAACCTTCAATCAAGTACAACTTGTGAGCCTTTTGGGACTATTTTGTATGAATTTCTAATCAAAGCATGAGCAAGAAGGAGTATAAAATGCGACAAAATTCCTAGTTATCAACTCCCCCAATCTTAAGCTTTTTCTTGTCCTCAAGCAAACAAAATAAGACTCACCCCATAAGGGAAAATCCAAGAAATTTTAAGTTATTCTAAAGCAACCTCAACTAGCATCAATTGGAACTAACAATTGCCCTCAATACAAATGAACCATTCACAACATTTACTCTTTGAAAAACCATGGATCAAGTGCGACACAAGAGCATCAAGAGTTGACTTAACACATCAAAGAAATCTTTCAATTACTTTGGTCATTGTGGATCCCAAAGTTACTCATCCTCAATTCTGCATAAGCAAACCTCAACCTTTGAATAGTGGCCCGCAAAATGAGGTTAATGGAAATTCACTCATCTCTCTCAAGAAAAAGTCACAAGTCCGGCTACATATGCTTGCCCTTTATGTGGGTATCAACTAATGTAAGCTTCATTTAACTTAAGATCATATATTGCTTTTATTGAGATATTGTGAAGTATTTTGGTTCATGGTAGGAAATGTTTTTGTCTAAGTGGGTTCCATCTTTCTTTAAGCACTTCTTTTGATTCATTTGTCATCCATTCACTTGAATCTTTGAGTCATTTCCACTTCTTTATTAGGGGTTAGAGAAACACAATGTCACTCTTTCTTAGGAGTTTCAAACCTTTTCTCCTTTTTTCAACTTTCTTCACCTTTCATTCTTTGTTTTTCTTGGACCCCTTTTTATTCTTTTTCACCTTGATCATTCTTTTTGTCTTTTTTCTTTTGTTTATTTTTCATTGCATTTCCTTTTCTTCATTTTTTTTCCTTCTTACCACTTTGTTGCAATTCTCGTCTCTCCCCTCAAACATAAACTTTTGCCATGTGCTAAAGAAAAGATCGGGTGCCAAGAGAGGGTATCTTTTAGAACGACTATAGGCTTGTATTATGGTTCTTGAAAGAACAAGGTATAAGGCTCAAAAGGGTTGACTAGAGATCACATCATTGGTAGGCTATGGAATTATTCAAACTATCATTTGGATCAAGGAGAGCCTATACTCATGTCTCAAATCAAAATTTACTTAGGATTTTGCCTCAACAAACATTTAGGACAATATCTAGATGAATGGTTGGAGACTTAAACTTGGGATTTCTAAAGACATACAGTCGGGGGACCACAACAACCTTAGATACGATTTGGGCACACATTGGTACCAAAAAATCACTTGATGATTATCTATCAACACAAGAGTCTCAAGGTCACAACTTTCACCATCCTAAACAGAAAAATTTGTTTTGATCATGAGATCAAAGGCAAATATGGTAGGCCCAAGTGAATCTTTGCTTGAGGCACCCTTTAACTACTAACTCTTAAAAACCAAAAATAAAAACAGATTCATACCCTTAAGAAAGTTGTCATGCGATCCATCATTGAGAAGAGCCACCCGTTTCATACAACACTCGACCTTTGGAAAGAACCATGGCATTAAGAAAACCAAAGTCTTATTGCAAACTCTGAAAAAAAAAGCTAAGAATCACAAATAAGAAGCTAAAAATGAAAAATTTTGTGGAAAATAGAATTAGTGTATACAAGAGGGGATTTGAATATACAAGGGATAGGATGAATATATAAAATGTGATATAACTTTATATACAGACCCAAAGTGAAATAAAAATGCGATAAATGTAACGAAATATCATAATTATATACATACCAAAGATGAAAAATCAAGAAAGCATAAAAAATTGTTAAATATATACAATCATCAAAAATGTGGGGCCTACCCCGTCAAATGAAAGCTAGAATTGTCCCTAATGCCAACATCTATATAAAGCACCGAAAGAAAAAGAGAAAAAAAGGATATAGAACACTTCCTATGGTCCATCTATCTGCATAGGCTCATGTGTGGTCCCTGGGTCCTCTCTGTGTTCGGGGACCTCAGACTTGTCTCATGTGGCCTACTTCTCTGCTACTGGGACCTGGGCCTAGACCTGGACAGGCTCTGTAGGTAGTGCATCCTGTGGCTAAGTAGAAGAGGTCTCTTGTGGGTCAGCCAGCTGGATGACTACATCATCAACTCGAGAGATCGTCCTCTTCCTATTAGGAGGCCTCTGTGACTGCTCCGGCTCTGTATGAACCGGTGGTGCTGGGCCTTGGAAAAATAAATCTAAAGTCAGGTGATTCGCCTTCAATTTGACTACATCTACTCTTAGCTCCTTCACAGACTATTTGGAGGCCTGTGTCTTCCTTAGCTTCTTGTGCTCCTGAGCAAGCTCCTTCAAGCCTTACTATGTGAGTCAACTACCTTTGAGAACGCCGTTTGAGTGTCGAGGATTTTATTTTGGTTGTCAAGTATCTCCTTGAGAGCAACCTCGATCGAATGTGGAATGTCTGGAGCTGGAGGTGCCGATTGAGCCTCTACAGTGGTGGTTAAGAGTGGACAACTTGGATATGGCAGTCTACATCCAGTTGTTTATTCTAAGAAGCGTCTGACACAGTCGGTGAGCAGTAATAGGATGTGCCCAGGAAGATGGAATCTCTAGGCCTGCTGATGTGTATGGACAGGAAGGAGTGGCTGTGGATGTGGAAGGAACGAGAGGGACATCTGTGGAAGTTGAGGTAGGCGCATCATGAGCCACTACCACAACTGGCTCTTCATACTAGCCAATTGTAGTCATAGCTATACCCTTGAAGTCCTTGCTCTTGGGGTTATTATCCCCCTGCATGCTGTACAAAGAGAAAGGGGCCTTCGCTTTGACTAAAACATCGAAGGGCCTATATTCCACCTTCAAGACTCGGAAGTACATTGTGAGGGTACTGGGGAAAAGATTGTTTTTGTCATGTTCGGCACCCAGAATGGAGATAATACTTGACATCACATTCCCCACATTGATTGGGTACTCTGCAATGATCGAAGCTACCAAAGCAGTCCGGGAAATAGGAACGATGTTTTCATGTGTCGTGGGGTCCAACCGACTACATACAAAAGTCTCCTACCCCCATGCCTCAAAGTTTAAACTCCATCTCAAGATCTTGACTCCAGCAGTCAACTAGTCGGGGTTGGTACCTGGGATTGCCAGGTACTGTGCTATCTAGGGACGAACCTCCTCACCTATTCCAACTTTGCCATGTACAGAGTTTCATCCTTCTCATTGAGGATAAGGTATTTGTTGAGGTACTTCCCTTCAAATAACACTTTCAGATTCCGAACCTTGGTCACTTTGGAGACCTTCTTGATGTGGGCTACATTGCAGTAAAGCTCTTTAACCATGTGTTCGTTGGCATTCACACATCTTCTAAAAAAATTTCCCTGCCCACTCTAGTCCTACACCGTCTCTGCATGTTAGGGTTGTGGGGTAGTAAGTCTCTATCAATGAAGCTCCTCTCGGGAATCAACTTTCTCACCGACCACCACTCCCGAATTTTTTGGTACGTCACCTCACTCACGAATCTATCTCCCCAAACCTCCAGCTTCCTCATTCTATAAATACCCCCAACCCTTGGTTCTCCTCTTTTTTCCACTTCCTCATCTCCCTCTACTTCTTCCTCATCTCCTTCTCCACCCTCTCCATATAAAGAAGCTGTGGGAGAGGTGGAGTATTCCCCGCTACCTGTTGCTGAGCCCTCAAATGACTCAGAAATCATATGTGTTGGTGCTTAGGCAGTGGATGATGGTGGAGGACTGTCTCTCAATCTATTCCTCTCCGGCCAGTTAGGGACAAACTCTGACACAAATTTTGAGGAGATCTCTTGGGAGGGCTCGTTCTCACTCCTCGACTAATCACATGCTCTGTCAGCATCTTTTATTAACTTTCTTGTTCTTTTTATGTTTTCCCAAACTTGCGGAGTGAGTTTGATCATTTTCTGCTTCCCTCCCGGGGAAGATTCACCTCTGCCCGGTTCTTTAGAGCCTTTTCCTCATTGTTTTACCATTGTCTGCAAACATAATTTGATAACCTTGTTAGTATTAGTATAGTCAGTTAATAAAAAGAGAGTCGTGGGGGCCGTAATAGTTGCACAAAGGACCAAGTCTCCCCTCAAATACCAAACCTACCTTATACCTCCACTCACATATCAGTCAGCTCAAAACTACCAAGAACCATCCTACCAAGCCCCAACACAAACTTATTAGTCTCCTCCACCTCCTACATATCAACCTACCTTGCCCAGATATCCCAACATGCACATGTCTACCAAACCTATAATGCCCAACCATTTCATTACCAATCACCCCTCTCCCTCTCTCCCCCTACCTGCCAAAATTTTCCTAGTCGCCGACCTAATTTTGATTGGAGGCCCCCAAAACAATTACACAACCATTGACAAAAACCATTGATCAGCTATATGAGAGACTCAAAACCACCGGTTATGTCATGCCCATCCATGTTTCAACCCCTGAAAACCCTTCTAAGTGGTTAACCCAAACAAATCTTATGTATACCATTCCGGCATGAAATTACACACCATTGGCGAATGCTGCTCTTTAAAAGACAAGATATAGTCCATAATTGATAATAAGGTCATTGTAGTGAAGGAAGCCGCTCTGAATATTTGCAACAACCCCTTACCAGATCACAAAGGCGTGGGTGTTCACATGATTAAAATAGAGGATAATTGGGATCCCGAGGGATCCATCGGGTTGATCGCACAAGGCGATGATCCACAAACACCAACTGCTAATCTCAACCCCATCTAGTGCATATTCAACTGTCCAAGGTCACTGAGGTAGATGTGTCTATCCCTCTTGAGTTTGAGGCAACACCATCAATAAAAACATCGGCGCCATTCGAGGTTACAGTTTTACCACCCAAGGAACATATCCCATTTAAAGTAAAGATAGCCGCACCGATTCCAGTGGCGATTAACACCATGCTATTATTCCATACAAAAGCTATACCTTGGGATTATACATCCGCCACTAGGAGGAAAGGAAAAGTTAGATTCGAAGAGACTATGCACAGGGTATGATGAGGACTAGAAGAGTCTATACCCCAAAACACTTAGCTAAGTCGAGCAAGAATGATTCCAACCGACCATTCATCATTGAAACAGATCTAGATTGCCTTTGGAGGAAGATACATGCCAAGGAGTATTCGGTCATCGACCAGCTAAATAAAACACAAGCACATGTATCTATCCTTTCTTTGCTGCAGAATTCCAAGACACACAAAAATGCTTTATTGAAGGTGCTTAGTGAGGCGTACGTGCCAAGTAAAATCCCTAGTAGAGAAATGGAATATATGGTGTGACAAGTATTGGAAAGCCATAAAATCACCTTCTATGAGGATAAGCTGCCACCTGAAGGGTTGGGTCACAACAAGTATGCACATCAATATGAAACTATTTCATCACTAGGATCCTGATCGATGGGGGTTCCAACCTTAATATATGTCCATTTATAACACTCAAGAAGCTGGGCAAAGGACAGCACGAGATAAAAGAAATAGAAATCAATGTGAATGGTTTTGACGAGTCTCAAATATCCACCATCGGTGTGATTAGCCTGTGTTTGCAGATGGGACCGACTTGATTCGAGGTTGACTTTAAAGTAATAGATGTGCCGACATCCTACAACCTGCTGCTAGGTCATCCCTGAATTCATGCTACGCGGACTCGTCCTTCAACACTACATCATGCCATAAAATTGAAGTGATCATTTACGGTAATGGAAGAAATCCTATATACAGTTGTCAGACCGTTCAGGCAATAGGGAAAAAAGAAAGCTAGGAGGAGAGACCTACCACCACATCGAGGGAGTCAATGCTGTAGACAAAGATAATGGTGGGACAACAAGATTCAATGTATATTAAATTGGAGTGGGTACGAACCTGGCAAAGGGCTCGACAAGAACCTCCAAGGGATTGCTAAACCCATAAAGCTCAAGAAGCACGACACTACTTTCGGTCTGGGGTACGAGTACACTTGGGAAGAATTCAACAACTGGTCGCCACCATGGCACAGTCCTTACTATCCACAATAGCAAATATCGCCTTTGGAGAGGACTTTCCAACAAGCTAACATTTTTTATGGGACAAATGATGAAGAAACACTCGCTGCGCTAAAAAACTTATTCATAGAAGACGATGACACGAACAATTGTGTTGTTTTCGAGGAGGAGAGGGAGGAAGGTCCTTCCATACAAGCTGTAGTAGAGGAGAATACCAAACAATTGGACAATCAGGACTACTAGAGCCTGGCAAGCCTCGGGGTAGCAAGGCTAAAACAAGATCATGCACTATTTTTATTTTTTATTAGATGATTTTTCTTTTTCACTTTTTTGATTTCCGCACTAAGATATTCAATGTTAAAAAAGTCATGGAATTTATCAAAGCATTTTGATTTTTATTATGAATCAACACTCATTATTATTTTTCTCTCATTACTTTACTTACACAACATTACTATTACTTATCTTGATGAACCAATGATTGTGACATGCAATGATGCAACGCAACAAATGGATATTTTTTAGAAGAACGAGGAGATTGTCAAAGAAGTTGAGAACTTTGAAAATAGAGCTAAGTCCAACCTGGATGAGACAGAAATTGTTAACTTGGGAGATGTAGAAAATGCCAAGGAAACACGAATCAACGTTCACTTGCCGCTGTCAGAAAAGAAGGAATACATATAATTCCTAAAGGAATATGAGGACATATTTGCATGGTCATATGATGATATTACTGGTATAAGTATATCTATTATGGTCCATAAACTGCCGACTGATCCAACATGTCTACTGGTAAAGCAAAAGCTCAGAAAGTTCAAGCCTGACATGAGTTTGAAAATCAAGGAAGAAGTCACTAAGCAAGTCAAAGCTAAGGTTCTGAGGGTAGTAAAATACTCGATATGGTTAGCCAATATCATGCTAGTGCTAACGAAGGATGGGAATGTGAGATTCTATGTCGACTACCGGGATCTCAACAGGGCCAGTCCGAAATACGACTTCTCTTTGTCGAATATATACATCCTGATCGATAATTGTGCCAAGAATGAGCTACAATCATTTATAAATTTCTTCGCTGGTTATCATCAGATTTGGATGGATGAGGAAGATGCTGAGAAAATGGTTTTTATTTCGTCGTGGGGAATGTATTGCAATAAAATAATGCGGTTTGGACTAAAGAATGCAAGGGCCACCTACATGAGGGCCATGACTACCGTTTTGCATGACATGATAAACAAAGAAATTGAGGTATATATGGATGATGTCATCATCAATTCCAAAAAGTCCATTCATCACATGGAAGGTTTGAGGAAGTTCTTCAATAGATTGCAAAGATACAACTTGAAACTGAATCTCACAGAGTGTGTATTCGGGTTCCCGCCGGAATGTTATTTGGGTTTATCGTGAGCCGCCGAGGAATAGAACTGGCTCCATCATAGGTCAAAGACATTCAAGAACTTCCACTGCCAAAGAACAAGAAGGATGTGATGAGTTTCTTAGGTCAAAGCCATTCAAGAACTTCAGCCGGTTCATAGTGCAGTCCACGGTTATCTGTGAGCCAATCTTTAAGATATTGAAGAAGGACGTCGCTAAATGGACCAATGAATGCCAAAAGGCCTTCGATTGAATCAAGGAATACTTGTTAACACCACAAGTCTTGGTCCCACCAGAGCCAGGTACACCCTTATTACTGTACATCGTATTATTAGATGGAGCCTTCAGTTGCATTTTAGGGAATCATGATGAAACGAGGAGGAAGGAACAAGTCATTTACTATCTCAGCAAGAAGTTCACTCCATACAGAACCCGATATTCTCTTTTGGAATGCACTGTATATGCTTTGACATGGGAAGCTCAGAAGTTAAGGCATTACTTTTATGCTTATACCATGTATCTCATATCAAAGGTGGATCCTTTAAAGTACATCATTCAGAAGCCCATGCCCACTGGCAAGCTAGCCAAGTGGCAAATCCTACTGAGTAAATTCGACATTGTTTATATAACTTAGAAGGTGGTCAAAGGATAAACATTGGCAGACCACCTTGCTGAAAACCCCTTGGATGGAGAATAACCTTTGAAAACATATTTCTCTGATGAAGATGTATCATTCATATGAGAAGACATTGCAGTATCCAATAATGGTTGGAGAATGTTCTTCGATGGAGCAGCAAACTTCAAAGGAGATGGCATAGGATCAGTCTTAGTATCAGATATCGTCTAGCACTATCCAGTGTTTCCCAAACTCAGGTTTCCCTACACCAATAATATGGCTGAATATGAAGCTTGCATATTAGAGCTCAAAATGGCCATTAACATGAACGTGCAAGAGCTACTAGTTATCAAAGATTTAATTTTACTCATACATAAGGTGCATGAAGAATGGGAGACCAAGAATTCTAAGATACTCCCATAATTCCAACATGTCCCAGAGTCCAAAATGAGTTTGCCGATGCATTGGATACCCTTTCATCTATGATACAACATCCAGACAAATATTTCATTGATCCCATTCTTGTAAACATCCATGATCAGCCAGCTTATGGTGCCAAGGTTGAAGAAGAGGCAGACAGAAAGCCTTAGCTTCATGATATCAAGGAATATTCGACAAAGGAAGAATACCCAGTGTCACACCTCCCTTTTTATACTGCACCATGTGAATTGCGTATATAAGGGAGTTTTTCCAATTAAAGGACAATCAAAACGGGATTTATTTATTTAAAGCTTTTAGAGTCGCCAATTGGGATAATTAATGGCGTCCCAAGTCACCGATTGAAAATCTCGAATCGAGAAAGGTTTGACCCTGCGAGCAAGAAATTCAAGTAAGGAGTTCTGTTAACCCGGGAGAAGGTGTTAGGCAGTCCCGAGTTCTGTGGTTATAACACGGTCGCTCAATTGTTATATTCGGCTTAATTATCTAATTTTAATGCACTTTTGTATCTCTGTGCAAATTTTTATTTTTAACCGATTTTATTTTATTTTAAGAAGATTGCAACATCGTTAAAACACGTTTTGAACCACGTCACATAAATAAACTTGGAGCTCGCAACACATTTTACCTAATTTTGAGATTTGGATTTGGGTCAGATAAATACACACCCGTATTTAGGAAGATAAATTATTTAACTAGAAAACCTGAGGCAATTGCGCGTTATTTGATTTGCGAGGGCCATGAAAATTCGCTAAATGACGCGCCTCAAATTCAAAGAATTCAAAACAAACAATTAAGGGAGGGCCATGCATTTGAAGTTTATTTGGCGTGGTGCACCTCATTATTTTAGAAGCCAATTCAAATTAGGATAGGCCATAAACTACTGGTGTTGTCTAATATAGTTCGTCTCCATTTAGTTGGGGAAAATTACCTTAATGGGCAGGAATTCTACCACGGTTCGAGCTGACAAACTATTTTAAATAAAGGGGAAAGGAGTCCACAGGTTAAGAATTGGGCCTTGCATGAGGCTCAATAGCCTATGAACTTGAAGACTACTCTAGATGGCAATTTCAACACCATTCTATGCCAGGCCAAATAAGGAGCCCAATTCAGTAACTCATGAGGTCCTTAAGTCGAGTCCACATGATTTCTATTACTAACACATGCAAATACTGATTGAGCTATTTTCAAGGGCAATCCGTCAATTAATGATTGGAATTCATAAATTGAATCATTCTTAATACTAACACATTATGGTTCAATTCACATTCAATTAAATAAATCAAACATAAGATCCCAAATTCAATCGAACATTTTCAGAGAAGACAATCGTCAGACCCTGTCCTATTTTCTTTTAAGTGATCCAACATGGCAACACTGACCTCAATAAATAATAGCAATTATTCGACACGTCAAGTGCTATATCCTTTCTAATATGATATTCCATTCTAATGCTTAACCTTGATCAATTTGAAATAACAATTAAGTTCATGCTTGAACTTTACTAGTCCAATTTGATAAATAATAGACAAAACGACCAATGCATTTGGAATATAGAATCAACTAATGCCTTTAGCAATACTAAAACAAGCTAAAGAACTAAAACAAAAGGGAAATCATCAGACATATACATTCCAACAAATATAGGGGTCTCATTACTCATAGCATGGTTTCATTTCAGACATGCTAGGTCGAAGAAGTAATTAGTGAATCCAATAGGAAAGAGAACAAAAGAAATATGCAACACAACAGAAGCTTTCATTCTCTTCCTCGAAATTTTACATGAGTCAGCACTTACAGTTTGAGGTCAAAATGGGTACCTGAATATGGCAAAGAAAAATCAGAAATTGGATTAGAGGTCTTGAAGAAATAGCAACAGCAGTAGACAACATGAGTAGCAATTCAATAGGAATCAACTAGAACCAACGACAAACAAAGGTTTTGAACAAATAAACCCAAATTAGACTTCCCAAATATTAGATGCAACTCATTCTAACCCAGGTTCAACTTTAATAAAAAAAACCAGATCTCTTCCAACTGGCAAGGTCCGCACATGGTTCACCAAGTTTTTACAGGAGGAGCCCTCATACTTGCAGAAATAGATGGACAAATCGGGCCAAAGGCGATTAATTCAAATGCAGTCAAGCGTTACTATGTATAATCTTTATGTTTTCCCTATATGATATAAATTGAAATATGCCTGACCTGATTCTTGTTTAAGAGAAGATACGTAGGCATCCCTATAGGTTCGGTCACAATGAAATAAAATTTTCATTTCCCCCCAAATTAGAAACTAAGGCAGAATTTTGAGGAGGACACTCAAAATTTTGAAGTAATTTCAGTCGATTATTGCACAAGAAATAGTCAGAAATGTCAACCATAAAACAAGGGTAGAATTTTGTGGAGGACCTCAACTTTCCATAGAAAGAGAGGTTGCAATCTCACGAACTGCGTCACAATCGTCGGTTCATCTAAAAAAATATTTTATTATACATTTATGTTATACTTTTACAAAATCGTGCACGTCTATTATTGAAATTTCCTTGTTTTGCAATGCTATCACAATGATAGATACAGTAGCACCAGATCAAAGACGAGCATAGCCAGCATGGAAACGAACTAACCGTCCCCTTTACAAATCTCACGATGTTTCTTTGAATGTAGGCACCACGATTGCAAAATCATTGAACATTGTTCACCCACAAAGCAAGCATTGTTCAATAATATGATTCTTTAAACCATCACACTTACAAACATTTGCTATTCGCAAGCAATGATGCCCCATATGTCACAACGCTCCCAGTAATCATCGCGTCGCAATCTGCTATCAGCTAAGAAAATCTATTATCATTTTCTATTCTATTTCTTGCATAAGGCTACTATTATGCCTTTCTAGGTTAATATCTACCTATATCTACATCTGCATTGCATAAGGCTACCATTCTGCCTTTCAACTTGCATAAGGCTACTATTTTGCCTTTCGAGGTTAAGCTCTATCTCTATCTGCATTTGCACTGCACGCTGAAAGATCACCACATTGCATGACCGAAAGATCACCATATTGGATGGATAAAATATTGCCACATTGTACGGCTGAAAGATCACCAAATTGCACGACTAAAAGATTGCCACATTGCACGACTGAAAGATCACCACATTACATGGCTGAAAGTTTGCCACATTGCACGGCTGAAAGATCGCCACATGCTACTGCATCCTTCATGGGCTGAATTATCACCAACTTATCCAAAGGCATAATTATTCGAAGGAACCATCCTCGTAGCCCGAGAACACCATATCATGGCCTGAGGATCCCTTTCAATCTTTTGCATATCATTATTCAAATGCATCATGGTTCGGAGACACCATATTTCATAGCCTGAGAACATCATTTCGTAGCCCACGAAACCTTTATTACACGCTTCATGGTCTAGGAAATCATGGTCTAAAGACGTTATCATAACTGTCTGAAGACTACATTCATGGCCCGACGGGAATTTGCATCATGTCTAAATTTACGCACAATATATGCTTGTTTTACTTATTTGCAAGTAAACAAGAAAGCAACAGCCATTCTGGTAGGAGCAATCCCACTCCAATGGCCGGAACTACATCAGACCTAACTACTCTCATAAGCCTTTCATTCACCCTGACTAAAATAGTGCGTCTGTTCTTGGAAAATACATTTCGGCATACTCCGCCAACGAATACTGAACTACATATTGTCCGATTCATGTAAGAACAAGGATATGTAGGTAGCTAAGAAGTCGGGACACAACCTATCTCCTTCAAAACATTTCGCTCGATCAAAATTTGGCCATCATATCTTTACCGAACAACTCTTTCATCCTTCCCGGGTAAAGAGGGGCAGCTGTTGATATCCAATTTTTCCCTATATATATTTTTATGCAAAATACCTTCATAATGGCATATGTATGCATATATATGTATATCGAAGTGTTTCCTTATTTTTTCCTTAATTTTAAAAGATTTTTTAATCAATTTATTCCCCTATTTTTATCCATAAAAATCCAATAATTATTTCTAATTTATCATTTTGGTGATTCATTTTTGTAACGTTTATGTTCTTGATAAAATGTAGGTAAGGTAAATTTTGCATATTTTTTACAAAGTTATATACTATTTTTAAAAGCTAAATTGCTAATGGTAATATTATCACTTTGCAGGATTTAATTATGTTTATATTTACAAAATTAAGTCCTGTATTTTTAAATAGTTAATTTCGTGTTATATATTATATTAGTACTCTTAATTTATTTTCAAAAATTAATTTATTACTTTTTATAGATTAAATAGGGAAAATTGACTATTTAAATGTTAGCCAAATTTTATTTCAATTATAACCCAATTTTGACCCCAATTGAACCCTAACCTAATTTCAATTTAATTCGACCCAAATCTATTTTTATAACCCCCCACTTGCCCATTTTAATCCAGGCCTTTGATCATTCAAATAAACCGCCAATAACCATCCTTGCCTTAATTAATTCCAAACGACCACCTAAACCATATCATTTCTCACAACCTGCCACCTCTAAATCCCTCCTCTCTCAAACACTCTCTCAAACACCCCCAAACCCTAGGCTCCACCACCCTAATCTATCCCAATCCAGGGCTTTTCAGAGCCATTTAAGACTTATACTGGCCTTCTATGACTTCTATGGGTTTGATTATGTTGTCTCATGAACAGACTTTGAAGGTGTTTGGTCCAGTTTTGTCTTGATGACCTTTCTCCGGTCTTCTCTGATCTTTCTCCGGCCAACCATGGCTATTCGAGTTAGACCTTTGATTCTCCTATTCAGATCAGTAACTTTCAAGGCCTTTCTCGTTGTGTTTGGGTTCTTCTGAAACCCTAATCTGAGAGACTTTTTGATTTCTTTCAGATCTACCTTATATTCATGCTTGCCATGAGTTTTTAAGCATCCTCTCGAAGTTTCTTTAACTTCTCTTTCAAAATGACTCTTCATCTTTTCCGGTTAGGGTTCCTCTTTAAAATTATTTGAAACCTCTTCTATGATATTATCATTTTTCTGATTTTGCTATGTTCTGATCATGTCATTTTCCTATCTAAGTATTGCATGTTGAAAAGCCTAATTTTTTTTGGGTTTATTCGAGTTTCTAAAACTGTTGGTAGTATTTGTTTGATTTATTAGTTTATTATCTTTAAACTGGATTGTTGTTAAAACCCTAATTCTTTTGGGTCTTATTCGAGTTATGAAGCTATTTGTTATATAAGTGCATGTTGTAATGTTCTTGTTTGATATATTTGTTTATCATCTTTTAAGCTTTACTATTGTTGAACAAAAACTATATCTTTTGATTCGAAACTGTTTGTTTGAATACATGACTCGATTTGAAAGTTCCTTGTTTCAGAACCTCATTTCTTTATGTGAGTCCCCTCATTCTGGGTTTTTACTATCTTTAAAACTCGACTATGCTTGAAATCCTAACATTTCAGAAAGGTTTTCTCAAATGTTACTGTGATGCGTCTGATACTCTATTTTTCTTCACTATTGATTCAATGTGACTTGACTTACTAGATTATCATGCTTTGAATGTTTCCTATATACTGAACTTTATACTATAATTGCATGATGTTTCTTTTGCTAATAGGTTTGGCCTTGCATGTCTATTGTTTGTTCACTCTATGTATATGCTGAGGTTCCTTCTTTGATTGATCTCCAATCTTGGCACTGATTTCAAACTTTCTTTTGTGAACTATAATTTCACTCGCAGGTTAAAGTTAATTGATTCCTATACTTATTTTGCCTTGCTGAATCTTTTTCCAAAATAAGTATATTCCTGTACTTGGACTCGATTGCTTACTTAATATTTTACTACTTCTTTTATGGAAATGATCAGTCTGCCTACAAACTAATTTTCTTTCCTTATTTTGAATTTGTTAGCCCCGTTAAACAAGTCATTCCTCAATGAAAGGGGAATCACTTCTTGAATGATTGATTTTGACTGTTGATTGTTTCCATAGTTATATTAAATTCTATTTATTACCTTATTTCTCACATATTTTCAAAAGGCTATAAATACCCTGCACTCTTATTCTTTCAAGACACGAACACAAGGAATAAAATACTTGAGTTCAGAACACACACTCAATTAAAAAACTCTCTCTCTCTTTTCTCTGTTGCTGCCTTGTCTAGCTGGCTGAAAGCCAAGGCTAGGCTGTGGGAAATTTTCATACTTTTTCATTTATGAATTTTGCTTCTTTACTAGTATGTTCTAACTAATTTTCAGAATAAATAAATGTTTCTTTACTATTTCCTTCACCCTTGCTTGTTTCCTGCTAGTGTTTAATTAACTTCCATTAAGCATGCTGTAATCTGTCCTTTCTATTCTAAATCAATGCTCTCATGCATGAATTAATTTCTATGATTCATATTAAGTATTTTGAATTGTTTGTGACTAAATTTGAAGGCTTCGAACACGAATTTGCGAGCGAAAGGTATATTGGAATCTTGGAATTTGGTTTCTAAGCGAGGTAAGTGTCGTGCTTAACCTTGACTTGAGGAATAGAACTCTTTAATTATTTGTAATGTGAATTTCATGTGTACAATGTATAAGCAAGGAGAGAAGTGACTATGCATCGTCAAATTAATATTTTGCATATTTATTTAAAAATTATTTATTATTTCCAGATCATGAATTAGTTATTGTATTAATTATTTCCCTCATATTCATTACAATATTATACCTTGAATCCATGTCATAATTCCTACATTCTTATGTAATTTATATGACTTAACTGCTACTTGACATTTAGCATACTAAATATTAAGTGACCTATTTTCTCCTTAATTTCTACATTAAATGCTACTTGCCATCATTTGTTTTCTAATTAAATCATAACTATTGTACGCTTAGTTTCCATATAAATCAATCTTAACTGTTGCATTTAATGGAGTAATTTCATTTGGAAGAATTATTAAATTATATAGTTTGGGGAGCAGGTTGCTCGCCGCAACAAAAATAAAAGTGAATATATTGAAGGAGCCGGTTGCACGTCACAACAAAATTGATTTAAAAGACTATATTTGAGGATCGGGTTGCACGTCCCAACCGAATTAAATAAAAGTGAATATATTGGAGGATGGGGTCGCACTTCGCAACTGAATTGAATGAGAATATATTATGGGATTGGGTTGCACACCGCAATAGAAATTGATTAAAATTATAATTAGTTATGACTGCCGAGTTAGCCTCGACATCTGATTTATCTTTTTAATTTTTTTTTCATATTTTTCTATTATTATTATTATTTAATTTTTATTATTACTATTATTATCGCGTACAGGTTAGTTTAAGTGAACCGCCTTAGCCTCGTCACTACTTCGTCGATACTATGCGCAACACTTACCAGTACATGGGTCAGTTGTATTGATACTACTACACAGTGAACTTCTATGCAGATTTAGATACCAGAGTTGATCCTAGCGGCGCACAGTACACTTGCTCTTATTCAGCTATTCACAGGAGTCTTGAGGTATAGCTGCATGGCGTTCGTAATTCTGAAGTCCTTTTTCACTTTATCATAGTTGTGTATATATTTTAAACAACTTTATTTTCATTCAGGCGTTTATTTGTATTATTCTAGTAGCTCGTGCACTTGTGACACCAGTTCTGGGATGGTATTTAGACATCACCATTTTTAAGTATTAATTGATTTATTTCAGAATTTACTTCCGCATTTGTTTCCTTGTTATTAATTAAATTAAATTGGTATTAAATGGCTTATAGTATTCTGACGTTGGGTTGCCTAAATTGTGAAATGTTAGGTGCCATCACGGCGTCGAATGCGGGAATTTTGGATCGTGAAAAGTTGGTATCAGAGCACTAGGTTACATAGGTCTGATGAGTCACAAGAAAGCTTAGTAGAGTCTAAAGGTTCGGTACGGAGACGTTTACACTTATCTTCCAGAGGCTACGGAGTTTAGGAATAGTTTCACTTCTATTCTACATTGCTGTGCGAATTTATTCAATTATTGATGATTGAACTCCTCTATTCTTGTTCTCTCGAAGATCTCGTCAACACGCAGTACGTCTACAGTCGGACAAGAGCCATAGCCCCCAGTAATATCTACAATTAGGGGCAGAGGCCGAGGCTTAGGTAGAGCTCAATATAAAGCTTGAGAAGCAACACCTGTTATAGAGCCTCAAGTGGATTTAGAAGTAGAGGTTACAACTTAGTTGATACGTGTTAGAGCTTTTCAGGTTTCGGATAGATTCATAGCTACTCTACTGCAGCAGGATGCACAAGGTCATTTGTTGAGGTTGGACAAGTTTACCAAGATATGTCTAATGCATTTCATTGGTACACTTTCTGAGGACCCATAGGATTTTCTTAACCGCTACTATGAAGTATTGCAGAATTTGGGAAATAGTTGACATCTATGTGGTTGATTTTACTACGTCTTTAGGTGATGGGTTTTGCCAAACTGTGGTGGAATCATTACATATTTACTAGACCAGTTGTGGTTCCGAGTAAAGGTGCATATATATTGAAAGATTACTTAGTGATTATCGTGGGGGTGAAGCGGATGGCGAGTACGAGCTGTAAAAGTTAATATTGTGGATTATCATATGTTGTGACCTATGACTTTGCTCCAAGTGGGGAAGTTCATTATCAATGAATGGATTTCGAGGTCATGAGTTATATCCGGCTTTGCCCGAAATTTATATATATGGTACTGAATGGTTTTCAAAATATTTTTTACACATGTTTAAGGACCGAGATTTTGCAAGGGATAAGGTCGGGACTTGTAGTATGTTTGCCTCCTTAATAATCCTATACTTTACAACCAAAGGTGTTAGAGATAAAACGTTAAATTTACAGAAGGTCTTCTCACCACAGACAGTATGGTTGCAAATTTTTGGATGCTTCAGAGGTAGTACAGTGGTTGTAGAGCTTCTGGACTAAGTGGTTCATGCCATAATTTTTCTGTATGAAGCTCTACTTTTGTGATCATTACCCCAAAGAAGAATCGAAGAGAATATGAAGAAATAGTTCAACTTAGTAGTATTGAGTCAGCATAGCAAAAGAATAAATTGGCCATAGGAGAGATAATTCCCCACCAGTGTTTGTAGAAAGGCCATGAAGAGGGCAGACCAGCCAATGAAATGCCACCCACTTGTCTTAGTTCTCAGAAATGCTTTTGAAAGAGTTTGTTTCTCGGACTCTCCATAATACGTGGAACATATGGTTTAAGCGATTGCATCAGGTCACTAAAAATATGCCATTAGGTTCAATAATTTAACCCATCATACTCCTACGTGGGTTCCTACATCCAGAAGAGTGAGTCCACAAACTCATTAATGGACACAATTATGATCATAAAATTTTGTACGACTCGGGAGCTACAGGCTGATACTTTATTTCGGCAGTGGTAGAAACTACCAAGGTGTTAGAATGTGTCTGGGATGAAAAAAGGGAAACTAAGGAGACCAAGAAGTCTCGAGAGTCTCGAGGTTCTAGAGGATTTAATCGATTCTACTCTACAACTATAACTAATTATGGTAGTGAATCAGGCAGTCGGCCAACCAAGTCAATACATTAGATTACTCGAGGTGCTCTACTAAGTTCTTTTAACGAAGCACCGGTGCGAGGTTCCTGTAGTAATTATTCTCTTTATCTGACACAAACTCGGTATGAGTAGTCAACCCCGTAAAATGGGTTTTCTGAATGTGGTGATAGTGGGAACATCATAGGAAAATTGTCCTAGACTTGGGAGACACATATTTCATCAAAGCACTTAGGCTACAAGCCCCATTGCAGTTACTACTCTACTTACACGACCAACCAGGGGAATGGGTCAAAATGTTAAGGGTGGAGGTGAGACTCCTAGAGATGGAGGCCCGGCCCATTGATATATTTTATATGATATGGATGAGGTCACTATCCTAGATGGTGTCATTACAAGTAAGATCTCGAGTTATTATAAAGTAAAAATTTCCTCAACTTGATTTGGTTCTAAGTATCGAGGCAAGTCCTCCTAATATGATCCTCTCATGAGTTAGCTCTGTAACCCTGAAATCTACTTATGTGAATACACATGTTTGGAGATCTTTTGAAGATAGCTATATCTATCATTATGTGTTTGATTTTCTTTAAAGGAAATTATTTAAAAGGAAAATTTGAGTGGTACGATGTGAATATTACTTGTGATTTAGAACTAAGGATGAGATCCTCGCATTTTTAATATAATTTGATATGTTTAAATTGGGCTATGAGGTACGTGGGAAGTTATATAAGGACAAGATCTTTGTGATGAAAATTATCCCTTGTGAAATTAAATTTGTACTGTAGAGTTAATTGACGATTCTATCATTTATTATGAACAACTATTAAGACCAGATTGACCTAGAAGAGGTGATCCATCCGGATGGTCAAACGAGTGTGTGTTGAGATTTCAGAAGGTCAAAATTGCTTTGATTATAGTGCTCGTGCTGGTGTTACCCACAAGTTCAGGATCGTACAGGGTGTAGTGTAATACATCTCGTACTGGACTTGGTACAATATTAATGCTAGATGGAAGGGTTATTGCTTATGCATCAAGATAGTTAAAATTCCATGGAAAGAATTATCCTGTTCATGACTTAGAATTGGCAACCATTTTTCCTGCACTAAAGATTTGGAGACACTACCTTTATGGCATGTCATGTAAGTTATTCGAAGATCATCATGGTCCGCAATATCTATTGAAACAAAAATATATTAAATTGAGGAAGAGAAGATTGTTGGAGCCACTGAAAGACTATGATATCACTACTTTGTATCACTCGGAAAAGGCCAATATAGTGACCGATGCCTTGAGTAGAAATGTTGTGAGTATGGGCAACCTTGAGTATATTCCTGTTGGTGAGAGACCACTAGTTGCAGGTGTTCAGACTTTGGCCAATTAGTTTGTGAGGTTAGATATTTCAGAGCCCAGTCATGTTCTAGCCTGTATAGTTGCTCGGTCTTCTTTATTTGAGCGTATCAAGAGTGACATTATGATGATCCTCATTTCCTTATCCTTAAGGACACGGCATGGCACAGTGGTGCCAAGCAGGTTGCTATGGGAGATGATAGAGTTTTACGGATGCAATGTCGTATTTGTGTTCCTAATGTGGGTGGGCTTCGTGAATTAATTCTTGAAGAGGCTTGTACTTCACGGTATTCTATTCATATGGATACCACCAAAACGTATCAAGTTTGCGGTACCATTATTGGTGGAGGAGAATAAAAAAGTATATAATTACATAGTTAGCTCGGTGTCTGAATTGCCAACAAGTCAAATACGAGCATAAGAGACCTGGTGGTTTGCTTAAGAAGATAGAAATTCCTAAGTGGAAGTTGGAGCATATCACTATGGATTTTTTTATTAGACTCCCACATACTCAGAAGAAGTTTGATGCAGTATGGGTCATTGTGGACAAGCTGACCAAGTCAGCACATTTCATTATAGTGGCAATTACATATTCTTCAAAGTTGTTTGCTGAAGTTTACATTCATGAGATTGTCCGCCTTCACGGTGTTCCCTTGTCTATTATTTTAGATCGAGGTACGCAATTCACCTTACATTTCTGGAGGTCTGTACATCTTGAGTTAGGCATGCAGGTTGAGTTAAGTACAACATTTCATCTACAGACAGACGGAAAATCCAAGCGCACTATTTAGGTATTGGAAGATATCTTTGTGATTGTGTTATAGCCTTTGATGATTCTTCGGATCAGTTTTTGCCACTTACAAAATTTGCCTATAACCAGTCGATTATTTAGATGGCTCTGTATGAAGCATTATATGGGAGAGGACACCATTCGCCAGTTGGCTAGGTTGAACCGGAAAAGGCTCGGTTGTTGGGTACTGATTTGGTACAAGATGCCTTGGATAAGGTCAAGGTTATCCAGGATCGACTTCGCATAGCTCTGTCTAGGAAAAAGAGTGATGCCAACCACAAGGTTTATGATATTTCATTCATGCCAGGAGAAAGAGTATTGCTCCGGGTTTTAACTATGAAAGGTGTAATGAGATTTGGAAAGAAGGGAAAGTTAAGCCTAGCCATATCGGACCCTTTAAAATTCTTGGAAGGGTGTGTGATACAAGCTTGCTCTACCACCTAGTTAATTAGCATTTCATCCGGTGCTCCATATATCTATGATCTAAAAATATCATGGTGATCTGTCCCATGTGTTAGATTTCAGCTCAGTCTAGCTGGACAAAGTTTTGACTTATGAGGAGGAACCAATAGCTATTCTAGGCAGGCAGGTCCGACAGTTCAGGTCTAAAATTGTCCTTCAGTTCGGGTACTATGGAAGGGTCAACCAATTGATACAGATGCCTAGGAGTTTGAGTCGGACATGCAAAGTAAATATCCACATATTTTCACCGGCTCGATTACTTTTCTAATCTCATTTGAGGACGAACGTTTGTTTTAGAGGTGGATAATGTGATGACCCAAAATATCATCTTTAATTTAAACACTCATTTATTTATATTAAGACCTCAAAGAGAACTATTTATTGTTCCTCGACTTGCGTGTGCAATCTGTAAATTTTTCGAAAAGTTACTATATTAAAATTGGTTTAAAATGTGAAATAGAGCTTTAAAACTCAATTGAGTCGACTTCAATCAATATTTTTAGAAATCATACTTGGATCGGTGTTTTGATTGTTTCGGTAGGTTTTTATCATGATTTGGGACTTATGCATATGCTCGAAATAGAATTTGGAGATCCGTAGCTCAAATTCTGGCCCTTTAACAGAATATAGAAATCTAATGCCAAAGATTTCTTAAGTTAGAACGGAGATTTATCTTTTGAGAAAACGGCCCCAGAATAAAATTTTGATTATTCAATAGCTTTGTATGGTAATTTCATAGATAGGGGTGCGTTCAGATTTTGATTTGGAATTTCGTAGGACAATTCGTTGCATTTTGGGGAAAGTTACATAAGAGATTTTTAGAAAGTTTGAATGAGAGTTGACTTTTCGATATCGGGGTTGGAATCCGATTTTTAAAATTGAAATAGATACATTATGTTATTTATGACTCGTATGCTAAATTTAAAGACATTCTGGATTGATTTGATATGTTTCGGTGAAAAATATAGAAGTTGGAAGATTTAAAAACTCATAATTTGATTCGATGCCCGATTCATTATTTCGGCATTGTTTCACGTGGTTTGAAGAAATTACTAAATTCATCTTATATTTTGGGACATGTTGGTGTAATTTTTTTAAGGTCATTAGGGCCTCGCGTGGATTTCGGAAGGTAAACAGAATTGATTTTTGACAAGGAGAGTTGCTGGAAATTTCTGTTGTAGAGATGTTCGTCAAACATTTTCTTGTGCATGGAGCAAACTTTGGAAGCTTATATATCGCATTCTATTAAAATTAAGAAATTATCAAAACATGAAAGGTATAGTCCTTTGATTCTAATTTCGAGAAAGTTAAACCATTCGTCATTTAGACATTTGTACAGAAAGTTGTGATGGAATGAATGAAGGATGGTAAAGCAGTTTCGACAGAAATTTCGCCCGAAATTTCTAATGCATGGAGATGTTTTTGGAAGCTTATATCTCGCCATATATAAGGAATCAGAAAATTATCAAAATATAAAGTTTTAGCTCTTTGATTCTAGTTTCGAGAAAGAAATAGCATTCATCATTTGGACATTTGTACCGAAAGTTATGACCAGTTGACTGAAGCCTGGTACGACATTTTTCACTGCAATTTTTTGTTGGAAATAAGTTGAAGTATGTTGCATCTTTAAAATGTAACCTACCTATCCAGAAGCTATATTTTGGGTTTTTGGCCATTTTAACATATTAGAGTTGTGGAGCTCGGATTGAAGCAATTTCTGAGGCAATTTTCTCTCACGACCTTAAATCCAAACCTGGTCGTGATGGCGCCTCTCATGAAGACAAGGCCAGCTGACAGACTTCTAATTCACTTTAAGAAGTTAAAATAATAAATACTAAGTCTTTATCAGAATAAAAATCCCAAATAACAGTGTGAGTTGTGGAATTAAAAACCAACACAGCCCGACATCAGGATACACCCAGTCATGAGCATTTAAAGCAATACTACAAGTCTGAGAGTCTACTCCACTACTACATAACTGAATCAAAAAGGAATTAAAACAGAGGCAGAATGCAACGGGTTAAGAATTTCCAAGCAGCTACCTAGTAAAACTCCAAAGACCTGCTGGAACTATCAATCCTCAGTAGGAAGACCTGTAGCGCACGAATCTGCACATAGGGGTGCATGAAGTAAAGTGAGTAATAACAGTAAATGAAGACTAAGCGATATAAAATCATGTTAAACACAACAATAATCTATAAGAGGTAGAACATAATCAGTAAACACAATTAAATAGTGAAATCTCAGAAAAACACCTTTTAAACATTTAAACAATTAAAGGAAAAGAAGCTAGGAAAGTAAATACACAAGAAATGACGCTCGGGCTCAGTAAGACAACAAAATCAGATCCTCGAGCTATATCTTATATCACAATGGGTAACCATGCTCGCTGGGGTTGTACAGACTCCGGGAGGGGCCCCTTACGGCCCAAGCACAATATCAAGCAATCTCGTGGCATAATAAACAGGCTCTCGGCCTCATATCAATCACAAGACACCTGGTGGTATACAATCTCAGGCCATTGGCCTCATCATCATAATCAGTACATCTCCACTGCAGCGTGCAGCCCGACCCAAAATTATCCTTAGAATACAGGTGTGAGCATGTGATTTTGCCCTATATGAACTACTCCCACAAATTTAAAAAAAAAATAATTTTTCCGTTATTTGCAATTTTGAGTTTATGTTATTTAATAGATGAAAAATACAAAAAAAATGTGTTGCATTTGCATTTAAGATTTAAATTTGTATTTTTAAGAATTAATTATTAATTAAGTTGCTTTACAAAAAATGAAAAATCACAAAAAAATATTATATTTTTTCTTTTTAATATAATTTTAATTTTTGATAATTGTCCCTTTAATTTGGTACTTAATTTAGTTTTGGTAATCATAACTTGGAGTTAATTAATTTAATTTGATAGGATAATTTGATTAGGAATTAATTTAGGTTTTATTTTTAATTTAATTTTAGAAGAATTTGAAAAAAACAATTGTAAAGGAAAAGGAAATAAAAGAAGAAGAGAATTAGTTGGGCTAGTTTTAATTTAAGACCACCAAGCCCAAACTTTTTGTTCCTCAAACCTGGCCAAATCTGCCCAAACCCGCTCCCTACCTTGTCCCCCCTCCCCCCTTCATCAACCCAAACAACCCCATTTTACTAAGGCTCGATCAGGGTCGTTGATGTTCTTTGATCCAACGGATTAGAACTACACACCCATAAGTATAGGAATGGCCGAATCCTACCGCCCCTTCTTCAGAGAACAGATGAGCCCTAGACGCCGCCTCCAAACGCCCCCATCTTTACACCATAACACCTCTTCCCCCCCCCCCCTCGCCTTAACAATCTGTCATTGGTTTCCTTTGAATCATTATGAATCCCGTTGAATTTTCGATCAAAATCTGGACCTTCAAACTTTAATCCATCCAAATAACCTAAACTAACACCCTAAGACCCCCGTGCCTCCCTCATGTCAAATCCTTAAAGCTTTTCCCTCAAATATTCCCCAAGATATTCGAATCTGGAATCAAAGTTCTAAAAAAACTTAAAATCCTAAAAGTTTTAAAGTGGAGATTTTCTTTGAGGATTTGGGTTCATTTTGATTTCACTTGTGTGTTATTGGCAAGAACACACGATAAAGGTTGGTGTCACGACTCCAGTTTTCCCTCCATTAACATGTCGTGATGTCACCTAGTTTGTACGACTAGATAAGTTTAACGATGCGGAAAACAACATAACTTATGGAAATAAATAAGTAAAATCGAAGAACTAGAAGAAAACTTCATATAAATTCCACTCAGCATGCACAAATCCATAATGCGAAAGTCTACAATACCACCCCAAAACCCGAAAACTCACGGTAACACAAGCTAGAGGAATACAGTAAGTGCTCTAATCTCAAGAAATGTCTACATCAAAAGTACGATAGAAGGCTAAACACTACAAGATAGACTAAAGAAGGAGACTCTTCGGTCTGCGATCGCTGCAAATGTACCTCGGAGTCTCTGTAGCTCTCCCTGTCTCAAGGATAATGCGCCTGAATGGAGATACCTGGATCCACACATGAAAAACATGCGCAAAAGGGGCATGAGTACACCATAACGGTACTCAGTAAGTGTCAAGCCTAACCTCGGTCGGGTAGTGACGAGGAAGGTCAGGGCCCTACTGAGGCAAAACAAAATAAATGATAGGGTAAGAAGCAGTATAAATAAAGTCTACAGCAAGAATCTAAACAAGATAAGTAAGGGATACCGTAGTAGAAAGAAGAAATAAGACAATACAAGGAAATGCTACTACAACAGGAAATAATTACCAAGGATCTCTTGGTATCCTAACCATATACACAAGGGATCTCTTGGTATCCTCAATATATATAAGTACATGTGTCGTGGATCTCTTGGTATCCCAAGGATCTCTTAGTATCCTCAACATATATATATACATGTGCCGGGGATCTCTTGGTATCCCTCACTCTCAGCCCAGGCATAACACGTGCAAGGGGATCTCCGGGGATGCTGTCCCATTGTCCCAATTTAAAACACAAAATAACAGCTCAAGAATATCATAATGAATGCTAAACTCATAACAGGTAGTAGTAAATTGTATCCTAACATGCTCCGCAGAATACAAACAAGGCAGTTTAAACGAATAGACAAGTAGGTCAACTAAACATCCTTTTTCAAAGTAACACAGGCTAACTTTGCAATTAGAGTAACACGGGTAAACAATAAACTCAATTTAAATACTTCAAGTTAAATCGGATTTTTCAAAAATTAGCTCAAGTACGCACTAGTCAGCTCACATACAAGGCATTCAATTACAAAATATCATATCCTAAGGGGAAGGGTCCCCCACACAAGGTTAGACAAGACACTTACCTCGAATTGGATCCAATATCAACCCGAAATCACACTTTTACAACAAGTATCCAACTCTAAATGACGCAAATTTATTCAATTCAATTACATATCGTAAATAACATTTCAAGTAATTGATTCTACTATTTAATTCAATGCTAAGGCACGGAATTAGGTAAAATGATTCAAACGACCCTCATGCCAATGTCTCAGAATAAAAAACATTTCACATTTTAAGAACCCTCGTACTCTCAAGAGTCTAACTACATAAAAATCTCTCAAATCGGAGGTCAAACACCCACTCAAAACTCAATAATTTGGTTTATGAAGTTTTACCCATTTTTCATTCAAAATTCCAAAATTAAGGAGGAATTCGTGATAAGATTAGTGGGTTTTAAGCATAAGAGAGTAAAAAATCGTTACCCAGTAGTTTCCCTAAAAAATCCCTCGAAATGTCTCCCAAATCCGAGCTCCCAAGCTTGTATTTTGATAAAAATGGCTAACCCTCCGATTTTGAAATATTTATATCTGTCCTGGTATTTAAAGCATCCGAACGCGGAGGAAGTCTCATGTTCGTGAAGAAGCAAAATTAAAGGCTGCCAAAAATGCCCTTCACGAACGCGAATGCCTGGACTAGAGAAGCTACGCAAATGCGGTAAGGGTAATGCGAATGTGATGAGTAAAAATAGGTATCCATCCTCAGAGTCAAATAAAGCTAAGCGAACGCAATGCCTTAGACACGATCGTGATTGAGGAAAACATGAAGCTTCACGAGCGTGAACGACTAAACGCGAATGCGATGAGGAAACTGGTTCTCCTAACTCATAGAAGAAGAAGGTCAGAACTATGCGAACGCAAGAGGAACATCACAAAAGCGAAGAAGAAATTGGACCTGCAACTACTAAAGGATTTTCTGCAACTCTTATGTCTCAAAACTTCCCATTAGCCATCCGAAATCACCCCGAGGCCCCCAAAACCTCAACCAAAAGTACCAACCCATCCTGAAACCTAATCCAAACTTTTCCCATCCTTAAACCGCCTAAAACAACATCGAAAACTCAAATTAATCAATGATTCAATTCTAAGAACTTGAAATTATCTCAAACACTCTTTCGATCAAAAACCTAACCAAACCACGTCCGAATGACCTCAAAAGTTGCACACACATCCCAAATGACATGAAAGAGCTGCTATAACTTCCAGAATTCCATTCTTTCCCTCAGATCAAGATCTCGCCTATCAACCAAAAACTTAAAAAATTCAAATTTCGGCATTTCAATCCTAAATTGGCTAAGGACCTCCAAAACACATTTCGAACAAGCTCTCAACCTCAAAATCACCTAACGAAGCTAACAGAACCATTAGATTTCCATTTCGAGGCTATATTCACATTGTTCTGTCTAGGGACAAGTTTCCAACACTTAAGCTCTCAATTAGGGACTAAGTCTTCAAAACACTCAAAACCAAACTTCCCGGCAAATCAAATATGCAGAAATAATCTTGGGGAAAGAAGTTAACAGGGGATCAGGGCATTAATTCTTAAGACGATCGACCGGGTCCTCAAATCCTCCTACACTTAAATATTCATTCGTCCTTGAACGAGCATAAATACATACCTGAAGTAGTGAAAAGGTGATGGTAACTGGTGCGCATATCCTACTCAGTCTCTCGGGTCGTCTCCTCGGCCGGCTGACCCCACCACTAAACCTTTAATGAAGCAAAGTTCTTTGACCTCAACTTCTGGATCTTCCTGTCCAATATTGCAACTGGCTCCTACACATAGATCGATCTTTGTCTAGCTAGAATGAACTGAAATCCAACACGTGCGATGGATCACCGTGATACCTCCGGAGCATCGAAACATGAAATACCGGATGAACCCTGCCAGGCTGGGAGGTAAGGAAAGCTCACAAGAAACCTCCCCAAAAGGACTCAATATCTCAAAAGGGCTAATGAACCTTGAACTCAACTTCTCTTTCATCCCAAATCTCATGACGCCCTTCATAGGTGAAACTCGGAGCAAAACACACTCTCCAACCATAAAGGAAACATCACGAACCTTTTAGTCCGCATAGCTCTTCTGTCTAAACTAGGCTGTATGGAGTCTATCCTGAATTACCTGACCTTCTCCAAGGCATCCTAAACAAAATTTGTTGCCAATAGTCTGGCATCGCCCGGCTCGAACTAACCCACCAGAGATTTACACCGCCTACCATACAAGGACTCATACGGTGTCATTTAAATGATGGACTTGTAGTTGTTGTTTTATTAAAACTTTGTCAATGGAAAGAACTGATCCCAAGACCCTCAAAACTCAACCATGCATGCACAGAGCATATCCTCAAGAATCTGAATAGTGCGCTCGTACTGTCTGTCTGTGTAGGGTGAAATATTTTGCTCAACTCTACACGAGTACCCAACTCCTGCTGAAGGGCCCTCCAGAAACGTGATGTGAACTGAGTAACCTTGTCTGAAATAATAGAAATTGAAATACCATGTAGACGGATAATCTCCTAGATATAAATATCTGTCAACCGCTCCAAAGAATGAGTGGTACACACAGGACTAAAATGAGCAGACTTGGTCAGTCGATCCACAATAACCTAGATAGCATCAAACATCTTCAAGGTCTGTAGGAGTCTAACTATGAAGTCCATGGTGATCCACTCCCACTTCCACTCCGAAATCTCTATCTGCTGAAGCAACCCATCCGGTCTCTGCTGCTCGTACTTCACCTGCTGGCAGTTGATGAATCTAGCTACATATCCCACGATATCCTTATTCATCCATCCCCACCAGTTGTGCTATCTCAAGTCTTGATATATCTTAACGGCACTCGGATGGATGGAATACAGCAAACTGTAGGCCTACTCTAGAATCATCTCCCTTAACCTATCAACATTAGGTACACAGACCCGACCCTGCATCCTCAATACTCTATCCTTGCCAATTGTCACATCTCTAGCATCACCATGCTGAAGCCTGTGCGTAAGGACAAGCAAATGAGGCTCATCATACTGTTGCTCCCTGATACGATCAAATAATGGAGACCGAGACACCATGCAAGCTAAAACTCGACTAGGATCTAAAAGATCCAATCTCACAAAATGGCTAGATAGGCCTAAACATCCATCGCCATAGGCCTCTCCGATACTGGTAGACATGCCAAACATCCCAAACTCTCCACCCGGCAACTTAAGGCATCAGCCACTACTTTTGCCTTGCCCGGATGATATAAAATCGTGATGTCATAATCCTTTAGCAACTCTAACCACCTCTTCTGGCGAGAATTTAGATCCTTCTGCTTGAACAAATGCTGCAAACTCCTGTGATGGTATAAATCTCACAAGGCACAGCGTATAGATAATGGCGCCAAATTTTAAGAGCGTGAACAATGGCAGCTAACTCAATATCATGGACATGATAATTCTTCTTATGTATCTTCAACTGACTGGATACATAGGCAATCACCCTACATCAATACTGCTCCAACGCCAACTCTCAAGGCATCACAATAGATGGTATTAGACCCTGAACCTGTAGGCAACACCAAAACTAGAGCTGTAGTCAAAGTTGTCTTGAGCTTTTGAAAGATCACCTCACACTCCTCCGTCCACTGAAATGGAGCACCCTTCTGGGTCAATCTAGTCATAGGGGCTGCAAAAGTCGAAAACCCCTCCATAAAATGACAGTAGTAGCCCGCCAAACCAAGGAAGCTACGAATCTCTACAGCTGAGAACGGCTTGGGCCAACTCTGGGCAACCTCTACCTTCTTCGGATCAACCTGAATGCCATCACTCGATACAACGTGGCCTAAGAATGAAACTTAATCCAACCAAAACTCAAATTTTGAGAACTTCACATATAGATTCTTCTCTCTCAGTCTAGAGCACTGTCCTCAGATGCTGCTCATGGTCTTCTCGACTCCAGGAATACACCAGAATGTCATGAATAAAGACAATGATAAAAGAATCGATATACGGCCTGAACATACTGTGCATCAAATTCATAAAAGCTAGTGAGGGCATTGGTCAGCCCAAATGACATAACAAGGAACTCGTAATGACCATACCAAGTCCGGAAGGCAGTCTTTAGGATATCTGGCTCCCGAATCTTCAACTGATGGTAACTTGAGTGCAAGTCAATCTTAGAGAACACCTGTGTCCTGAAGTTGGTCAAATAGATCATCAATATGAGGCAAAGAATAACAGTTCTTTACTGTAACCTTCTTCAACTGACGATAATCAAGAGCACCCGAAGGTGAAACACTAGGACGACCAAAACCCTTGTCAAACAATTCCTACAACTAGTCCTTCAACTCCTTCAACTCACTAGGAGCCATACGATATGGAAGGATAGAAATAGGCTGAGTGGCCAGCAAAAAGATATTTCCAAAATCAATGTCTCTATCAGGTGTCACACCTTTTTTTTTACACGGATACCCCGAAGGATAAAACGTTTAAGAGAGTTTTTCCAATTAAAGTGACATTATTCGAAATGGGATTATTTATTTATTTAGAGTCGCCACTTGGGATAGGTTTGGCTTTTGGTGTCCCAAGTTAGCGATTTGTTTTAAACCCCAAATCGTGGAAAATTTCGACTGCCAATTGGAGTCTGCGAACCAGAAATTCTAAGTAAGGGATTTTGTTTACCCGAGGGAAGTTCTTAGACACCCACGGATCCCGTGTTCTAGCACGGTCACCTAAAAAATTAAAACTGGCTAAAATTCTTATTTTAAACATGTTCATCCTAAAGTGTAATTTTATATTATTTTTACCACTTTTATTATTATTTTAAAGAGAATTGCGACGTCATTAAAATGTGTCTCGAACCACGTCACATAAATGCACCCGTGGTTTTTGACACATTTCAACTTCATTGAGAATTAGATTTGGGTGACATAAATGTGTACCCATACTTAAGGAGATAAAATTATTAAAAACGCGCCTAAAAGCAACTAACGCGTTATTATCTTTGCGGGAAAACTGTGAAATTTGATAAACGGCGTGTCCTGAATGTCTAAATATTTTAATAAGAACATTTAAAGAGGGCCACACAATTTTATAGATTCCATTTGCCGTGACGCACCTTATTTGTCATTTTAAAAGACCATTCCTAAAATGAACTACTACTTTTCTATAAATTGTATCTCTACTAAGGCTTGGCTAACTGACATGAGAATCAAATTCCTTTTATTTCAAAGTATTATCTAATTCAAAATTCCACATTCACCCAGTCCTTTTTTAGATTGAGGTTGGCCAGCAAGGATTATCGTATTTGGGCCTCAACGTGACACCAAAATCGAGATGCATGGAGAACCAAGTAAAGTCCAATAAACACTCATACAATTTCCATATTTTTATATTACATCGTGTAAGTGATAAATAATACCAAGTAAAGGAAAAATTAGAATTGACCTTTAGGTTCACATATGATCAACAATTTTATGCTTAATGGTTCACAGAAATATTGCTAAATAGACTCGTTATAAACATTCGTCTACCCTGGAATTAATCATGATATAATCACATCCACTAACCTAATCCTATCACCATACCAGGTATATTGGAATTACGGATTAATTACACTACTAAATACTCTAACCCTTAATAGGATTATGCTACTACCAATATTTATTCGTGGAATCAAAACAAAAGAATTGTTAACAGCCCAAAAATAGTCTTATAATTATTTGAAAGGCAAATTAGTTAAATTGTCCGATTTTACACGACATTGTCTTAATTATGATAAACATAAGAGTACTAAAACTGATGAAGAACAAATAATGGACATCTTCAACTCGAATATTCATTAGGTTCAAACTTCACACATCATTGAAAATTAAAAATGTACCTGGAATTTGTGCAGAACAAAACTGTGAGATAGCAACACTCAAACAACATAATATTCATAGGAATCCAAAACTTATGAGTAGTTAATAAACCTAGAAATGCTACCAAACACCAAGTAAAGTTTTAAGCCCAAAATAAAACAGTAAAAACCACTCTAATATCTCAAATGAACCTCAAACAGCTAAAATAGGAACCCATGAGGGTTTAAACATCATATACAAATAGCACTCTAACTCAAAAATGGCTGGAACAATGACCAATCAAACTCAACTTAAACCCAGGACAAATATTGAATATGTACTTCATCCAATAATGTATTTCAGCTCATCTTTCTATCTCATATAGCTGAATTTCTACTGGATTGCTGAGATTGAGCTTAGTCTAAAAATCCAATGAAATAGTAACACTAATGCATTTAAAAGAATTTTAGGATTTTCATCAACTTGGATTTCTGGAGGTTTTCAGGAATTTTTGAGATTTTTTTGAATGAATTGGGGTGCCTTTTATAGCCAAAGGCTAGGGAAACCCTTTTATTTTGTTTTAGCTACTACTCCCTCTTTCAATTTTCAGATTTTACCTACTTAGTCCTTCATTTTCTGAATTTTTCCCAGGTTACTGCACTGAACTACTCATTTTTAGACTAAAGTCCACTTTTAGAAGGGTCTAAGGATTCTAGCATTGTTTCTTATGTATAGATTACCTATAGTACCCTTGTTTTATTTTTAAATTACCATAACCAATCTAAAACCCTATATTACCATTTTAATGTACAACAATTATCATTACTAATCTAAGTCTTAAACTAATTACTACTAACTAACAGCTATTACTAAAATATGATTTAATCTGAACCACTAATTAGAAAATTGAATTGAAAATCTGAGACTAATGACTCATTAACTAATCACTGCTACAAGCTAACATGGATTCAAGTAAAAAAACTGAAATTAAGACAATCAAAAGAAACATGCACAACTACACCAACATGTCATCCAACTGTAAAATCTAACTACTAATTAACCTACTAACAACAAAACCAAATCATGCTCTAAAAAGTTAGAAATCTAAACGGAATCCGGGCTAAAACTACTGAAGCAAAAATGTAATAATCAGAATCGTTTGAGAAATATAGCACCATAAACATAATCATGCATCAAGTCTAAAGGCCTAACTACTCGAATAACTCAAAAACTAGACAGGATGACACTTTCAATATAAACTAAAACTTAGGAATAATATAACACCCAATTGCTGAACAATAAAGAAAAATAATTAAAGACGAAAATCATCAAAGAAGAAAAAGAATAGAGGTGAACTCACTGCTTGGGTCTTCAACTAGGCTTAGCCGGATTTAGTTTGAATCTCCAAATGGAGTTACATGTTTGTTTTTGGCCAAAACAAACATGCAACTCCATTTTGAAACTCAAGTGGCTTTGAAAAATTTGTCCTCAAAATTATGTCAAATTGCAGATTTAAAATTCGAAGAGTTTGGGGGTTATTCGAATGAAGCTGGGCTTATTTTTGGATAGGGGAGGCCAAGGGGAGTGTGGGGTGTTAATTTGGAAGCCATTGGAGCCGGTGCCGCCATGGACGGCGGAGTAACCGCTCCTTTGAAGGGATATTCGACGCGATTGGCTAGGTTTTGAGGGGTTGTTTTAGGGGGGGTTGAAAATATGAGAAGACGGGGATTATGGGGGTTAATTTTGGTGGATTTGGGGTTGCGCCGCCGGCAACAGCAATTTCCGGCTGGCGCGCGGGCGGTGGAGGGACGGTGGGGATGTGGTGGTGTTACATCGGCAAAATTAGGGTTATTTTTTGGACATGGTACGACATCTTTTTGTGAGGGGGGTGTCATCCGACACTTATATAATGTAACACCCTTTGCATCTTGACTGTTCGATCAAGATTGATCAACGGCTCAGATGATTTTGACATAAAACGACGTCGTTTTGACCCTGACATTTTGGACCGAGTGGGGACTTTGGGTCTGGGTTTATTTAATGGGTTAGGTGGTTTTTGGGCCAGGTTTGTGGCTAGAAGTGGCCCAAAATATGGTCATTAACAAAGACCATATTTATGCATTTATTATCTTTTCTATTTATATTTATTATATTTTTAGATTTTTTAGTAATAAAAATAACAATAAAACAAAAAAAATTTAACTTCTACAAAATAGAGTACATAAAATCCTAAATTCTAAATTTTGAAAGAAAATTGAACACATGTAAGAGTAACAATCTCTCTTTTTTTTGTTATTTTCGAAATTACCCAATATTAACTAATTAATAACCCTAAAACAAATGTAAAAATTAAGTCCTAATTGCAAGCATGCAATTTTTGGATTTTTATGAATTATATTAATTATAACACGCAACATGCAAATAAAAATAAAATTATGAAATTAATTCCTAAAAATTCAAATACTAAAAGGAAAATGCCAATAAATACAAAATCACACAATTAATTCCTAAAAATTCACATAATAAAAGAAAGATGCAAATAAACATAAAATCACACAAATAATTCCTAAAAATTCAAATAATAAAATAAAATTCTTTATATTAATGAATTTTATAGGAACATTTCCAGCGAGGAAAAAATTACGTGCTCACAACTGCCCCTCTTTGCTCGGGGACACGAAGGGTTTCCGGGCAAAGATAAATAAGCAACTGAGAGATTTTTATCTGCTTTGCATTCCGTGAGAAGCATTTGAAAACTATCTCACCGAACCCTACTTCAAAGGTTGCCTACATATCCTTGGCTATAAAGGAATCAGGTCAGTGTAGTTATGGATTATTTGGTAGCTGGGACTATCATGAGCTGTGAGTTAACTGTTGATATTGTTGCCACTGCTTGCTAACCCCCTTATTCCACCAAAAGGAAATCAAAACTAAGCTAGCAATGCCTATCTACTACGAGTTACAAGATTCCTATCTATATTCCTCTTGAAAGCTTGAACTTGGGTCTTAACTGTATTCGCCGCGGACTCCGATCTGAATCTTGATGCTCGTAAGTTGTAAGTTCCGGTTTAGAGGAGAGTCTGCGGGTTATAACATGTCCCTACTAGGGAAGAGGAAGAAAATTCACGGGTTATGCTGGGACGTACGAGAATGATTCATGGGTTATGCTAGGGAGATCTGTGGGTTATGCCGGGATCGGAAGAAAAAGTGGCTCCTGGGTTATGCTAGGGGGATCCATGGGTTATGCCGGAATTAGAAGAAGGAAATCCTGGGTTATGCCAGGGGAATCTGCGGGTTACGCCAGGATTGAAAAAGAAATGACTCCTAGGTTATTCTAGGGGGATCCCTGGGTTATGCCGGGATTTGAAGGAAGAATCCTAGGTTATGCTAGGGGGATCCGTGGGTTATGCCGGGATTCGAATGAAGACTCCTAGGTTATGCTAGTGGGATACGCGGGTTATGCCGGGATTGAAAAAGAAGAGACTCCTGGGTAAGGCAAGTGAAATCCGTGTGTTATGCTGGGATTTGAAAGAAGGAAATCCTAGGTTATGTTAGGAAATCTGCGGGTTACGCCAGGATTTGAAAGAAGACTCCTAGGTTATGCTAGGGGGATCCGCGGGTTATGCCTAGATTTGAAAGAAAACTCCTAGGTTATGCTAGGAGGATCTGCGGGCTATGCCGGGATTGAAAAAGAAAAGACTCCTAAGTTAAGCTATGGGGATCCCGCGGTTATGTAGGGATTTGAAATAAAGACTTCTAGGTTATACCTGGGATATTCGCGGATCATACCGGGATTGAAAGAATAACATCCTGTGTTATGCCAAGGGAATCCGGGGGTTATGCTTGGATTTGAAAGAAGACTCCTAGGATATGCTAGGGGGATCCGCGGGTTATGCCGGGATTGAAAATGAAGAGACTCTTGTTGGGGAAGAAGAGAGAAAGACACAGGTTATGTTGGGGAATAGTGGGGAATGAAAGAAAAATGAAGTCTCTCATGTTATGCTGGGGATAGAGAGAAAGGAAAGACCCTTAGGTTATGCTAGGGATAGAAGGAAATTGGTCCTCAGGTTATGCTGGGGAATGAAGGAAAAAAGGAGGTCCCCCAGGGATGGACAAAATAAAGGTCCCTCAGGTTATGCTATGGATAGAGAGAGGAGGCTCAGGTTATGCGGGGAACGAAGGAAAGGAATCCTCAGTTTATGCTGGGGAGAACAAAGTATGATCCTCGAGTTATGTCGGGGAGGTCCACTGGTTGTGCTGGGGAGAGCTAGGGGATGTGGTCCTAGATTTGGGAGGATGGAGTCGAGGATCGGGGTCTTATACTATCATGTTTGTGATTCTCCTTTTCTTCTTTTTCTTTTATAAAAATTGCGGGGAAAGATGTAAAGAGAACTTCCCTTTTGGTTGATCATTGGTGCAAGGCTATACTTAGCTCTGGTGCATTTCCCTTTTGTTGCATTTTCCATTTGTTCCATTTTTTTGGATTAAACTTGTTTCAAATTTTCAAAAGAACACGATTTGTTAGTTTGAAAAATTGGTTGGTATTGTGGCCTTGATTTGCTTAATCCCGGCCTCACTCATGACTTTGCCTTGTAAGTTTGTCGAGAGACCTCATCTTTCAGATTTGTTTTGCCTTTTTAGGCCCTTGGTTATGATTTCTTTTCCCTTATTTCCACTTTAGGGCCTGCCTTTTGAAACTTTTGTCTAGACAATAAGCACACTCGGGCTTAACCTTTCCAATCTTCCTTTTGCCTTTATGGTCATTTGACTTTAATTTTCTTTCCTTCCACCTTTCTAATTTTGAAGCGTCAGCCGTCATGTCCAGCCGGGATTGGCTAGATGCATCCACTGAGACTGGGTATTTTCTTTGGTCCTTGTCAAGAGATCCCTGTGAAACCGGTCTTACCACCTTTTCTTACGGAATAGTCATGCAATCAAAGTTAAGTCGAAAGGGATTCGTTGAAACAACAAAAGCAATCATATGGATTTAGAGAAAAGTGTCCCTTTCGAGAAGAAAGGGAAGGACTTATCTAGGGGTGCATGCCGTCTTCAAATTGATCTATATTTCAATCTTTCAAAACCTGGGAAACTGGCTCAGGCTTTGATGATGATATTTCTCTTTTTCGGCCGACGGCGCCCTTTGTAAGTTTTCGCCAATCGACCTCTCTCATTTCTCTTCTCCCGTCGCCCGATAGTGATTTTTTTACAATTTTCACTAAACGGACTCTCTCATTTTTATTTTCTCTACTCACCATCGCCTTGCGGTGCCTGAAGGTTTTCACAGATAAGACACTGTCATTTTATTTCTCTCAATTTGAATTGTGCCAAATCCTAGCAACGGTATTTGTTGTGTCCCTACCTTAGCCAATCGATCGGAAGGACTTGGTCCAGGTTCTTGGGTAAAGGAAATTTGATGGAAACTTACAAATTTGGAACCATTCTAGCGGGTTCGTGGTTGAAGAATTTTATCATCTGCCTCAGTTTCGTTTTTGGGGAATTGGGGTTTTTATTTTGATATGATTGAACCTCAGGGAGACCAATAAATAAATATGGGTATAACAACTTCACTTCCATAGACCAGTAAATATGGAGTTTCCCTAACAATGTGCGCACCGTGGTGCGATATCCAAGCAATGAAAAAGGCGGCTTTTCATGCCATTGTCTTGAGCTTTGAATAATTTTTCTTAAAATCTTTTTGATGTTTTTGTTAGGTGCTTCGATGGAGCCATTGGATTTAGGCCGGTAATGAGTGGAGTTTCTACATGTTATCTTGAATTTTTCACATATTTCTCCCGTCGGGAGACTATTTAGATTGGCAGTGTTGTCTGTAATGATGGTTGCAGGAATAGCAAATCGACAAATGGTGTTGGAATTCACCAAGTCTACCACATCTTTGTTGGTAACAGACTTAAGTGTGATGGCTTCGACCCACTTTGTGAAGTATTCGATAGAAACCAATATGAGTCTATGTCCATTTGAGGCTTTGGCTCAATGGGCCCAATAACGTTCATGCCCCAGGCAGCGAATGGCTAGGGTGCTGACATAGGATGCAATTGAGTTGGCGGTGCATGAATCAAATCACCGTGCACCTGACATTGATGACATTTCCCAATGAAGCTGAAGCAGTCTTTCTCCATGGTCATCCAGTAATATCCCGCCCGAAGTATTTTCTTCGCCAATACATACCCATCCATATGAGGCCCACACACTCCTGCGTGTACGTCATGCATAATTCTTCCGGCTTCCTCAGCATCAACACATCTAAGCAAGTTGAGATCGGGGGTCCTCTTTTATAAGATATCACCACTCAAGAAGAAACCACTCGCGTGATGTCGGGTGGTTCTATTTTGATCCCTAGTGGCCTGCTCTTGATACTCTTGTGTTTTCAATAATTTCTTGATTTCATAATACCAGGGCTGAGTGCTAGATTCTGCTTCGGTGACATTACAATACCCATGCCTTTCATGGATTGGATTTCCGAAGGATCGATGTAGACATTTCCATGGTAATGCAACATGGAGGCCAAAGTTTTGAGTGCATCTGCTAACTCATTGTGACAGTGAGAAATGTACTTGAACTGCACCGACTTGAACCGTTTGCTGAGATCCTATACATGCTGTTGATAAAGGATTAGTTTGACATATCTGGTTTCACACTCTCCTTAGGGTTGCTGGATGATCAGATCTGAATCCCCCATGATTAATAATTCCTTGACATCTTGGTCAATAGCCATATTCATGCCCATGATGTAGGCCTAGTATTCTGCTGTGTTGTTGGTGCAAAAAAATCGCAGTCGTGCTACGGCTGGGTTGTGTTGACCAGAGGGTGAGATTAAGATTGCCCTGATTCCTACACCTTTTGTATTTACTGCCCCATCAAAGAACATATTCCAAGTAGTGATGTCTTCAGATGTTACCTCCACCGAGTTCACTTCTTCATCTGGTAAATAGGTATTCAAGGGTTGATATTCATTATCAACTAGGTTCTCAGCTAGACGATCCGCTAATACTTGGGCTTTCATCGCGGTGCGAGTGACATAGACTATGTCGAACTCGGTGAGCAGGATTTTCTATTTTTCCAATATCCCTGTGGGCATCCGTTTTTGGAATATGTACGTCAATGGGTCCAGCTTATAAGGTAAGTGGTATAGGCTTGCAGCTAATGCCTCGTCTTCTGGGACACCCAAGTTAGAGCACAACAGGTCCTTTCTAGCAAGGTGTATTTGGCCTCGTAATTGGCGAACTTCTTGCTCAGGTAATAAATGGGCTACTCCTTCTTTCTGGTGACATCATACTGCCCGATAATGCAACCAAAAGAGTTCTTCAAGACCGTCAAATATAGAAACAATGTTCTTTCCAATTCTGGCAGGACCAAGACTAGTGGATTGGACAGGTAATCTTCAATTTTTTCAAAAGCTTCTTGAAACTCATTAGTCCGTTTAATTGTTGCATCCTTTTTCAACAACCCAAATATGGGCTCACATGCAGAGGTCAACTGGGCAATGAATCGGCTAATGTAATTTAGTCTTCCCAATAGGCTCATTACATCCTTCTTTGTTTTCAGAGGAGGTAGCTCTAGAATGGATTTTATCTTTGTTGGATCCAGCCCAATACCTCTTCGACTGACCATGAACCTGGAAGCTTGCCCGACGGAACCCTAAATGCACAGTTAGCTGGATTCAATTTCAAATCATACTTGCAAAGCCTTTTAAAGAACTTTCTTAGGTCTCGTACATGATCACCTTGAGTCTTGGACTTGATAATCACATCGTCCACATATACTTCTATATCCTGGTGCATCATGTTATGAAAGATGGTGGTCATAGCCCTCATATATGTTGCCCCAACGTTCTTTAAACCAAAAGGCATAACCCTGTAGCAATAAGTCCCCCAAGGTGTGGTATCCTGCGTAACAATCAACGAAAGACTGTATCTCGTGTTTGGCGCAGTTGTCAACAAAGATGTGGATATTAGGTAAGGGGAAATTGTGTTTGGGATTGGGCTTGTTTAGATCTCTGTAGTCTACACATACTCGGGTCTTCCATCTTTCTTTGGCACCGGGACTACATTGGCCAACCACGTGGTGTACTGAACCACTCGGATTACTCCCACATCCAACTGCTTTGTGATCTCCTCTTTGATCTTATCACTGATATCAGAGTTGAACTTTCTTTGTTTTTGTTGGATTGGAGGGCATCCAGGGTGTGTAGGCAACTTATGAACCACCAAATCAACACTCAACCCTGGCATATTGTCATAGGACCAAGCAAACACGTCCTTGAATTCAAAAAGAAGTTGAATCAATGAATCTCGGATTTCCTTGTTCACATGGATGCTTATTTTGGTTTCCCTGGTTTCACGCAGACTACCCAAGTTAATCTGTTCGGTATCATTTATATTTGGCTTAGGTTTATTTCAAAATGTTCCAATTCTGATTTCTCTAAAACACTCTTCTTCGTCATATTCCGGTTCTTGGTTCATTATTTCACAATTAGGCAGCATCTTCGGATCGGGGCATGAAGTCCGCGTGTCATATTATTTAAAGTCGCATTATTTGAACTGAAGGACTCCACCTCTTCAATGTTTACTGGCTTTTTGGGTGGGAATCGCCTTTTGGTAGCACTATTCACCTCCACCAAGTTAGAATATTTTCTTATAGTGGGGCTTTCTTGAGCTTCTCCAGTGACTTCTTTGCCTTTGTATGTCACCACTGTTTCTTGTTAGTTCCAAGGGACTGCAGAGGGGTCTGTCGTAGTCCTTTGAGGCCCGCAACCAATTACCACGAGCCCATTCAGTCTTGGCGATTTAGTTGGTCCCCGCACAACATAGGCTCCTTTGGGTACGTACATAGTCCTGTTTAAGTCAAATCTTCTTGGGGGACTCAGAGTTGGCTGCTTTTCTTGACGACCCCATGGGATGTAAAGGATAGTTTCTTTGACGGGTGCCGGCTCAGTTTTAGCTTCAACCTTCTTTTCATCTTCTGAGTGCTTGGTTTCACTCATTTTCTTTTCTTCAAATTTCTTGAAGGTAGCTTTTGGCTTTTTATCTGCATCAGCAATAGCTATTATGGCTTTCAAAGCAAGGTCAAATTCTTTGTCTTCGCAGATCATCCCGATGACCGGCCCGTTGTGAGCTAGTAATGGGTTTTTAGTCACATTTGGGACATCTTCATCCCCCAACACTATTTTCCTTTGTTCTATTATATCCTCCACAACACGTTTTAGAGTCCAATAACTTTCGGTGCCGTGCCCTTCGGCACCTGAGTGATAAGCACAGCGGACACCTCATTGGTAAAAAGGTGACTCATGGTTTTGTCTGTTCGGGGGCACAGGCTGCAGGAGACCCATCTGGACCAGCTTTAGGAACAAGCTGGAATAAGACTCTCTAATTGGTGTAAATTTTTGCCTTCTAGGTGGCTCCATGGGACGGAAATTGTTCTGAGGAGGGCGGGGATTGTAGTGATTTTTTGGAGGCTCGTTTCTCGGGGCCTAGTTCCTGTTGGCCTGCTGCTGCGGTCGTGCAAATGGCTGGGCATTCATAACTGCGTAAGGTTGAGGAGCGTAACACATGTCTAGATGGGGATAATAGTGTTGAGAGGTTCTTTCCGAGAACATGGGCCTATGAGCATGATGTCTTCTCATATCGGAGGCTGCCACCCAAGCTTCTTCTTTCTTTTTGTTCCTTGCGACTCCTCCTGCCCCGCCTTGAATGGCCTAAGAGGTTGCTCTTATGGCTGAATGACTCAGAATTCTTCCTGTTTTCAAATTATTTTCTACCATCTCTCCAATTTTGGTTGCTTCCGCAAAAGGCTTGCCCATTTCCGACATCATATTTTGAAAATAATCTGCTTCCTGGGCCTGGAGAAAGACAGTGACCATCTCTATTTCATCTATGGGCCGCTTTACTCTCGACGCCTGTTCGCGCCACTTAATAGCATATTCTCTGAAACTCTCTGAAGGCTTCTTCTTCAGGTTGGCCAAGGAGTTCCCGTCTGGCGCAATGTCAATGTTGTACTCCCCGGGCAAGATCGTCCCAGATATGCCATCATGAGACGTCTTGGTCCATGTACCATTCTAAAGAAATGCCTACTAGACTCTCTCCTAAGTATGCTATTAACAGTTTCTTTTTTGCCTGCCCCACGAAATTGGTTACAATACTTTTTCAGATGAGCAATAGGGTCAACATTACAATCATACTTTTCAAACATGGACATTTTAAATCCAATGGGAATATGTACATGCGGGAACATAAACATATTTGTGTAAGAAATGCTCTTTTGCCCACTCAAGCATCTACATTCTTCTTTCTATCTCATCTTGTTCAGGCATTTTAGGAGATTTATCCTATACCGGTGTAAGTTTATATGGTGGTTGAGGATAAGTGTATGTGGAGTATGAAGGAAGCTCAGTCTGCTAATTGGGAGTTTGAAATGTGAAAGCCGTTGGATCAAACATGGGTCTCGGCATTTCAGGCTGTGTGGTGGCTGCACATAGGGGTGCCGTAAAAATATTGGGGACCGTGCCAGAGGTGAACACCTGAGGGCTGACTTCAGAAGGTGCTCCGAGAAAATTGGATGGTATGGTAGGCTGTCCCAAGAGGATGTTTGGGTGGCTAATGGGAATAGTGGAAGTACCCCCCCCCCCCCCCCCGACCTTGGGAAGAGCTCAAGAAATCTAGGGATGGCACTCGGATGCTCTTTTCCGTTCGTCCATGCACCCCACATCTCCATGACCCTAAGTCGTAGGATCCTATTTTCTTCGATTGCCACAGACTTTGAGATCTGGATGCCTGCGATCGGGCTATCCTCCGAGATGGGAATTGCCAGCAAAGTAATATTTCATGACATTTCTGCCCTTCCTTTCGATCTGGAGAGATACCGATGTGATGCCAGTTTAAACACAAAACAACCACTATTTCTAAGACCTGAGACTGGAATTGTACACAACAACAAACGGTTAGTTTGATATAGATAACAGACAGGGAATCGCACATTGGGTGTGATGCACCTATACAATTAAAATTACATGAGGCTCGTCTTCTTTAACTTCACAAGCCTCACTTGCTCATCCTCGAAAGCCGCTGCCCTGTCCAGGGGCTGATCTAGTACTGCAAACGGTGCAGGCATGACCTCTAGGACCTGCTCAACATGCACTCGCTGCTCCGAAGTGCGGTCGGTAGGAGTCTGTGCTCCTCCCACGTTCTGGGATGTGGTTGCAGCAGGGGAAAGTAACCCTTCTTTAGCAAAGGTGGTGTACATACTCATGTACTGTGCCAGAGTCTCTTGGAGTGGTGGAGTAGTGGTAGCAATAGTAGTAGTAGTAGGCGTGTCAGGTGCCTGGACTTTGGCTGGACCTGCTGGTGGTACCTCGGTGGTAGATCACGTAGGTACTCTGGCTGCACCATGTACGCGTCCTCGACCTCTACCCCAGCTCTGGCCTCTGATGGCTGTAGTAGGGGGCGGGGTGTCTGATCATCTCGAGTAGCATGTGTCCATACCATATATGCGAGAATAGAAAGACAGAATTTTAGTTGTGATATAAAAAACCTTGCACGACAAGGAAATCAAATGAAGTGGAATTTTCCTAACAATTACATAGCCTTACATTGATAAGTATAATCGTGTCTATATCGATCAGCGTACTCTAATAAATCGATTTAAAATACCATGTTTCCTTACAAGGCATCTGATTCTGATATTATTATTTCCCTTGCCTAGATTATACTGTATATTGTGTTGGAAGGAATTGGATCGGGTGGTACGCCTACCACAAGATATTGAAATATGATCAGGTGGTACGCCTACCACAAGATATTGAAATGGGAGCGGGTGATACGCCTATCACAAGATATTGAAATGGGAGCGGGTGGTACTTCTACCACAAGATATTGAAATAGGATCAGGTGGTACGCCTACCACAAGATATTGAAATGGGAGCGGGTGATACGCCTACCACAAGATATTGAAATGGGAGCGGGTGGTACTTCTACCATAAGATATTGAAATACATTGGGTGGTACGCCTACCACAAGATATTGAAATGGGATCAGGTGGTACGCCTACCACAAGATATTGAAATGGGAACGGGTGGTACGCCTACCACAAGATATTGAAATGGGCACGAGTGCTCCGCCTACCACAAGATATTGAAATAGGATTGGGTGGTACGCCTACCACGATATGTAATGAAATGGAATCGAGTGGTACGCCTACCATGAGATTTATTGAAAAGGGATCAGGTGGTACGCCTACCACGAGATATGAGAAATGGGATCGGGTTGCACACCTGCAACAAGATTGAAATTGAAAGTGAAAGTTGTCTTTACTTCTCTTTACCTACATTACTAGGTAAATTACAGTTTTTCCTTAATGTTCTTGATATTCTGTTTATTTGTCATCCCCACAGCATGTTCCCCTTTCGCAGCTCTAAGTGCTTATTACTTGTTTACTTTTCCACCATTTATTATATAATTGTACCGGCTTATCTGGAGTCTAGTCCTAGCCTCGTCACTACCTCACTAGGGTTAGGGTAGACACTTAGCAATACATGGGTTTGGTTGTGCTGATGCTACACTCTGTGCTTTTTTGCAAAGATCCAGGTGCCGGAGTAGCATTTGAGCAGCATTACTAGATTGGGGGCCAACCTTCAATCTACCGAGAGACCGAGGTAGCCTTGCAGAAGTCCGCAGGCCCGGAGTCTCCTCTATCTTGCTTTACATTTTGTTATCTCATGTATTTCGAGACAAATAATATTATATTCTTTTCAAACGGTTGTGTGTGGCATTCTTAGTGGTTCATGAGTATGTGACACTAGTTCTTAGGTAGAGATTGTAATGATTTTTTCTGTATTCTTGTTAAGATTCTCTAAGTTAAGACTTATACTTATTTACTTTAATTATGATATTTCATAAAATTACCAATAATTGCTAAAATGAGTAAATTAGTTATAAAAAATTAGTTAAAAGTTGGCTTGCCTAATTCTCATTAGTAGATGCCATCACGACTCCCGAAGGTGAATATTCCGGATCTGACACTTGATGACTGACTTACTACTCAATTGCTTTTATTAGCCATAGTAATTATCATATCTTCTTTAAGTGAAAAAAGGTTCTACCCTAAAATCTCAAGTGAAAAGTAGGACAATAGAGAGCCTACATTATGATACCCTTTAACGAGAAGCAACAATCGATCTTTATATTGAGTAGATGAAAAATTGAATATGAAATTGGAACTACCAAAGTAAATGAAAAAAATTGATAAATTAGTTCTTGGGAAAAAAAGTAGGAGACATTCAGAGTTGAAATTTGAACATTCAAAGTAGATTGAAGAAACTGATAAAGTAATTCTTGATAGAAACTTGAACGAACAATAATGAACCTACAAAAATTTCAGCATGAAATTCGAAAATTTGAAAAAGACAGAAAAGGAAATGAGGAAAAAATTTACCAAGCTATATTAATCAAAGTATAGGAGATGAAAGTGACTTACAAATTAGTAAAGGTGATAAAAGTGACTGAGCAGGGTAGATAATAATGACTCAAAAAAATATAGGATGTTAGGTTTTTTGATGGATGCAAGGTCTTGACTAAAAAAAAAACTACAATAGTATAGATAAAATAATATTAAAACAATAAGATGAGAGGGTATAATGACAAATTTACTCTTGGTCGGCCAACAACCTATTTTTATAGAATAGAAATACAACCCAATAATCAAAATTTTCCATCACAGAAACAGTTGGTCTCAAATCAAAATCAACTTATTAGTTCTACCTAAACGACATCAACCTATGCTTACTTATTAGTTCTACCTAAACGACATCAACCTATGTATGTAGCATAATAAAAACGACAAAAAAATTAGGACCAATGAGTTAAACACATAAATTTGTCCATATTAAGGAAAAAAAAAACTTTTCTCACTTCACTGCTGGGCTAGTGCATTCCCTAGCAAAATGGCCAGCCACTCCACAGTTATAACACTTGCTTCCTCCACTACCTCTACCACCGGATCTTCCAAAATTGCCACCACCACTACGATCACCACTCTCGTGTGAACCGTCCCTTGCCACATGTCTTGGTATCCCACAATTATAGCACGCTCTACTATCACCATTACCACTGCAATGTGGCGAACGTCTAGAATTTGGACAATCACGCGCTATGTGTCCTAGCAATCCAAAATTATAACAAGCCTCACTACTAAAACCACCGCTGCCACGTCCACCACTTTCACGCGAGCAATCCCTTGCCACGTGTCCTGCCAACCCACAGTTATAACAAGCTCCACTATCATCACCACTGCCACTGCCACGTGGCACACATTTACTGCTTGGACAATCTCGAGCCACGTGTCCATACTCACCACAATTGTAACATTCCCAACCTCCAATTCCACCACTACTACTATTACGGTCGTCATCCTTAGCTATATGCCCCTTCATACCGCAGTTGTAACACGCGCCGCCACCACCAATGTTACGATCATAATCCTTAGCGATATGTCCTATTCTCCCACAGGTATAACACTCATCACCACCACCAACACCAATTTTATTACCCCTACCATCGACGGCGATATTACGGGAACCGTTGAGAGGTGCTCCATCGGGACCGGTGACATCAACGGCCCGATACTTATTGCAGTTACCAGTAATCGTGAACTCAACTTTTTGGCCTTCGTAGAGTGAACGAAAGCCGTCGGATTTGATCGCGGATTGATGAACGAATAAATTTCCGATTCCACCATCCGGTTTATTGAAATTGTAATCCTTTTGGTTACCGAATCGGGGGAAGGTCCCTATCGCTCTAGTAGTTTCGATCGCCATTAATAACCGGATCGAGCGTTGTGAATTTGCCCTAACTCTTTGAAGGGTATATATAGTTGTATTTGTATTGAGGGCTACGATTACCTATGGAAAGAGATATTTTAGGGAGATTGTTAAATCTTAAACCTTATTGTGTTAGGGCTTTATTAAATCCTGATTTTAATTTGGTTTACTTCTTCTTTTGGCGGTTGCGTGAGGATTAGCAGCGCAAAACAATAATAATAATAATTATAATAATAATAATATGTTATGAAATAATATAAAAGACAAAGAACAATAATACAAGAACAAGAGCAATAGAGAGAAGAGTAGAGAGAGTTCTTCTTATTGATACTTAGAGAATGTTAGGAGTGTCTTACAATGGTAGAAGACCCCTTTATTTATAGGGAGTGGGATGATCTAGCTACCAATAATAGGACTCTAGAATCTCTCTAATTAAAGACATTCAACTTAAATAGAAGTGTATTTATAACACTCCCCCTTGAATGTCTATTCAATGATGTGCCTCGTTAAAACCTTAAAACAAAACCCAATGGGAAAAATTAAAGTAAGGAAAAAGAGTACACATGTTTGAATATGCGCCTATTGGTTGCCTCGTTAAAAACCTCGCAAGGAAAACCCGGTGGGACAAAACCTTGTAAGGGAAAAAGAGTGCAACGCGCATTAACTCCCCCTGATAAGAACATCAATTTATGTCCTTAAGTCTTCGCATCCCGATCTTGTGAACTAGCTTCTTGATGGTTGACTTTGGTAGAGATTTTGTGAACAAATCAGCCATATTGTCGCTTGAACGAATCTGTTGAACGTTGATATCACCATTCTTTTGGAGATCATGTGTGAAGAATAACTTTGGTGAAATATGCTTCGTTCTATCTCCTTTTATGAATCCTCCCTTCAATTGAGCTATACATGCTGCATTGTCTTCATACAAAGTTGTGGGTAGTTTATCACACTTCAAACCACATTTGTCTTGGATATGATGTATTATCGACCTTAACCACACACACTCCCGACTTGCTTCATGAATAGCAATTATCTCGGCATGATTAGATGAAGTAGCCACAATTGATTGCTTAGTCGATCGCCAAGATATGGCGGTGTCTCCACAGGTAAACACATAACCCGTTTGAGATCGAGCCTTGTGTGGGTCGGACAAATATCCAGCATCAGCATAACCAACAAGATCCGGGCTGCAATTCTTGCCATAAAATAAGCCCATATCGGTAGTTCCCTTTTGGTACCGCAATATGTGTTTGATCCCATTCCAATGTCTCCTCGTAGGAGCCGAGCTAAATCTTGCTAAGACATTAACTGAAAAGGATATGTCAGGCCTTGTAGTATTTGCAAGATACATTAGTGCGCCAATTGCGCTAAGATATGGTACTTTAGGACCAAGTAGCTCTTCATTCCTTTCTTGTGGTCGGAATGGATCTTTGTTCACATCAAGTGATCGAACAACCATCGGTGTACTTAAAGGATGTGCTTCATCCATGAAAAACCGTTTTAGTACCTTTTCTGTATAGGTAGATTGATGAACAAAAATTCTGTTTGCCAAATATTCAATTTGCAAACCAAGACATAGTTTAGTCTTTCCGAGATCTTTCATCTCGAATTCATCCTTTAGATAATCAATTGCCTTTTGGAGTTCTATAGGGGTTCCAATAAGGTTTATGTCATCGACATATACGGCAAGTACAACAAATTCCGATGTTGTTTTCTTTATAAAAACACACGGGCAAATGGCGTCATTTATATAGCCTTCTTTTAACAAGTACTCACTAAGACGATTATACCACATTCGTCCTGATTGCTTTAGACCATACAAGGATCTTTGCAATTTAATTGAGAACATTTCCCGAGATTTTGAATTATGCGCGTTTGGCATCTTGAGTCCATCGGGAATTTTCATGTATATCTCATTATCAAGTGAGCCATAAAGATAGGCAGTAACCACATCCATTAAGTGCATGGCAAGCTTTTCATGGACAGCAAAACTTATGAGATAACGAAAGATTATCGCATCCATTACAGGCGAATATGTCTCTTCATAATCGACACCAGGCCTTTGAGAAAAACCTTGTGCAACAAGGCGTGCCTTATATCTTTGTACCTCGTTTTTCTCGTTTCTTTTGCGTACAAAGACCCATTTATAGCCGACAGGCTTAACACCATTAGGTGTTTCAACTATAGGGCCAAAAACTTCACGTTTTGCCAGCGAATTCAATTCTGATTGAATTGCTTCTTGCCACTTTGGCCAATCCTGTCTTTTTCGACATTCTTCAACAGATTGAGGTTCGAGATCCTCACATTCTTGCATAATGCTAGATGCTACATTATAAGCAAAGGCATTATCCACCACAATATTCACTCGATTAATATTTGCCTCAATATTAATTGGATTTAGGGATAGTTCCGTATTTTCCAGAGTCTCGGGCTCAATGGATTCTTCATGAATCTCAGAATTTGTTAAATCATGAATTTCCTCATGAGATTCTTTCGTAGTGTCATCTCGATCGTTCTTTTTCCTATTTCTAGGATTTCGATCTTTGGAACCTAATGGTCTGCCACGCTTCAGGCGTGCATTTGACTCATTGGATATGACACTAGATGATTGTCCAACAGGGACACAATACGGATTGGAACATTTTCCGCGGGAATGTGGGATTTCGTTATCCTTTTCAAGTCCGTAAATGCGTCAGGCATTTGATTTGCTATTCTTTGCAAATGGATAATCTTTTGTACCTCTCTTTCACAAATAGAGGTATGTGGATCAAGATGAGATAATGATGCATTTTTCCACAAAATTTCCCGTTTGGTTTCACCAACTTCTCCCCCTAATTTTGGGAAAAGTGTCTCATCAAATCGACAGTCTGCAAATCGTGCAGTAAACAAGTCGCCTGTCAATGTTTCGAGGTAGCGAATGATGGAGGGCGATTCAAACCCAACATATATTCCTAACCTTCTTTGAGGACCCATTTTGGTGCGGGATGGCGGTGCTATAGGCACATATACTGCGCATCCAAAAATTCTTAAATGGGATATATTGGGTTCATGACCCAAAACCAATTGCAACGGGGAATACTTGTGGTAATTCGTCGGTCTGAGACGAATTAGCATTGCTGCATGTAAGATGGCGTGACCCCATACCGAAGTGGGCAGCCTCGTTCTCATATGTAATGGCCTTGCAATCAACTGCAGGCGTTTAATTAACGATTCTGCAAGACCGTTTTGAGTGTGAACATGAGCTACATAATGTTCAACTTTTATCCCGATTGATAAGCAATAATCATTAAATGCTTGGGATGTAAACTCTGCAGCATTATCTAGTCTAATGGACTTGATTGGATTATCTGGAAATTGTGCTCGTAGTCGAATTATTTGTGCCATTAATTTCGCAAACGCAAGGTTGCGTGATGACAACAGGCACACATGAGACCATCTACAGGATGCGTCTATCAAGACCATGAAATACCTAAACGACCCACTAGGTGGGTGAATCGGTCCACAAATGTCCCCTTGTATACATTCCAGAAACGTGGGTGACTCAGTCCCAACCTTTGTTGGTGATGGCCTGATGATCAACTTGCCTTGATAACACGAAGTGCAAGGATATTCATTATTCGAAAGAATTTTGAAATTCTTTAACGGATGCCCATATGAGCTTTCTATAATCCGTCTCATCATGACCGATCCTGGGTGTCCCAATCGATCATGCCAAAGTACAAAGGTATTGGAATCAGTAACCCTTTGGTTTACTGTTGAATGTGCCTCAATTGCACTAATTCTTGTCCAATACAGGCCACAAGATAAAGACGGGAATTTCTTAATAACCCTCTTTTGGCCGGAGACATTCTTTGTGATGACGAGATATTCAAGATTATCTTCATCCATTGTCTCAATATGATAGCCATTCCGGCGTACATCTTTAAAACTCAACAAGTTTCTCTTAGACTTGGAGGAGAACATTGCATTCTCTATGATTAACGTCGTGCCTTTGGGCAGAGTTACAATTGCTCTTCCGGAGCCTTCAATCAATTTACTACTTCCAGAGATTGTAGTAACGTTTGCCTTACACATATTTAGTTGAGAGAAATATTTCTTTTCTTTGAGTATTGTATGTGTAGTACATGAATCAACTAGGCAAATACTTTTACAGTTGGACGTTGATCCAAGTTCGCTTTGTGAGATATCCATATTTGCTATCCCATAGTTTGACATACAAAAGAGATACACGAACATAAGAATAAACAAGTTCAATTCGTTTGTGTCACATAATATTTTCAAAATCTGTTGTTAACAGTTGACTAACAAAATCAGATATGTTATCCATAATTGATTTACTTTGCAGTTTTGAAAATTTCAGTTTAAGCATTTTCTTCAACAATCGATTGTTAAACACAAACAATCGATTGTTGAACATTGACAATCGATAGTTAAACACACACAATCGATTATTTGCTATTTTGAAAAACTTCAGATCACACTGTCTTAAGACAATCGATTGTTAAATATAGACAATCGATTGTTGGCTTATTTTAAAAAATTCCAGAGCACACTGTTTTAAGACAATCGATTGTTAAGTATAGACAATCGATTGTTGGCTATTTTGAAAAATTCCAGATTACACTGTTATAACGACAATCGATTGTTAGGCATAGACAATCGATTGTGGATGATTTTTGAAAAATTCCAGATTACACTGTCTTAACGACAATCGATTGTTAGACAAAGACAATCGATTGTGGATGATTTTTGAAAAATTCCAGATTACACTGTCTTAACGACAATCGATTGTTAGACAAAGACAATCGATTGTTGATCAATTGTTTTTCAGCTTTAATGCGAAAATAGTAGATAATCGACTAGTTTTTCAGGCTGGTCGATTACCCCTACTGGAAAATAAAAATATTATTGATATTTGAGCATATTGAAGATATTCTAAAGAACTACTGCTAACATTGCATCATGAAATAACTAATACGAGCTAATACTAATGACTGTTAGTTTATTCACTAACTAATACAAATAAGTAGAACAAAATCAAATAACTCCATCTTCTTTCATCACGGACCCATCACCGATTAGGTGGTCTATTTTCCCCTCGGGTTGCTCAAAGAAGTCTGCCACATCCAGGTGGGTGATGTCCAAGTTGTCGTCATAGACAAAATTTGTTTCAGGGCCTTTTCTCTTTCGAGATGCTTGATAAAGGTCAACCAAGTGTCTTGGTATACGGCAAGTCTTTGACCAGTGCCCTTTCCCACTGCAACGATAACATATAGTTTCTGAACCGTTTGCCTTAGGATCTTCATGACCCCGTTTCTGCTTTCGGTGGTTATCTCTCCTTGGGGGTTGACGGACTTCATTGGAATTTCTTCCTTGTCTACGTCCCTGGCTATGACCCCGTTTACGACCATGACCATGGCCCTTTTCATGTTTGGCATAATGAGAGTGTACCTTATCTGCTTCAGGCAGTGGTGTGGACCCAGTGGGTCGATTTTCGTGATTTCTCATGAGCATGTCATTATTTCGCTCAGCCACTAGTAGAAGAGAAATCAGTTCAGAGTACTTTGTAAAGCCTTTCTCTCTGTACTGTTGTTGCAGTACCATATTGGAGGCATGAAACGTTGTAAACGTTTTCTCAAGCATATCATAATCGGAGATATTATCCCCGCATAGCTTCAATTTAGAAGTAATTCTGAACATTGCAGAATTATATTCAGAAATGGACTTAAAGTCCTGGAGCCTCAGATGAGCCCAATCATATCGTGTTTGTGGCAGAGTGACCAACTTCAGGTTGTCATATCTCTCCTTTAAGCCGTTCCACAAGATGAGTGGATCCTTGACGGTGAGATATTCAATCTTCAAACCTTCATCAAGGTGATGGCGCAAGAAAATCAAGGCCTTCGCACAGTCTTGGGTGGATGCTTTTTCTCTATCTTTGATGGTGTCTCCGAGACCCATAGCATCTAAGTGGATTTCAGCATCCAACACCCATGTCATATAGTTCTTGCCCGAAATTTCAAGGGCAACGAACTTTCTTTTCGTAATGTTAGACATAATCGAAAATTAAATTAGGAAGAGGGAAATACCTTAGATTTTTCGAGAATGGTTCTTGAGACGGTAGAGTCTCGTGCCGATAACGTGTTATGAAATAATATAAAAGACAAGAACAATAATGCAAGAACAAGAGCAATAGAGAGAAGAGTAGAGAGAGTTCTTCTTATTGATACTTAGAGAATGTTAGGAGAGTCTTACAATGGTAGAAGACCCCTTTATTTATAGGGAGTGGGATGATCTAGCTACCAATAATAGGACTCTAGAATCTCTCTAATTAAAGACATTCACCTTAAATAGAAGTGTATTTATAACATAATAATTATAATAATAAATATATGAAGAGTGTAAGTTTTATGCGTAAAAAATATGTGATCATGGGAAATTTACATAAAAAGACACTCAGAGAAAGCATTTTTTACCCGCTAACCCACAAATATGATTTTATCCATTAGCCCTCAAACATTAATTAATTTTATAAAAATAAGTCAATCTCGCAAACAAACTTCGTCAACTACACATATAATCACGTCTAAATCTGATTTCGCTTTTTTCTATCATTTTTTTTTCATACCTATTTATATTTTACTTTCCTCTGGATAGTATTTCCTAAAACTCATAATATCTGGAAGTTGAAGTAAAACATATGTTCATCCATAAAATCTATAAATTTTTTTATTTTTTGCAAAATTCAAAGTTTTGTAAGAAAAATTCTTATTTACCTGGAAAAAAAATTACATTATTAAACAACTTATATACATTTTTATACATAGTCATATGTTAATTATACATTAATATATAATAATAATTCACATTATTTGAAGGTAATTTTTTTGCAATTATTATGTTGTATAATTATGTATAATCTTATATACTAGTATATAATCATGTATAATTATATATAATTATGAGAATAAACCCAAACATACATGGTTATACATAATTATACAAAATATATATAGTTATATACAACATATATATCGTTCTTCCTCCCTAGGAAGTCATTAAAAGTGATTAAAAGAAGAAGAAGAAGGAAGAGGAAAAACTACCCCAAAAAAGTAGATTTCATAACATAGAATAAGAGACAAAAATTAAAAGAAATAACCACTCAATATTTTCTTTTTCTACGAACATGAATAAAAGGATCCTCTAATGTGAAAGTCGGAATCGGCTTCGTCAAGCACTGGATCGAAAAGAAAAAGACTACAAGAGATAGATCCGGTGTGGATTATTCAACAGTATTATTTTGTGGAAGAGGAAGATATGGATGAACGGAGCAAGAAAATTTGAAGAAGAACTCGACTATTTTGCGATAGAGAGAGAGAGAGAGAGAAAGCAAGAGCAAGAACAAGAACAAACTGAAAATGAAAGAGAAAGAGGGGTGAAGAGAACATCTGAAAGAGAAAACTGATTTGGGAATGGAAAAAATTTCTCCACTTAAAAAAAGAGTGGGGACAATGATGCCGGCTAATAGATAAAAACAATTTTTTAACATTATATAAACTGGGCCATACCAGATAAGAAGGGAAAATATAGGACCAATTTTATTAGAATATTGTGCCAATCGACACAGAGAGTAATTCATCGGAAAAAAAGAAGAAGAAGAATTCAAGTTTTCTGTTTAAACATTATGCAACCGTATCATTGTAATAATATATTATATAATAATTATTAATTACATTAATATAAAAATATTAACTAATTATTATCACACATTACGATTAATTATAGTGTAAAATTTTGTAAATATTTTTACACTAGCTATTATATTATTTATATCCAAAAAAATCAACTTTAGAGTTATTTGGAGATCACCAATGAGAAGTTATGCATATTTATTTTCTCAAACAACAGCAGCAGCAACAACAACAACAACAACAACAACAACAAATTATTATTATTATTATTATTATTATTTTTATTATTATTATTATTATTATTATTATTATTATTATTATTATTATTATTATTATTATTGTTATTGTTATCATCATCATCTTATTTACTATTTCCTTCACAGTATTAATGTTTGGCTTTTGTAATGGTCCGACTGGTCGATTTACTTCCTAGAACCCCGTTTTCTTAAATAAGACTTTCTATACTTGCTTTTATTAATTTATTACTTGCAGGGATGGTTGGTTGGGGATTTAGAAGAGTTTGGGTTAAAATCAGAAAGATTGGTTCCTTAGATTAGATTAATGGTCATGTTTGACTTTGGTCAACAATTTGAGTAAACGACATCGGCACCGGGGTCTGAAGGTTCCAACACATTCGTATGATGATTTCAGAATTCGACGTATGTCCGGATCAAGTTTTGATCCAGGAGCATTTTGGCACCTAATAGTGAAAGTAGATTCCTTAAGGATTTTGAAATTCTTTAAATTTGGTTTGGAGTAGATTTTTATTATATCAAGGTTAGAGTAGAACTCCGAGTAGTATAAGTACCTTTAGGCACATTGGAAGTAGATTAAAGAACTTGAAGTTCATAAGTTTGGTTCAATTGGTTTTAGGGTGGGATTATTCGTTTTAACGTTGTTTCAGGTGTTCCGAAGGTTCGAGCAAGTCCATTTTATGATTCCAAACTTGTCAGTATATTCGGGTGGGGCCCCAAGCATCAATAAGACGAGGCTCAAGCTAAGTTCAAAATTGAGAATGAACTGAATCAGTAGCTGTCATAACCGCTCCTGCGGTTGGCCAGCCACAGGTGCAAGCCCCCAAATGTGGCTGAAGCATTGCAGATGCGGCCCAAGTGGAGGGAACCAAGTTCCGCAGATGCGGATCCTCTTCAACAGAATGAGAAGCGCAGAAGCGGTCACCCTTCCACAGATGCAGCTCCACTGGCCCGTCCCATCTCCATAGAAGAGGACAACTACGCGCAGAAGCGAGACAAAGAGATTGTCAACACACCGCAGGTGCGAAAATCTCTAAAGGTAGTGGCCTTCATTTAATATGGGAGTTTGTGAGCACGTGATTTTTTTCTATGTAAATTACTCCCATAAATTCAAAACAAAATAATTCTTTTTCAATGTTTGCAATTTTGTTGTTTTTTGTGGAATTTTCTGTCAATTATTTGCCTTTTTGTCTGTATATTATAATTAGTTAAAAATACAAAATATATATGCATTTTCATTTAGGATCCTATTTTAAATTTTTAGGTTAATTAGCTAATCAGTTACGGCAAAATATGAAAGGAAATAACAAAAAATAGTTTATTTTGCATTTTGTACTTTTAATTTTTGAATTTATTATAGTTTTCTTTTAATTTAGGACTTAGTTAATATTGGAGGATGCAATTAGTTGTTAATTTTATTTTAGAGTTAAATCGGGTTTTTATTTTGTATTTAACAAATTCCGAAAATGAAAAAGAGAAAAATAAAATAAAATAAAAAGAAAATGGTTGCATTAATAAAAAACAATTGTTTGGGCTAATTCTCTAAATTTTCCAGGCCCGGACCATCTCTTCCCTTGAAAATAGTCCAAACCCACCTAAAATACCCACCCTAAATGGCCTAGAACCCGGTTCATCTCCGTTCATCTCCCAAACGACATCGTACTGGGTTGGGGTTGATCCTAGCCGTCTAGGATAAATGATCTAACAGCTAGGAAGTGGGATATCATTAATATAAAATATTCTGAAAATCCCACCCCCACCCCATCTCGTCTCCTCCATTTCTCTCAAAGATCCCCCCCGGTTAGCATTGCTCCAAACCACCACCTGCCGCCCGCCAGAAATCACCTACGGCAGCGCCCGGTGTCCAATCACTACCAAATTTACACTGAACATTCTACTCCACTTACCCATCTCAGATCTCCATTCCATTTCCCTCAAAACCCCTTGGAACCCCTCGAATATTCATTTGAAGATCAAAACCCTAGATTTGCCACAGTTTCTCCGGACCCCAACTTCACTACTCAACTCCAACTTCTCCCATGCAACCATTACCCTTCCCTTAACTCCAATCCACCATTGTTTCTCCCTAAAACCTCACCAAATCGATCTTTTTTTTAATCTAAAATAAAAAAGAAATGAATCTTCCAAGCTTTCAAGTGATAGGTTTTGAAAAAGGTGTTTACCATTTGCTCCCGTCGAGAATATATGGTTAATACTTGAATCCAATGAGAGTCAGTTAGGGTTTTAGCGGCTTTGAGGTATTCTTTCCGTTCTCTTTCTCTTCTCCTGTTTCCTCCTCCATTTATGCTCTTTCTCTTACTTTTCGTTAGGCTTTTGTATGTTGCTAGTTGCTTAATCTCAAATAACAATAATTCTAGAATTAATCCCTGTAAATTTTGTTGAAAGATTGAAATTATTTCATGTTTTCATAAGTTAGTATTAAGAGCTGTTAAGTAGTCTGTTGATTTATTTTGTTTGAATCTATTTGTTTAAGTTCATAATTGCTAATAGGTGAAATAACTGGTTTGTTTGAATTATCTAAGTTCTTTTGACTCAATCCCTGGGCCCTTTTATTTTTGTTGCCATTTGTTTTCTGGTTGATACCCGAACGTTGGGTTTGCCTTTTATGGCCCATGGTCATTTAAACCACAATTTTGGCTTTGGGCCAATCTTGACCCATGTAGTTTGATCAATGTAAGATTCAGTGTCATTAAAGGATAAATTAGGCAGACCATTTAGAGAATCTTTTGCCAACTATTTATGAAGCTTCTAGAAGCTGAAAATGAAATTTCTTGACAAGCATGTCAAAAATTGAGGAATTCCTAAATAAAAATAAAATTCAAAAGGGACTAAAATCTAAATTAAAATCAAATTGTTTACCCTAGCTGTTTGCCTATAAAGGCATTGTTTCTAAGCTAAACTCAGGATTTGGAGGGTGATAAAAATCCATATAATTTTATTGTTCCATTGATTTTTTTAGAGGTTTTTAGAAGGAAATTTCTGAAAATAAGAAAGCAACAAAAATTTTGAAGAAATACTAATCCATCGAGTTTTGCTTGACAATTTGAAATGTTCACCTCCTGGATCAACCTTTGATTGTTTGGACTTTGAAATAGTTTAAGGACTAGTCCCGAGGTTGGGTTTTCAGATTTGTTGGGTTGGCTGGTAGTTCAAAACTGGTTTCCTGGTTGCAGCACCTCATTTTTTGGGTTTTGAAATCGTTTTGTTGGTTTTCCCCTTGTGGTTGAGTTTTATATTTGTTTTTGTTCATTGCTCTCACCTTCGTTTCTTGCTAATTTAATTCTCAGGTATACAGTTTTGCTTTCCACCCGATTGTAAAGCTTTGTTGGTACTAAGAATGGAATCTGGAACTTTGAGTTATATTCATTTTTGAGTTGGATTAGTAATGTAGTTCACTTGTTGATTTTGTTTGCTTAGAAATTCCATTTATTATATTTCAAACTATGAACAATGCAACCACATATCTAACCTCTGAATGTAGCTTAGCATGATGTCTATCACAGTGTAGCCTCTACATGTAATTGTCTGTACAATTCGTTTGTTTTGAGGATAGTGGTTTGATTGATTTGAAGGTAGCTGATTCAAGGTTGTTAATTCTAGACTATTAAATCTGATTAAAGTTAGTTTTTATGTTCATGCTTACGACTTTTTTTTCGAGAATCTGAGCCATGTAACACATTTTCAGTGCATTGTCTTTTTGAGTTCGAGCAAGGTGTTTGGGTTGTCGAAGAACTGTGATTCAAACCATGAATTCATGGTTCCACAAGTCCCAAACCTGCTAAATTGTGTAGAAGCCCTGTTGTCACTGGAAAAACCCTTATCAGGCTTCATATAATGCAGATAACTTAGTTTGATCAAAATTGGTGTTTATTACTGGTGGTATAATGACATGCTCAGTGTGTTCCTTTGGCAATAACAATCACTTAGGACTCCCATTTCAATAGATAGCTAGTCTAACAAGTTTTCTTAAGAATGCATTGAAAACAACCCTGAAGTTTGATTTTCCAATAGTCATGCGGCTTGTTTCTTTCAATATAGCTGCTTGCTTAGATTCAATTCCCTTTTTCTTTGTGGGTGTCGTCAATTTAACTTTTGTGCTCAATAAGTCGTTTAGGTCTTGGAATTGGGCCTAATGCGGGCCCAAGTGAGAATGTGATCAGCCTCATGCCCTTCTCCTCGCCATGAATTGGGCATTTTAAAGTTTTAAGTTTGAAGATTTTGCAAGAGAACCAGCTCGTTTGTGTTGGAAACACGTTCTCAATGCGATATACTAAACGTGTATTCTTTTGTAGGTTTTGATGAATGACAAACAAAGCACAAATTGATATATGACGGAGTTCAAGTACAAGAGCACAAATGTTGAGATTGAAGCTCAAGACGTTATTTTTAATTGTTATTATTGAGTTACTCTTAAATGTGATCTTGATCCTATAACTTGACTCCATAACATGGCTTCTCTCATAAAACTATTTTCCAAAATCATGCATACTTATTTCTGTATCAAATGATTTCAAATGATGCATATTTACATTAGACAAAATGTTTTCTAAACATACCTCAGAAATCTGGGCTAAGAATAATCGATTATGTACTTATGATAATCGATTGTTTATAAGCCAAGACTGCATAACAATCGATTATGAACTAATGATAATCGATTGTGAATAAGACAGTTAACATCAGGTTTTTCCAAATCTGCAAGATAATCGATTGTGAACTAATGACAATCGATTATTGATGAGGTAAAGTTTTCCAATACTCAGAATAATCGATTATGAACTAATGGTAATCGATTATGTTGAGTTGATGTCTCCCAGTGATTTTAAAATTACTTAAGTAATCGATTAGTAACTAATAGTAATCGATTATGTTGAGTTAACTGGGTTTAACAATCGATTGTCTATGTCCAACAATCGATTGTCAAAGTTTATACTTAGTCGCAAAAACTTTGGCTTGAAACAGTGTGATTTGAGATTTTCAGAAAATGACAAGTAATCGATTGTTGCAAGGGACAATCGATTGTTGAAGCTGACCGTTGTCAAATGATTTTCAAATACCTCAAAGTAATCGATTATTGGTTTTCTGTAATTGATGTTTTGCTCAAAATCCGGAAATAATTTTTAAAACGTTAATGAGGTAATCGATTATTGATTTGCTATAATCGATGTTTTTGATTAAAATCTGTAAATGATTTTTTGAACGTTGCTGAAGTAATCGATTATGGATTTGGTATAATCGATTATCTGAATTTGAATTTTGTCAGTAATCGATTATGGATTGTAAGTAATCGATTATTAAGCGTAAAATCTGGGATTGATTTTTGATCTGACTGGCAGATAATCGATTGTTTGGTCTTGACAATCGATTGTCACTGAGTAAATTCAGCAATTCTTAATTGGCAATTAGACAACGGTAAGACCAAGTTTTGCACCTATAAATACAGCTTCAACTCAGTGTTTTAAACACAACAACATACACTAACTAATCATTACATTGCTTTAAGCTTTCATTCAATTGTTCATCATTTTCTACTCATTTCATAAAGCTTTTGAGAGCCATATTATTGTTCAAAGTTGTTGTGATCTTGAGCGTATTATTTTACTCATATCTACTCATCAAGGAGTACCTTTGTTAAGTGAGTGTTCAAGTATTTCAAATACTTGTAAGAGAATTTTGATTCTCTTGTGTTGAGGAACTTGTGCTTCCTCTGTTGAAGTCTTTGGGATTGTATCCCCGAGCAAGTGAAGTCTTTGGGATTGTATCCCCTAGCAAGTGAAGTCTTTGAGGTGAGGAACCTCCGAGCAAGTGAAGTCTTTGAGGTGAGGAACCTCCAAGCAACTGTAAAGGTTTGTTAAGCACCCGTAAGCTTAACAAGTTAGTAGAAAATCTCGAGAGAGTCTCTCGAGGACTGGACTAACCACTGTTGTAGCCAACCAGGATATATCCTTGTGTAAGTTATTTTTATTGCACTTATTTACTTCCTGTAAAATTTAAATTCCGCAAGAAAACGCTAAATTTCATTAAAACGCTATTCACCCCCCCCTCTAGCGTTAAGCGTAGTTTCTAACAATTGGTATCAGAGCCCAACTCTCTGAAAAACTTAACAGTTTGAGAGAACCATCCATGGCTTCTACTCGTGACTTTTTTGCAGGAATAGGTGAAGGTGAATGCAACACGTCGCCTCCAAAATTGGGTGAAAACAACTACTCAGTTTGGAAAGATCGAATGAGAGTTTTTACGATAGCAAACGACCTCTATCTATGGCAAATCATCAAGCATGGAAATCAAATGACGACAAAAGTTGGGAAAGCCAAGGTAAGTGAATACAACACTAATGCGATAAATATGTTGTATAAATCCTTGAACCAGGAAATCTGGCGAAAAATCTCCCACTACAAAACTGCTAAGGAAATGTGGGATAAGTTTGAAGAAATTCATGAAAGAACATCTCAAGTGGAAAAATGCTCAAATGATGAATCAAATATCAGGTGCCTGATGGCCGACGACAAAGAAAAAGAGGTAAGCACTTCTAACTCTCTCTCGTTTGAAGAACTTCAAAATGCCTATGAAGATATGTTTGGTAAATATGAAAATGCTGTTAAAATGATTAGAGATTTGAAGAAATCACTTTCCCAGCAAGAAATAGATTTCCAGAAAAATCTCTCTTTAAAAGAAAAGGATTTTGAAGAACGCTTTTTATTGAAAGAAAAAGATTTGGAAAATCAATTCTCTTTAAAACAAAAGGATTTTGAAAATCTGTCTCGTGATAACGAGAATCTTGTAAAAGAAAATCAATTTTTTCAAAATGATAGTGTAGAGCTTAGACAAGTCACTAAGACTATGCATGAAGCTTCTTATATTGATAAATGCTCTACTTGTACTTCCTGCGACTCTTCGAAGTTAGAAAACGCAGAACTTAGGAAAACCTTAGAATCACATAGTGTAGACGTCCCTAAGGTTATTGAAGAAAAGGAAACGTCTAAGAATAATCAATGGCATAAAAACAGAAATTACAATAGAAATCCTACTGCTCCACCTAGAAATAACTCTAGGGCTGTAAACGAGTCTAGGACAAATTCCTTTAGACCACCTAGACACTACGCTAGGATGTATGAAAACAAGTCTAGGGCTAATAATTCTAGAACACCTAGATACAATTCTAGAAATTGGTACAATGAGTCTAGAATTAACCACTTTAGATCACCTAGAAAGAATTCTAGGATGATTGTTAACGAATCTAGGATAAATCACCCTAGACAACCTAGAAATGATTCTAGAAATTTCAACGCATCTAGGAATGACTATAGATCACCCAGAACGTATTTTGCTCCACCTAGACACAGGCACAATCCGAACGCAACATGTCATTACTGCAATCGTATAGGTCACATTGCACCGATGTGTTTCGCAAAGCATAGAGACTTCTCGTATGACTATAATCATTATTTGTCTAACCCCCAAGGACCCAAGATGGCATGGGTACCTAAAGAATATTAAATTGTTTTGTAGGTGTGCTTGAAGGGATCAAGTGTACTATGGTACCTTGATAGTGGATGCTCCAAACATATGACGGGAGATGAATCCAAATTCCTTCAACTAGAGCACAAAGAAGGAGGAAACGTCATTTTCGGCGACAACAATAAAGGAAAAATAATCGGCATCGGATCGGTTGGTAAGGACGAAAACTCCTCTATTAAACATATATTGCTTGTGAAAGGGTTGAAGCATAATCTCTTGAGCATAAGCCAATTATGTGACAAGGGAAATCTTGCTTTATTTGATTCGGATGAATGTCTTGTGTTTAGACGTAGTGACTTCAAGATCATACTTCGTGGTTTTAGAATTGATAATATCTACATGGTTGATCTTGCAAACTCCTCTCCCGAATATGTTGATTGCTTAATGAGCAAAGAGGATAATACTTGGTTGTGGCATCGTAGATTAGCACACATGAACATGCATCTTTTAAATAAATTGCTTTCTCAAAACTTAGTAGTTGGTCTTCCCAATTTAAAGTTTGAAAATGATTATATGTGTGATTCTTGTCAAAAAGGGAAGCAAACCAAAGCATCTTTTAAATCCAAAAATATTGTTTCAACTTCTAGACCTTTACAATTACTTCATATGGATTTACTTGGACCTTCTCGTATTGAAAGTCTAGGTAGAAATAAATATGCTTTTGTAATTGTTGATGACTTTTCTAGATTTACATGGACGCTATTTCTTGCAAATAAAAGCGATGCTTTTCAAAATTTCAAGTATTTTCTTAAACGTGTTCAAAACGAAAAGGAATCTACCGTCACTTCAATTAGAAGTGATCATGGGGGAGAGTTTGATCACAATCTCTTTGCGGATTTTTGTGACGAACTCGGAATCGAGCATACCTTTTCCGCTCCACGTACAACACAACAAAATGGGGTGGTGGAAAGGAAAAATAGGTGTCTCGAAGAGATGGCAAGAACCATGCTCGACGAAGCTAAGATTCCCAAACACTTTTGGGCGGACGCCGTGAGTACCGCTTGCTATGTTTTAAATAGAGTAGCAATTCGGCCGATACTCTTGAAAACCCCATATGAACTGTATAAGGGTAGAAAACCCAATATTTCCCACTTACGTGTTTTTGGTTGTAAATGTTTTGTTCATAATAACGGCAAAGACCAATTAGGTAAATTTGATGCAAAATCGGATGAAGCTATTTTCATTGGTTATTCCTCACGTAGTAAAGCATATAGGGTCTTTAACAAAAGAACCCAAATTGTGGAGGAATCCCCACATGTTGTGTTTTCCGAAGATAATGCTCGCTTGGCGAGAAAGGATTGTGGTTTTGATCTTGCAGATATCTTGAGTAATTTGAAAAACAAAATACATGAAGAACCGCCAAAGGAAAACAATGATGAAGTTATAGAACAATCAACGGAAGAAGCTCCACAATTGGAAAGTGAAACAAAAGAACAAAAGGAATGGAGGACGATCAAAGATCACCCTCTTGATCAAGTAATCGGCGATGTTGGAGGAAAGGTAAGTACTCGAAACTCCCTTAAAAACACCTTAGAACTTACTGCTTTTGTTTCTCAAATTGAACCCAAAACCATCTCTGAAGCAATTGGGGATGAATTTTGGACCTTGGCAATGCAAGAGGAGCTTAACCAATTCGAACGAAATGACGTTTGGGATTTGGTGCCAAGACCCGAAGATCATACCATAGTTGGTACGAAATGGGTTTTTCGCAACAAACTAGATGAAAATGGTATAATCACTAGAAACAAAGCTAGGCTTGTGGCTCAAGGCTACAATCAAGAAGAAGGTATTGATTATGAGGAGACTTATGCTCCAGTAGCTAGATTAGAAGCTATTCGCTTATTGCTTGCTTTCGCTTCCTCTATGAATTTTGTCTTATATCAAATGGATGTGAAAAGTGCGTTTTTAAATGGTTTTATTGAAGAAGAAGTTTATGTCAAACAACCCCCTGGTTTTGAAAACTTTAAATATCCCGATCATGTTTTCAAACTCAAAAAGGCTCTCTATGGTTTAAAACAAGCTCCCCGAGCTTGGTATGATAGGTTGAGTAAATTTCTTTTGAAAAATGATTTCATTAGGGGAAAAGTTGACACAACTCTCTTTGTCAAACACAAAAACAATGATATTTTATTAGTTCAAATATATGTAGATGACATTATATTTGGTGCCACTAACAATGCTTTATGCAAGGAATTTTCCAATCTAATGACTAGCGAATTTGAGATGTCTATGATGGGCGAATTAACCTTCTTTTTGGGACTACAAGTAAAACAAATGAAGGAAGGTACATTCATTTGCCAAGCCAATTATTGCAAAGAATTGCTTAAACGCTTTGATATGAACAATGCAAAAGAAATGGCAACTCCCATGAGCACATCCGATCATCTAGACAAAGATGAAAAAGGTAAGGAAGTCGACACCAAAAAGTATCGAGGTATGATTGGCTCTCTACTTTATCTTACTGCTAGTCGTCCGGACATCATGTTTAGCGTGTGCTTATGCGCTCATTATCAATCATGTCCGAAGGAGTCTCACCTTTCGGCGGTAAAACGAATTTTACGGTATCTTGTTGGTACCTCAAATGTGGGTCTATGGTACCCCAAAGGCTCTTCATGCCAACTCATTGGCTATTCCGATTCTGATTTTGCTGGATGCAAATTGGACCGCAAGAGCACTAGTGGCACTTGCCATTTGCTCGGTAGCTCTCTCGTTTCTTGGTTTAGCAAGAAACAAGTAAGTGTTGCGTTCTCCACAATCGAGGCTGAATATGTAGCCGCGGGGAGTTGTTGCGCTCAAATCCTATGGATGAAACAACAACTCTTGGACTATGGCCTAAGACTTGATCACATTCCTCTTAGATGTGATAACACTAGTGCCATATGCTTGACGAAGAACCCCGTTCTTCATTCGCGAACAAAACACATTGAAGTTAGACATCATTTTATTAGAGATCACGTTCTCAAAGGCGATGTCGAAATTGAATTTGTTGAAACTAAAAGCCAATTGGCAGACATCTTTACAAAGGCTTTGGATAAAGAGTCCTTCTTCCGAATTCGCAATGAACTCGGGATCCTTGACTCCACATTGATCTAAGTCATGCATTGCATTTCTTCTCCTACACATTTCTAACTTGAGCGTCGGAGGCGTCTAACTTCTCTTTGCAGGTATCGCCCTACAGAAAAAGAAAATTTTATTTGGGCAAACCGCAAATCATCGGACATATAATCGATTATCCCGTATCAATAATCGAATGTCACCTTTCTAATTTTCAATAAATAAACTTTGTTTTATTTCGTCTTTGTGCATCCTTCCTTATTTTTTTGCTAATGGCAAAAGGGGGAAGATAATGGGATAACGGGTATGCACCACCTCTAAATTGCTTAATTGCTTATAAGCTTAAATTGAGGGGGAATTCTTAAATTGAGGGGGAACAAGAACAAATATGCATACTTGTTACTTGTCTTGAATCGTCAATATTATTTGTCAAAATTGCATATCCCGCTTAATGTTTGCCATTATCAAAAAGGGGGAAATTGTTGGAAACACGTTCTCAATGCGATATACTAAACGTGCATTCTTTTGTAGGTTTTGATGAATGACAAACAAAGCACAAATTGATATATGACGGAGTTCAAGTACAAGAGCACAAATGTTGAGATTGAAGCTCAAGACGTTGTTTTTAATTGTTATTATTGAGTTATTCTTAAATGTGATCTTGATCCTATAACTTGACTCCATAACATGGCTTCTCTCATAAAACTATTTTCCAAAATCATGCATACTTATTTCTGTATCAAATGATTTCAAATGATGCATATTTACATTAGACAAAATGTTTTAAACATACCTCAGAAATCTGGGCTAAGAATAATCGATTATGTACTAATGATAATCGATTGTGAATAAGACAGTTAACATCAGGTTTTTCCAAATCTGCAAGATAATCGATTGTGAACTAATGACAATCGATTATTGATGAGGTAAAGTTTTCCAATACTCAGAATAATCGATTATGAACTAATGGTAATCGATTATGTTGAGTTGATGTCTCCCAGTGATTTTAAAATTACTTAAGTAATCGATTAGTAACTAATAGTAATCGATTATGTTGAGTTAACTGGGTTTAACAATCGATTGTCTATGTCCAACAATCGATTGTCAAAGTTTATACTTAGTCGCAAAAACTTTGGCTTGAAACAGTGTGATTTGAGATTTTCAGAAAATGACAAGTAATCGATTGTTGCAAGGGACAATCGATTGTTGAAGCTGACCGTTGTCAAATGATTTTCAAATACCTCAAAGTAATCGATTATTGGTTTTCTGTAATCGATGTTTTGCTCAAAATCCGAAAATAATTTTCAAAACGTTAATGAGGTAATCGATTATTGATTTGCTATAATCGATGTTTTTGATTAAAATCTGTAAATGATTTTTTGAACGTTGCTGAAGTAATCGATTATGGATTTGGTATAATCGATTATCTGAATTTGAATTTTGTCAGTAATCGATTATGGATTGTAAGTAATCGATTATTAAGCGTAAAATCTGGGATTGATTTTTGATCTGACTGGCAGATAATCGATTGTTTGGTCTTGACAATCGATTGTCACTGAGTAAATTCAGCAATTCTTAATTGGCAATTAGACAACGGTAAGACCAAGTTTTGCACCTATAAATACAGCTTCAACTCAGTGTTTTAAACACAACAACATACACTAACTGATCATTACATTGCTTTAAGCTTTCATTCTTGTTCATCATTTTCTACTCATTTCATAAAGCTTTTGAGAGCCATATTATTGTTCAAAGTTGTTGTGATCTTGAGCGTATTATTTTACTCATATCTACTCATCAAGGAGTACCTTTGTTAAGTGAGTGTTCAAGTATTTCAAATACTTGTAAGAGAATTTTGATTCTCTTGTGTTGAGGAACTTGTGCTTCCTCTGTTGAAGTCTTTGGGATTGTATCCCCGAGCAAGTGAAGTCTTTGGGATTGTATCCCCGAGCAAGTGAAGTCTTTGAGGTGAGGAACCTCCGAGCAAGTGAAGTCTTTGAGATGGTATCTCCGAGCAACTGTAAAGGTTTGTTAAGCACCCGTAAGCTTAACAAGTTAGTAGAAAATCTCGAGAGAGTCTCTCGGGGACTGGACTAACCACTGTTGTGGCCAACCAGGATATATCCTTGTGTAAGTTATTTTTATTGCACTTATTTACTTCCTGTAAAATTTAAATTCCGCAAGAAAACGCTAAATTTCATTAAAACGCTATTCACCCCCCCTCTAGCGTTAAGCGTAGTTTCTAACAGTTTGTTTATTTCAAAGTAGTCCTTCTTTGAATTGGTGGACCTGTAGTACATCGATTTTTAGTCATCTTGTAGGGCGTAATCCTTAGTTCACTATAATTAGAATACTTTAGGTTCCCTTAATCGATTAATGGAGTTGATCCATAATAACTACTACGAATAGTTTGTGGACCTCCGAGAAATAGTCTAAATATTTTTTAAAATTAGAATTTGAGGTGCGCCGTGCCAAGAGAAAATTGACGAATGTGTGGCCCTCGATTAATTAAGTTTGCAAGGTAAACGACAGAACCATGTACTAACCGGACCGAAGGAAGAGGTCTCTTGTACAATCTCGAACAGTGGGTTCATTCCAGTGTTCACCCTGTATCAGTTTAGCCACCTTATCATTTGCACCAGGACTAAATTCTTCTTCTGATTTAATCCTTAGAACTCGAGGTGCGATATTTAGCGAATTTTCATGATCCTCGCAAAGTTGTCAACGTGTAGTTGCTTTAGGTGCGCAATGTAAAATTTACTTTCTTAAACTCAGGTGCGCATTTATGTGACCCAGATCTAAATCTCAACGTTCAATAGAACATGTTGCAGATTGTGGGTGCATTTATGTGACGTGGTTCGAAACATATTTTAAATAATGTTCCAATTCTCCTTTAATCAAAATTAATTGAAAGTTGTTTATGTAAAACTTGTACATAGGTTCAAAATGTTTTGAGTCAGATAATTAAGCCGAATGCAACAGGTGAGTGACCATGCTAAAACCATGGAACTCGGGAATGTCTAATACCTTCTCCCGGGTTAACGAAATTCCTTGCTCGGATTCTGGTTCGTGGACTGTTAAATCGAGTCAATCTTTCCTCGATTTGGGATCTGAAACCAGTGACATAGGACACCATTAATTTTCCCACGTGGTGACTCTGAATCCTTCAAATAAATAAATCGTGTTTTAATTGTCCTTTAATTGGAATAACTCCCTTTCTACGCCCTTTCGTGGGTTGTAGTGTAAAAAAGGAGGTGTGACTGCTCTGGCGACTATGTTGGGCAATAAGAACCCAAAACTTCTGGTTCAGGGTTCAGAATTTGAGTTTAGAATAACTTTTATAGTTGGCTTGTTTTTAATATCGAATTTTTACATGTTTGAGCTTACTGTGCTAAATGTCATTTTCTACCGCTTTCATATTATCTGAACTATATATAAACTTCTATCAAACCTTTCTCTTCTCATCGTTGGGGATGTGCACGCTAGTGTGACTCCTTATTATGTTAGAGTCATACCTTGAAATAAGAAAGAGGTTTGGACAAGTTACAAAGCCGGATAGCCTTTTGGTTCCTGGTACATAGCCCCTTTTTCGGCTCAAGTTGTCCGCTTAGGTGCACAAGTTTAGAACAGTATACCCAGATTTTATACTTAGAATAGCTCAGCCTCATGTCAGATCCCTAGTAGGAATGTTTGTTTGTATCATGTGCATTTAACTTAGGGGACTCAACACAGGGGTTGGGTCTGTCTAGGACAGGTATACCCAAAATAATAGACCATCATGATGCATCTTGCGTGCTACTTGTGCATTTATTTGCTTCGGATTTGCATGCTAACCGGCTTTTGAATAAAAAGAGAGAATTTGGAAAAGAAAATAGCAATGTGAAGGCTAAGGGAGGTAATTACTTGTTTTGAAAACCACTGTCCCAAAAAATATACACTGAAACTTTGCCGAAATTTTGAAAAAATGAAGAATTTTATTGTTTTCAAGAAGGAAAAGAAAATTGGTTTTTATTTTCTCAAAATTGCCCGTACTACGGCAGTTTCATTCTCACAGGGTGTAAGATACATTGGCAACCCCCATCGGGTCCAACTTTCTTTTTGAAAAACATAGCCCCCAAAAGAACTATTATTTAATTTTGATAAATAAATAAGGCAATGCAATTCTAGTAAAAATGAATCGAATGTCCCTAAAAGGACACTGGAAGGCTGTTTTCGCAAAAAAAACCGCCTTTGGTTTCTTTTTCAATTTTTTGGCGGTAGAAAGCACAACCTTAAAATCTTCCCCCGGAGGTGCTGCAATGCCATATTTACAAAGTCGGGTTTTTACTTTTGAAATGAAAATTCGAAAAATGTTAACCTTGTTTTTGAGTGAAATAAATCATGATTTTTGCTTAATCCCCTTAATAAATGTACAGAATGAGCATGAATCAAAATTTGCCAATAACAGTCATGAACAAGATCCCTTAGAGCTGCATATATGGTGGAATGATCTGGGAGAATCAGGGCAAGACAATGTCAATTCATACTTGGGAGGTCTCACCGGGTTGTTAAAGATTAATCACAGGGGGGGGGGCATCATAATGACATTGGTTACATTCTGGGACCCGGCCAACAATATATTTCATTTCTCATATTTTGAACTCATCCCATCCTTGGAAGAAATAGCCAGATATATCGGGGGTCCTAAAGTTCCTCTGATACACCAGTATTTTATTTCACCAAGGGTCGTCGCCATACACAAATTCGTAGATTCACTAAAGATAAGCAGGGGGTTCATGACCCAAATCTGGCAGCCGGTTTTGTACTACGAAGTTTATATACAAGAGATACAGACACATAGGGGGGTTTAACAACCCGGAAAATAAAATTTGTAGTAAAGGAAACCTCCTCAAATGGGAAGAACACATGTGTTTTGCATTTATGGTATTCTTCTTGGGCCTTTTTGTGTTTCCCTGGAAAGATGGGAATATTGATATACGAAGAGCTGGAGTTGTCAGCACTTTGCATACTCAGGCTAAAAGTACTCTCACACCCATGATCTTATCTGAAATCTTTCGTGCCCTCACAGCCTGCAAAGCCGAATGAGACTTCTTTGAAGGATGCAACTTGGTGTTACAGATGTAGATGATCAAACGTCTATGTAATCGTCCTCAATTCATGATTTATGGGTCAACAGAAAAGAGATGCATAGATGAATTTCATACGAGAGTTGATGGGTTTAGCTTTCCAGAGGGGGTCATAGAATGGGTATAAAATCTACGTGCCATCAATGCAAGTCAAATAGAGTTGAAATTTGGGTGGCTTCCCATCGATGAGATCATCTATATGCCAGCTACCGAGCCTCATTTCCTTTTGATGGATCTCAGGAGCATCCAACCTTATGCCCCTTATCGGGTTCTGAGACGGTTAGGGAGATGCCAAAAGGTTTCCAGGTATGAAGACATTAGTCGCCATGTGGTCGAGATCGGTCTCGATGGTCAGCTTCATGAAGAAGCAGTCCACCAAATTTGGAGCAAATGCCAGTACTTGACGGCGAGCACTCGAGTACGTGACTCGTCCAAAGGTGAAGTTGCACTAGTATACCTTGCTTGGTATAAAAGGGAAGTGGAATTCGGAAGCTTGGCCAAAATACCCTATATTCAGGAATTTGCCGAGGCATCACAAGAATAATGGGTTGGTTGGCCAAGGAAAATGAATACAAGGCCACAATAGGAAAGCTGGAAATACAATTCAAAGGCCTTCAATTTGAGAATGGTTTACAAGCTGCCGAGAACGAGGGTAAAAAGAGAAGACTAGCCAAAGAAAATGAAGCCTTGCGAGCCTAGATTCAGAAAATGAAAATAGCGGCAGAAAATCCCACCAGAAATGTAAAAGATGAGAAGGTTATAGAGAATCTTAGGCGGAAGGTACGGGAATGTGGTTTTGACTTGAACAAAGCAGAGGGTGAGCTAGACCTAGCCCGAAAGAAAATGGCCAAAAATGCAAAAGAACGAGCACGATGATTGAACAATTGAAAGAAAAGTACGACAACGAGGTAGGGAGATTGAAGAATAGGGTCATCACTATTGAAAACAAAATGGTTAAGCAGGAAAAGGACTTTATGGCTGAAAGAGAGCACTATTACATAACAATAATACAACTAGAAAAAGATTTGCATCAATTTCAAAAACTGAATCGGGTAGCCGAACAAACTTTGGAAGCCAAGGCTCAGCAAATTGGGTGATTTTTGCAAGAAAAAGGGTGTCATATGAAAGAGAGAGAGAGATAGAGAGAGAGAGAGAGTCCAAAAGATCACCGATTACATCGCAATAAAGTGTAGTAGCTACGATATATGGCTAGATCCATGTTTTTTGCCACTGCAATGACCTCTGTTCGTCCGGCAATGGAAGACCTCCACCACATCCAAGGGGATTTAGCACGCAGGCCTGCGGCGACGCCGAATGATGCCCCGTGGGCCCTAGGAGCATTAGATACACTAATGTATTCATGATTTTCACTCGAATCTGTTTGTCTGTTAGTGAAGTCTGTATTTTCTTTTACTTGAGTCTGTAGTTAGTTGTCGAGTTTGTTGTTTTCACCTTGCTGTCAGAGTCCGTTGGTCTTATTCTGGGTCGGAATCTGTCAATTTCTCTTCTCAGGTCTGTTAGTTTTATAATTTGGTGGTTGTAATCAAAATTGTTATACTTTATGAAAATTGAAATTCCCAAAACTATTTTGTTTCTTTAATTAACTTCCAGAACTACGCTCGATCTGATTCATGTAGGGTAATGATACATAGGCAATCTCTATAGGGTTCGACCATAACCAAAAAGAAAAGAAAAAAGGAATAAGGAAAAGAGAAGAAAAATAAGAAACCGTGAGAGGGAAACAACGGTAAAATAAGATAGAGAATAATAAAAACAAAGAGGAAGCCGGCAAAAACAAGCTGAATAAAAGATAAATGAATTAGAGAGAAAAGTAAAAGAGAAGTTGTATATAGGGTAAAGCCAGGATAACGCAAGCAGCCGATCCAATCCATAATAGAAACCAATAATTGCTTAGGTTCATTCATCCCTGAATATGTGGTTGCCTATCTGTTAAAACCTAATCACTAACAAGTTTTATGTTGTCTATCCAATTACAGACAGGTGGTTAGTTTTGTGTCATTATGGCAATCAACCCCAACAACACCGGTTCCAAAAGCAAGCTGACTATGGCAAACCAAGAGCCTAACGCAAGTATTATCGATCCCTCAAGAGAGGTGGAAGAGATGGATATTAGTGCAATCAAAGAAGAGGTGTATAAACTGAAACATCAAATGGATGAAATGTACCAAGCATGGGTAAAGGGGAAACCACCACCAACTTATCCGGCCAACCCGGCATTCATCCCTCCATTAACCCAGTCATATGATCACCCTGCCACTGATCCTCCCCCAAGCTTTTCAATATACCAACATTATCAGGGGACAAACTTCCCAGAAACCACCAGCTCCACCACCCAAACCAATCACATACCCTCCTCCACGAGTTGCTCCTATCTTCGTGGCACCCCCACCCGCTGCACTCCACAGATCTTCCAGTGAACCTTTGTTCCAAACCCATGACAACCAGTACTACCCCTCGGAAACTACTTTTAAAGCTCTGAAACCCTATTCATACACTCCTCGTTTTGATCTCCCTATAGAAGCTCAGAAACCAACAGAAAATCCCGAGCAAAAGGAGATGCTCAGGAAAGTCAAAAGCTTAGAGAAATCATTCAGAGACATGTGGGGGCTGGAAGGTCAAGTAAGTGTGTCGTACAAAGATCTATATTTGTTCCCAGATGTATAATTTCCGACAGGGTTCAAGATGCCCAAATTCGATTCATACGATGGGCATGGTGATCTAGCAGCACACTTGAGAGGGTTTTGCAGCAAAATGAGGGGGGCTGGCGGAATGGACGTTGCTAATGGCATATATTTTACTCAAAGTTTGAGCGATTCAGCATTGGAATGGTATACCCAGAAAGTCACGAAAGGTATTATACATTGGACGATTTATCCCAGGAATTTGCTTACCATTTCCAATACAATCTTGAAATTATTCAATATCATTTGTCCTTGCGAAACTTGAGAAAAAGAAAAATGAGAGTTTTAGGGAGTATGGCTTCCGTTGGAGAGAGCATGCAGCGAGGGTCGATCCTCTAATAAAAGAAAGTGAAATGGTGGACTACTTCTTGCAGGCCTCGGAGCCTACTTACTTTGATCACTTGGTATCGGTTGTGGGCAAGTACTTTAATGAAGTGGTAAAAATGGGAAGCATGGTAGAGGAGGGGCTCAATTCTAACAAAATCGTGAGTTATTCAGTAATCAAAGCAACCACTCAGGCCGTTCAAAGTTGAACTGGGGGAAAATTGGAAAGAAGAAGAAAGTGGAGGTAGCAACAATTGACTCAGGAGCTTAGTTCGGATCTAGGAGTTCATCACATTACAACCAGCCTCGACCCCACCACCAAACCTACCCCCACACTCCATATAGACCACCACAACACTACTACCCACCTCCATACCCCCATTTTTCTGTCCATCATGCACAAGCATATACTCAACCTCCCGCCCACACACAATGGTATGCGCCCACCCCACAAAATACTTACCCAGCTTCATAAAATGCCTATCTACCTCCAAGAGCCTACCAAAACCCGTGAGACTAGCTTCCCGGGCCAACCCAGCCTTTAAGAATGAGAGATTGCAGAAGAAGATAACCTTCACTCTATTGGGAGAATCTTATACAAGCTTATTCCACAGATTATGACAATTAGATATGTTGAGGCCGATTGAAGCAAAGCCGTCGAATCCTCCCCCAAGAAATCTTGATTATTTTGTCAGTTATGAATATTGTTCTGGTGCTCCAGGGCATGACACATAGAAATGTTGGCATCTAAAAAGCGCTATCCAAGAGCTCATTGATTCGCATCAGATTAAGATGCAAGCTCCCGAAGCACCCAATATTAACCAGAACCCGCTAACCGCCCATCAAGAAAGGAACATGATTGAGATAGTGCACAAATGAGGGGAGCCCAAAAAGCCTTCGCAAACTGTCATGATGATCCGAGCCAGTAAGAGGATGCTGGTTGAAAAACTAACAAGCGATATGTTGATGCTTAAGTTGAGTGAAACAAGTAGCGAGCCTTTCGATGTAGTCAAGAAGGGGTCCTAGAGAGATGGGACACGAAACAAGAAAATTCAAAAGTAGTAGTACCAGGGGTGGCGAGCGAACAGGTTGTGATTGTGGAGGGTGATTGTACAGAGCCCGTCATCATCAAACATGTAACTTAGCTACCAATTGTCAATAGCTGGGCCGTCCCTTGGAATTACAAACGAGTAACAGTGACTTACAAAGGGAAAGAGGTTAGAGAAAAAGTACGCAAAACCCATGGATTGACCCGTTCGGGGAGGTGCTTTGCCCCCGAGTAGTTGAGAAAACCTAAAACCTCCAAAAATAACCCAGTATTGGTGAAGAAAGCTGCGACTGAAGAGGAAGTAGAGGAGTTTTTGAAAAAGATGAAAGTGCAAGACTATTCTATTATGTAACAACTGAGGAAGACACCTACTTAAATTTCACTATTGTCATTGTTAATTCATTTGGACGAGCACTGTTCGGCACTGATGAAGATCCTGAATGAGGCCCACGTTCCTGAAAAAATTTCAGTCAATCACTTGGAAAAGATAGCAAACAAGATTTTCGAGGTAAACAGAGTCACTTTTTCTGATGATGAATTGCCCGTAGAGGATAATGATCACAATAAAGCCCTTTATCTCACGGTAAAGTGGGAAGACTCCGTAGTTACCGAGGTATTGGTCGGCAATGGTTCAAGTGTAAATATTTTCCTTCTATCCACTCTGAACAAGATGAAGGTTGATGATGAAAAAATTCACAAGAACAATATTTGTGCACGAGGGTTCGACGGCGGTGGGAAAGATTTATTCGGTGATATAGTACTCGAGTTAACAATCGAATCGGTTGACTTAGTATGAAGTTCTAGGTGTTAAATGTGGTTGTCTCTTACAATCTGCTGTTGGGATGACCCTGGATCCATGCCAATAAAGTGGTCCCCTATAATTTTCATCAAATGGTAAAATTTGAATGGGACAGACAGGAAATAGTTGTGCGCTGCGAGGATAGTCTGTATGCTCATGGTGATTCCATCGTACCATTCATTGAGGTTGAGGATGACAATGGTCCTTGGGTGTATTAGGTTTACCACATGGCATCGGTAAGAAAATTCCAGAAGGGGAGTGCATGTCAGTGCCAAAAGTAGCTGCTACATAAGTCATAATGGTCGTTGAAATATTGAGGGATGATTTTTTTCCAGGAAAAGGTTTGGGTGCATAACTTCAAGGTATCGTACAACTGGTGTCTCTCCCCAAAAACATGGACACCTTTGGTTTGGGATTCAAGCCCACAATTGCAGACATAAAGAGAACCAGAAGGATGAAGCAGAAAGTATGGGTCCTTCAAAAGTTTGTGCTGCGTCTCTTTAGATCATTTGTTAGGCCCAGCACCAAGAAGCGCCCGACAACAACAATCCCAGTTCTGTGGTTGGTCCTGATTAGGAGCTGCTTGAAAGGTTTGAGAAGTTGTTTGAAGATGTGAATATGGTAGAAGCTGGAGAGGGCTCTAGCAAGGAAAATATGCAATTTGTTGGGCCATGTGCAAAGATCAACAATTGAGAAGCTACTCATTTCCCGACCAGGAAGAAGTTTTGGTAGTTTGCTTTGGTTTTCTTTCAGTTTATCTGGATTATTCCAAGGTTGTAATTAAGATTCTATGTTCTGTCCGTTTGGATTTATATACCTTGTTATCTTTCAGTTTCAACGAAATGCAATTTCCCTTTTCATCATTTCTGATAGTTTTTATTTTCCTTCTTGTACTGTTTTTTATGCTAGTTTCAATGACATAACATGCATAAGGAATCTTCAGTCCAGTCTTGAAAGCCAATCTAATTCCAAAATAATAATTCAAGAGATAGAATGTGATGATGAATCAGAGTATGATGAGGAATGGGGCATTTGAAGAAATTAGTTAAGAAGTAAGCCACTTTGAGGAAAAGCCCAAGCCAAACCTGAGCGATACAGAAGCAATCAATCTAGGGGACCCAAATAATATCAGAAAAACTAACATAAGTGTCCATCTGAGTTATAGCATAGGGAAGAGATAATCAAAGGATTGCTTGAATACAAAGATATTTTTTCATGGTCATATAACAACATGTCGGGCCTAAACACTGACTTGGTGGTTCACAAATTTCCCACTGACCCGGCATGCCCTCCCGTCAAATGAAAGTTAAGGAAGTTTAAAACTGATATGAGCATAAAGATCAAAGAGGAAGTCACAAAACTGTTGGAGGCAAAGGTAATTCGAGTCACGTGATATCCCACCTAATTAGGCAATGTCGTGCATATGCCAAATAAGGATCGTAAGACCAAGGTGTGTGTCGATTATCGCGATCTCAACAAGGCGAGTCCAAATGATAACTTCACAATGCCGAACATCCACATAGTGATTGATAATTGTGCAAACCATGAAATTGGTTCTTTTGTGGATTGTTACGCGGGATATCACCAGATCTTAATGGATAAGGAGAATGCAGAGAAGACGACATTCATCATGCCATGGGGAATATACCGCTATAGGGTCATGCCTTTCAGTTTGAAAAATGCTGGGGCAACTTACATGATGGCAATAACAACCATATTCCACGACATGATACACAAAGAGATTGAGTTCTATGTGGATTATGTAATTGTAAAGTCCAAGAAGCAGTCTGACCATGTTAGAGATCTAAGAAAATTCTTCCAAAGACTCCATAAATCCAATCTCAAGCTCAATCCTGCAAAATGCACATTCATTGTGCCTTTTTGAAAGTTGCCGGGATTTATAGTCAGCCATCAAGTTATTGAGCTGGACCAATCAAAGATTAATGATATCCAAGAATTACCGCCTCTGAGGAACAATACTGAGGTTATGAGCCTGTTGGGAGATTGAATTACATCAGCACGTTTATTGCTCAGCTCATGACAATTTGTGAACGTATCTCTAAATTGTTGAAAAACGATGATGAGTAGAAGAGAAATGTCAGCAGGCATAATAAGATAAAGGGGTACTTTTCGAACCCATGTGTTGTTCCCAACAAAAATAGGGAGGCCTTTGATTCTGTATCTTTCAGTTCTAGACAATTCATTCTGATGTGTGTTAGAGCAGCACGATATCACCGACTGGAAGGAGCGGTCCATATACTACCTTAGAAAGAAGTTCACATCTTACGAGGTTAAGTATACTCATCTTGAGAGGACATGTTGCGCCCTAACATGGGTAGCACAGAAGCTGATTAATTGTCATCTTATACTACTTACCTCATTTCCCGCTTGGATCCGTTGAAGTACATCTTTCAGAAGCCTATGCCAACAAGGAGGCTTGCAATGTGGAAGATCCTACTCACAGAATTCGACATCGTCTATTTGACTCGAATTGCGATAAAAGCACAGGAATTGGCTGACCATTTTGCTGAGAACCCGGTAGATGAAGAATATGAACCTCCAAAGATATACTTCTCGGATGAGGAGGTGATGCATATTGATGAATCGGAATAAGTCAAAAAGCCATGATGGAAACTTTTCTTTGAAGGGGATGCCAACATAAAAGGCGTTGGGATAGGAGAAGTACTTATTTCTGAAATAGGAATCACTATACCATTACAGCTCATTTTCATTTCTATTGCACTAACAATATGGCAGAATATGAGGCATGCATTTTGGGTCTTAGGTTAGCTGTAGATATGGGTGTCCAGGAAATTTTGGTCTTGGGGGACTCGGTCCTTCTGGTGCACCAGATTCAAGGGGAATGGGAAACACGAGATTTGAAGCTTATACCATATCGGCAATGTCTGCATGATTTTTGTCAACAATTTTGATCAGTAGAGTTCAGGCATATTCCAAGAATCCACAACGAGGTTGCTGATGCTTTGCCTACCTTGGCGTCGATGTACATCATCCAAATAAGGCTTATTTTGACCTGCTGCATGTCTAAGTCTATGATTAGCATATGCTTATTGTAATGTGGTGGAAGAGGAACTCGATGGTGAACCTTGGTTTCATGATATCAAGGAATATATCAGGATAGGGGTGTATCCAGTACAAGCCACATGTGATCAAAAGAGAACAATTCATCGTTTATCAAGTGGATTTCTTTTCACTGGAGGAGTATTGTACAAAAAATGCCAGATATTTGATTGTTAAGATGCATAGATGCCAGACAGGCCACAACCATCATGGCCGAAGTACATTCCAGAGTTTGTGGACCGTATATGAGTGGATATGTTTTGTCAAAAGAGATTCTCTAAGTAAGTTATTATTGGCTCACCATGGAGCGAGATTGTATTAGTTTCATTGGCAAATGTCATCAATGTCTGGTGCACGGAGATTTGATTCATTCCCCATCATCTGAATTACATACAATGCCTGCACCATGGCCCTTTGTTGCTTGAGGCATGGATGTCATTGGGCCAATCGAGCCAGCAACATCTAATAGGAACAGGTTCATTCTGGTGGCCATTGATTATTTCACCAAATGGGTTGAAGCTAAAACTTTCAAGTCTGTGACCAAGAAACTCGTGGTCGATTTTGTGCATTCAAATATCATTTGTCAGTTCGGGATCCTGAAGGTAATCATCACAGACAATTGTTCAAATCTCAATAGTCATTTAATGAACGAGGTATGTCAGCAGTTTAAGATTACACATCGAAATTCCACCCCATACCGCCTCAAGGCGAATGGAGCAGTCGAGGTAGCCAACAAGAACATAAAGAAGATACTTTGAAAAATGGTGGAGGAATTCAGGCAATGACATGAGAAGTTGCCCTTCACATTATTGGGTTATCGCACTACTATTCGTACTTAAGTAAGGGCAACTCCGTATTAGTTGGTGTATAGCACAGAAGCGGTGATACCTATAGAGATTAAAATCACATCCATTTGGATTGTCGCTAAGGCGAAAATTGATGATGACGAGTGGGTCGAAACCCTCCTGGAGCAATTGAGTTTGATTGATGAGAACAGATTAGCAGCAGTGTGGCATGGTCAGTTGTATCAACAGAGAATGTCCAGATAATATAACAAGAGGGGTGCGCCCATGGAGATTCGAAGTGGGTCAGTTGGTGCTGAAACGTATCCTCCCTCATCAGGAGGAGTCAAAGGTCATGTTCACGCCAAATTGGCAGGGGCCATTCGTCATGACGAGAGTGTTTTCCAATGGGACTTTTCATTTAACAGATATAGAAGGCAAGTGTGCGAAAATGGCCATTAATACCGATACAGTTAAGAGATACTATATATGATTTTTTTTGTTTAAATTGTATTTGTTTATACTTGGCATATATTGGAGATTGGAATGACAAAGGCATTTTATTCTACTATCTAAATACTTTATCCTTTATTAACCTTTTTGAGCCTTATTTGTTTTCTTTCATACCCCTTTTTCAGAATCAGTAGCAAAATCAGAAGCGCAAGCGTGAAAGATAAGTAAAGGATAGATAAAATAAAGAAAAAAGAAGAAAAAAAAAGAAAAAAAGAGGAAAGAAAAAACACAACAAAACAACAAAAAGAGAAAAGAAGAAAGAAAAGAAAAAAAGAGAGAGAAAGAAACAGAAAAGAAAATCACAACAACAAAGTAATTTTTTATGACATGAACTACGCTCGACCTAATTCCATTAAAGGATACGGAGGCAGCCTCTTAGTTAGGTCCCATCAAAATAAAGTCCAAAAGTCCCCAAGCAAAGAAACTGGAGAGAAGTTGCGGTTATTGTAATGAATCTGATTCCGAAGTTGTAAGTTTGAACCCATTCGAGTTGTTTTGAGCCTTTGATACCCACGCTACGGTCCAAATAAAGACCTTCTGACCTGTCTTTAAGAGATGCCAAGTTGAGAAAGTATAGGTGATTCATGCCAAGGCAACACTCTAGTCCAAACAAGGAAATTGAAAATGAGAGATCTTATTGGTGAAAACCCTCATGGGCACTTCCAGGCAACGAGAGTTGAGAGAAACCAAAATGAGAGTCTTATTAGAAAAAGACCCTCACTGGCACCGTAAGGAGTTGTGAGAAATGAAAAATGAGAGAGTATTATTGGTGAAAACCCTCACAGGTACATTAAGGAGAAAGTAAGTTGAGAGATGAACAAATGAAAGAGGTCTATTGGTGAAAACCTTTTCAGGGTACCACAGGACGAACAAGGTCAAGGTTTGGTTGAAGAAATCAGGTTATGGAATTCTGGGGCAACAAAGCATGGAAACTGGGAGTTGATCAGAGTGATAAATTTGGCCGACTAATCCGAAGTGCATGTCATGATAATCGGTACCAGTTTTTCCATGCAGATAAGTCTCTTTTCATTTACCTTTTAGCAGTCATCCAGTTTTAGATTCTTCTTATCCTTAACATTCAAAGTCATTGCATTTTATTTTCTTTCGGGTTTCCATTTCTCTAAGATGTTTGAGCAAGTAAGAAAGAATTTCAAAGCTTACTAGCAGCTCCCAAAAGTACAAGACACAGTGTAGCCAGAACATACCAAAGACATCACGATGCAAAGTGGGATATAAAGAATCACCGGAAGCTTCATTAGTGGAATGATTTGGTAATCTCAGGAGGAATGCAAAGAATCTAATAAAGGGGCTAGGAATATAATACTGCGGTTTGGGTACACAACTCTCGATTCATCCAAGGTCACGGGTTTTGAAAAGTCAATCAGAAAGTCAAGAGGTTCGGGGCCAGTTCGGGGAAGCTAGTCAAAACAAAGCATGACAGTGGGAGGGCCACTTTCAAAAAGAATGCCACAAACTAACCACCACATTTCAAACTGGTAAGTTTTTTCTTTGATTGAAACATGTGCAGAAATTTTTGGTTCTCTCGAGGATTGTAGGAGAAAAAGTAAGCACCAGACAGGTATGACCATAACTTTTCATGACCCTCATGGAAAATAGGACTTAGTTTAAAATTCAAAACGGTCATGAGTAGTAAGATCTAGCATAAATGGACCCCAAAGTATAAGTCGGTTTCTAAGTTTTCGTTCTGGAGATAGAATTCAGTTACGGGTTGACAGAACCCTCTTGATAATAGGATTTAATTTAAAATTTTCAGGACGGTCTTGGAAATTGGGACCTAGTTTTTAAAAAATGAGTAGCAAAATATAGCATAAGTGTACCCCAAAGGAATACAAGTTGGTCTTAAAGTTCGCATGTTTCAAGATAGGACTCGGTCGGGAGTTTCCAGGACCCTCCTGAATAACGAGATTTAGCTTTAGAATTTTCATTTAAATAACAATATTTAGCATAATTTCTGCTGTAGGTTAGTACAATTCAGCCATAAGAAATTGTCACTCTTCGGATGAAATTTGACTTTGGACTATCTGGACCCTCCTGGATAAAGCGACGTAATTTTAAAGTCTGCTTAGTTAACAAGATGTGATGAGAGTTGTACCTTCAGAAGATATAGCTTGGTGTTAAAATTGTCGTTAGATAAGAGTTTCCAGGTCTCTCCTGGATAATGGGACGTAGCTTTAATATTTTCCTAGATAACAAGATATAGCGGGAGTCACATTTTAGAAGATATAACTTATTTTAAAAATTATTGTCAGCCCCATTGGATAATGGGACGTAGACTTAATATTGTCTTAGCTAACAAGATATGGTACCTTTAGAAGATATAGCTTAGTGTTAACATAGTCGTTAGTTAAGAGTTATCAGGACCCTCCTAGATAATAGGATGTAGCTTAATACTCTCTCAGATAACGAGATGTAGGTAAAGGTGTACCTTTAGATGATATATCTTAGTTATAATTGTCGTTAGTTAAGAGTTGTCAGGACCCTCCTGGATAATGGGATGTAGCTTTAATACTTTCTTAGATGGAAAATATTGGAACTAATACTTGTGATAAATGCAATCTAGATTTAAAATTGTCATTAATTAAAAGCTGTCAGGACCCTCCTGGATAATAGGCGGTAGTTTTAAGACCCTCTTAGATAACTAGACTTAGAGGAAGGTATACCTTTAAAAACATAATTCAGCTTTTCAAATTGTTACTTTAAGTAGAAGCTGTCAGGACCCTCCTAGATAATAGGATCTAGCTTACGATTTCATTGTGATATTTGGCAACCCGATTTAGTTAAAACTCACAAATCTACCCAGCCACCAAACTGGAACAGAAAATTTTCTTTGCTTGTCTATTTTGTTGAAATCAGGTGCCCACCTAAAGAACGAAGGAACATAGTTCGACTTTTGGCAATCAGGCGCCCACTTGAAGAATAAGGGAATATAGTTAAATTTTTGGTAACCAAGCACCCACCTGGATAACATGGGAATATAGTTCATGTTTTTTGGCAATCAGGCGCCCACCTGGAGAATAAGAGAATACAATTCAAGTTTTGTGCGCAATCAGGCGCCCACCTGGAGAACAAAGGAATATGATTCAAGTTTAGTAATTAGGTACCCACCTGGACAACAAGGGAATACATTTCAAGTTTTCGGCAATGAGGATCCCACGTGGATAATAAGGAAATAAAATTCAAATTTTTGGCAGTCACGAGCCCACCTGGAGAAAATGGAATACAATTCAAGTTCCAGCAATTAGGAGCCTACCTAGAGAACATTGGAATATGATTCAAGTTATTTTAATTAGGCGCCCGCCTGGAGAACAAGGGAATACAATTCAAGGTTTTAGTAATTAGGCGCCCACCTGGAGAACAAGGGATTACATTTCAGGTTTTAGTAATCAGGCACCACCTGGAGAACAAAGGAATATATTTCAAGTTTTTGGCAGGAGCACACCTGGAGAATAAGGGAATACAATTGAAGTTTTTGGCAGTCAGGCGCCCACTTGGAGAGCAAGGGAATACAATTAAAGTTTCCGAAATCAGGAGTCCACCTGGAGAATAAGGGAATACGATTCAAGTTTTATAATCAAGCACCCATATGGATAACAAGGGAATACATTTCAAGTTTTTGGTAATCAGGAACCTACCTGAAGAACAAGGGAATACAGTTCAAGTTTCGGCAATCAGGATCCCACCTGGAGAACAATGGAATACGATTCAAGTTTGGTAATCAGGCACCCACCTGAAGAGCAAGGGAATATAACTCCATTTTTTGGATCCCACCTGGAGAAAAAGGGAAACTTCAAGTTTTGGCAATAAGGCACCCATCTTGAGAACAATGGTAGGCACCCATCTGGAGAACAATGGAACACAATTTAGGTTTTGGTAATCAGAAGCCCACCTAGAGAGAAAGGGAGCACAATTCAAGCTTTTCTAATCAGGAGCCCACATGGAAAACGAGGGAATACAATGCAAGTCTTGGTAATCTGGCACCCACCTGGAGAACAAGGGAACACAATTTAATTTTCGGTAATCAGGAGCCCACCTGGAAAACGAGGGAATACAATTCAAGTCATGGTAATCAGGCACCCACCTGGAGAACAAGGGAACACGAGTCGAGTTCAGCAATCAGGCATCTACCATGAGAAAGGGAAAACATCTCATCTTTAGGCGCGCAATTTAAAAATTACCTTCTTAAACTCGGGTCCACATTTATATGACCCAGATCCAAATCTCAACATTAAATAAAATGTGTTGTGAACTACGGGTGCATCTATGTGATGTGGTTCGAAACATATTTTAAATAACGTTTCAATTCTGCTTTAATCAAAATTAATTGAAAGTAGTTTAAGTAAAAATTGCACATAGGTTCAAAATTTTTTAAAATCAGATAATTAAGTCGAATGCAACAGTTGAGAGACTGTGCTAGAACCACAGAACTCGGGAATGCCTAATACCTTCTCCCGGTTTAAATGAATTCCTTGCCCGGATTTCTCGTTCGAGGACTATAAGATAGCGTCAATCTTTCCTTGATTTGAGATTTGAAACCGGTGACATGGGACACCATAATTATCCCAAGTGGCGACTCTGAATCCTTTAAATAAATAAATCCTGTTTCGACTGTCTTTTAATTGGAAAAACACCCTTTCTACCCCTTCCGTGGGATGTACTGTAAAAAAGGAGGTGTGATAGATTTTATCATTTTTGACTCATTTCACTCCATACTTGGGTAATTTAGGAGCTTCAAAGGTGGATATTTAAATCTAGCTTTGTGAGGTAAGTGATTTATGCTTAATGTGAGTTTAATACAAAGTTTATTGGTGGATTACAAAATGAAAATTAGTTGAAATTATAGTTTTGGAGTAAAACATAGGATATTGATAAACATTTAGATTTAACCACGAAATTTGATATGGAATGTAGTAGAAATCATATATTCTTGATCCTAAGGTTATGGGTAACAATTTTCTTCAAATATTTTTGGGATCACGGCATGTGGGCTGAGGGATGAATTTTTGGAACCTTGCATTTAGGGTTGGGAATTACTTTAATAGTTGGAATATGAACTCTAGCACATTGGCTAGTTCTTACCCCATTTGAATAGTTTTGGATCATTCGGCTATAATTTGAGGTTTTGAGCGCATTCTTGAGTTTGGAAGTAAGTTGTGGGGCAAGGTAAGTCTCCTTTCTAACCTTGTAAGAGGGAGTTATCCCCACAAGAGAAATAATTGAATACGTGTCTCTAATTGCGGGGGCTACATATGCATGAGGTGACAAAATCCGTGCATAGCTATTATTATTCTTAAGTCCAAGTAGTTTAGGACCCAAAATCATGCTTTACTTTCCGTACTTGTAACTTTATTGTCAATTTAAATTGCTTAAATCATATCGAACTTCGCAAATGAATTTCTAAAAAGTTAAACATCATTTTCTTGACCATTTAAGAGAAGCTCACAATTCTTTATGTAATTGCTTTCTTGAAGAATTCTTTATTGACTATTTGATTTGTACCGCGTCGCATGTATGATTCGCGAGCGGGTAATAGATGCATCTATGGTTTGCGCCGTTTGCCCCCCAACAGTGGACACTTTGTTCTTTTGTTGGATCGGTCCGTACGACCACATCATTATTTGCTCATGTATTTGCTTGATATTTTCTATGATTTGAATTGCTTTAAATGCCTTGAAATATATATTGTTAACTAAAATGACGGAAACTGAAATTATATTTATGGAAGAACCTGTTACTTCCTATTATTAACTGTTATTTATTCATGACATTCGTGCTTAGCATCACACTTAATTATATTATATTCGGCCCTAGTAAGTGTCGTTTCGACCAATCATCACTACTTCTTCGAGGTTAGACTAGATACTTACTTGGTACATGTTGTTTATGTACTTATACTGTGCTTCTCTACTTAATTGTACAGGATCAAAGGAAAGTGCATCTAGCAACTCGCCAGACGCGCGTTCTGATACTTGACCGAGATTCCACGGTGAGTTTCCCCTTCTGAGCAGTTCAGCAGCATGCTGGAGTCTCTCTTTTGTTTATTACTGCCTATTCTATATCTAGCAGTAGGATGGTTATATTTTGTACATTCTACTAGTTGCCCACATACTTGTGACACTAGATCCTGGCACACACATTAATAGACTATTATTTTGGGTTGTATTCCTAAAATTATGATTTCTATTAGTCATTCGCATTTCAGTTGCTTTATAAATTCATTATTTATTGAATATTTTGAATTTAAATTAAATAAATGTTTGTATTGTGTAATGAAATAAATGAGAACTTACTAGTAAATCAGTGTTGGCTTCCCTAGCAATGGTGTTGGGCACCATCACGACCTATGATGGAATTTGGGCCATGATAACATGGTATGAGGACACTTGGTTCACGTAGGTCTCACAAGCTATAGGCAAACCCAATAGAGTTTTGAGGATTGATACAGAGACGCATGTACTTATCTTTGAGAGGCTATAAGGCATTAGGAAACTACTTTTTATTCATCTTGTATCATGCATGTGATGGTATATTAAATTTCCTTCTTCTATTTCTCTTAATGATGGTGAGAACGCATACGGATGATGTTCCAGACCTAGGAGGAGCTGCTACCCTTGTTTCTAGAAGCCAAGGTAGAGGTCGGAGGAGGGAACCAACCCGAGGTAATAGACGAGGGCATCCCAGAGCTGCCGCAATTGTACCACCGATGAATCCGGGGGAATCCCATTATTGAAGAGCAGGGCAAGGTCCTTGCAGAATAGCTTACCTCGGCGGATTTCATGACAGCACCAGGATTTTAGGAGGTCATGGGATGTATGTTGCGATTCATGGATTCTATGGCCCAGGCTAGTTTATTTTCAGCAAACCTAGCCATATCTCAAACGGGAGGGGGAGCACAGACCCCTAATACTCAAGCTCCTGATCATGCCACTATAGTGTATCAGACATTGGGTACCCGCGGATGGGGCCCAAAACCAGTTGCTGCAGTGGTACTGAGCCCAGAGCAACTGCGGACGGTGATCGATAGAAGTTATTAAAATGATGGACTAGGCTACACCTTTCTATCTTCAGAGGCGAATGGCATGAGGATGCGCAGGATTTCATTGATAGGTGCAGGGACAGACTGCACAACATGGGGATATTGGAGTCTCGTGGGGTTGACTTCACTACTTTCTAGCCGGAGGGCAGGGCCCATAGATGGTGGCAGTCTACTATTCTTGGCAGACTAGTGGGTTCTCCTTCATTACTTAGGCCATCTCACATAACTTCTCTTGGATAGGTATATTCTACCCTTTGAGAGGGAAGAGTTGTGGTATCCATTTGAGTAGCGTGAGCAGGGTTAGATGTCAGTCACCAACTACGAGGCGAGGTTTTTTAAGTTGTCTCGCCATGCACTTGTGATACTTCCTACTGACGCAGAGAGAGTGCAGAGGTATGTTATATGGTTGCACACTTATATTGAGGACAACATGGCATGTGAGGTCGAGATAAAGACTCATTATCAGTTGGTAGTGGAGATTGCTCGGAGGATTGCGAGCTATCGTCTGAGAGGTGGAGATTAGATGTAGCAAGACAAGAGGGATTGATTCCCTGGAGAGTTTAGAGGTGCCCCGGCTAGGGGTAGAGGTTAGTTTGTGAGGGGCCAACTCAATAGGGCCCCATATTCAGCACCTCTACCACCTCCTCGAGGTGCTCTAGTGAGACATTCAGTGCAATGCTAGAGAGTTCTTATCACTCACCAGCTACTCAGGGTTCTTTCGACGAGTATTCTAGTCATTAGAGTTCTTCCAATTCTTATTTGAGTGTCATGCCAGAGATTTATACCATCCACTAGCTATTCAGGCTTCCTCTAGTAGGTATTCAGGCCATCAGGGCCAGACTTTAGGGCAACAGTCTATGGTGCCGAGAGGTTCGAGTTTGGAGATCCCGATCAGATGAATAGGACCTTCCCCAGACTTCAAGGCAAGGCAATGCAGCGGGTCATGATATTGATTTATATACTGACTTGACTCTAGGTACCCAGCCTATATCTATCTTATCGTATCGTATGGATCCGAAAGTGTTAAAGGAATTGAAGGAGAAGCTTGAGGAGTTATTAGCAAAGGGGTTTGCGAGACCGAGCGTGTCGCCTTGTGGTGCACTTGTGTTGTTTATGAAGAAGAAGAAAAAGAATGAGACTATGCAGATGTGCATTTATTACCACTAGTTGAACAAGGTTACCATCAACAACAAGTAACCGTTGCCACACATTGATGATTTATTTGACAAGTTGTAGGGTGCTAGGGTGTTATCTAATATTTACTTGAGATTAGGGTATCATCAACTAAAGATTTGGGACTCGGAAGTCCTGAAGACTACTTTTCGTACTAGATATAGCCATTATGAGTTTATGGTAATGTCCTTCGGCTTGATTAATGCCCTAGTGGAGTTTATGGATTTGATGAATAGGGTGTTCAAGCCTTATATTGATTCATTTGTTATTGTCATCTTTGATGAAATCTTGATCTGCTCACATAGCGTGGGAGAGCACGAGCAACATTTGAGCGTAGTGCTTCATACATTGCGAAAGCAACAAGTTATATGCTAAGTTCTCCAAGTATGAGTTTTGGCTAGAGTCAGCAGCATTCTTAGGGCATGTTATATCAGGAAAGGGTATTGAGGTTGATCCCAAGAAAATTGAAGCAGTTTAGAGCTGGCCACATCCTACTTCAGTGACTGAGATCAGGAGTTTCCTAGGGTTAGCAAGTTATTTTTGCCGATTTTTGGAAGGTTTTTCATCCATTGCAGCACCTTTGACTATATTGACCTAGAAAGGTGCTCCTTTTCGTTAGTCCGATGATTGTGAGCTGGATCTTAGAAGTTCAAGAAACCCTTGACTACAACACCAGTTCTAGTTTTGCCTTCCAGTTCAAGGATGTATATGGTATATTACGATGCTTCACGCGTTGGCTTGAGTTGTTTATTGATACAGGAGGGGTGATTTATTGAATATGCTTCACGTCAACTAAAGATTCATGAGAAGGGTGCACGACCTAAAGTTATCCACGATTGTTCATGCTCTTAAGATATGGAGGCATTATCTGTATAGGGTGTCATGTGAGGTTTATATTGATCATCGTAGCTTACAACATTTTTTCAAGTAGAGGGATCTCAATTTGAGGCAGAGTAGATGGCTCCAGTTACTGAAAGATTATGACATTACCATTCTTTATCATCCGGGCAAGGCAAATCTGGCCACGGATGCCTTGATCAGGAAAACAGAGAGTATGGTTAGCGTGGCATTCATTTCAAAAGAGGATAGGCCACTAACTTTGGACATTCATTCTTTGGCTAACAAACTTGTGAAGTTTGATATTTCAGAACCCATTCGAATTCTTGCATGTGTGTTTGTCCATTCTTCACTATTATGGCAGATCAAGACTCGACGGCTTGATGATCCGCATTTGGCAAATCTCAGAGAGACGGTACTACAAGGCAGTTCCAAGGAGGTTTTGATCAGTAAGGATGGTTTTTTGCGACTCTAGGGTCATCTATGTGTCCTTAATTTAAATGGCTTGAGGGAGAGGATTCTTAAGAATAAACACAGTTCATGGTATTCTATTCATCTAAGTACTACGAAGATGAATCGTGACCTGAGGCACCATTATTGGTGATAGCAGATGAAGAAAGACATAGTTGAATATGTGGCTAGGTGATTTAATTGCCATCAAGTTAAGTATGAGCACAGAGTCCAGGTTAGGGGTGGTCATATCTCGGGTAAAACCGATAACCCAAACAGTTAATTATTTATTGTGTTATCGGTATTGGGTTATTAGGTTAATGGTTCGATAACGGGTTAAAACATTTTTTTATTGGGTTATCGGTTCGGGCTCAGTTTGCAATTCTGTTATTGGGTAAAAATCGATAACCCAATAAGAATTAACTAATTTAGTAGTATACCATTAAGTGTGTATATATATATATATATATATATATATATATATATATATATATATATATATAGTATACTAAGATTTCATAACTGTTTTTTCCTATTCTTTCTCAATTTTCAGTAAGTCGATTTCTCTTTCTCAGTTTCTCAATTTTTCCGCTGCACCCCTACGACCCAACCTAACCAGTTCTCAGCCTTACCATGGCTCATGCCCTTACCAGTTCTCCGCCTCACGAACACGCCCTCACTAGTAACAAGTCATCTCGTCAAGACTCAGGCCGACGTCACTCGTCAATCACATCTCGCCCTCACGAGTCAGTCCGTCAAAACACAAGGCAGCGTGATGTTTTTGTTGCTTCATCTTCATCTTTTTCTTAATTTTTTTGAAAGCATTCTGGCTCTAAATTTATTTTATTGGGGGGGGGGGTTGTGCTATGTGTGCGCGCTGCTATTGTTTGAGATCTTGTTCTAATCGTTTGTCTAGTCTTTAAACATTTTTGGAGATTCTGTTTTATGAGAAATAAAATGGGCTTTGACAAGTAATGTATAAATTTGGTGTTATTGCATTATCCACTTATAATTTTAATAAGTGTTTCTATATTTGCAATATTAAGAATCCTAAGCAGTAAACTTCTGTTAACTGTTCTTAAGGATACAAGACCACATGTTATTAACAATACAATCAAATTCCATTCCATTTTTGTAATCCTATATTTACGCATCAAAATATTATCAAAGAAAACTTAAATCTAATCATTTCTTGACTTCTGGCTCAAGATAATTGAGAACTCGACAATTTTATATATTGCAAAATTTTTTTAGTTTTGTTTATCTTATCGGGTAAACCGAACCGATAATGATCAATAACCGATTAACCGATAACTGATAACCAATATCTTATCGATTTGGTTATTTGGTATTGATATTTGTAAATCGATAACCGATAGGCAAAACTGCTAATATTCAAAACCGAACTGAACTGACCGATGCCCATCCCTTGGCGAGGTGGCCTAATTCAGTAGATGCCTAACCTTAGTGGAAATGGGACAGCAATACTATGGAGTTTGTAGTTAGGTTGTTGCGGACTTTGCAGAAGTTTAATGCAGTTTGGTTCATTGTATACAAGTTGACCAAGTCGACACACTTAGTTATGGTTGTGACTACCTATACTTCAGAGTGGTTGGCTCAGATTTATATATAGGAGATAGTTTAATTGCACGGCATGCCTTTGTAAACCATATCAGAGAAAGGCCCTCAGTTCACTTCCCATTTCTGGATAGCCATATAGAGTGAGTTACGAACCCATGTGGAGCTTAGCATTGCATTTCATCCGTAGAACGATGGGACATAGGAGCGGACAGTTCAGATTCTGGAGGATATGCTTAGAGTGTGTGTGATTGACTTTGGAGGGTAGTGGGATCAGTTCTTTCCTTAGGGAAAGTTTGCGTACAACAACAGTTATAAGTCTAGTATCGATATGGCTCCATTTGAGGCTTTATATGGTCGGGGATGTCGTTCTCCTATCGAGTGGTTTGAGTCTGGTGAGGCTAAGTTATATGGTACATATTTGGTAAAAGATGCTTCGGAAAAGGTGAAGTTGATCCAGGAGCAACTTTGCACAGCATAGTCCAGGCAAAAGAGTTATGTGGATCAGAAAGCGCGGGATTTATCATTTATGTTGGTAAGAAGGTTCTCTTGAAAAGCTCGCTGATGAAAGGTATTATGAGATTCAGAAAGAAAGGCCAGTTGGGCCCTAGGTTTATAGGCCCATTTGAGGTGTTGAGGCGAGTTGCAGAGGTTTCTTATGAGCTTGATTTACCCTCATCCTATTGGGAGTCTATCCGATTTTCACATATCTATGCTTAGGAGGTACCACGCCAACCTGTCATCTATGTCAGACTTCAAAACTATTCAACTATAGGATAGCTTGGGCTATGAGGAGAAGTCGATTGCTATTGTTGATAGACACGATCGCCAGTATAGATCTAAGAGTATTTTCACGATAAAGGTTCAGTGGAGGGGCCAACCAGTCGAGGAGGCGACCTGGGAGTCCGGGGAGGACATGGGGAGAAGATATCCACACTTATTTAGCACTTCAAGTATGAATCTAAACTCGTTCGAGGATGACGTTTGTTTAAAAGATGGTGAATGTAATGATCCGACAGGTCGTTTTTCTTCCTAAAACCCCGTTCTACTAAATAAGACTTCCCGTACTTTCATTTACTGATTTATGATTTACGGGGATGGTTGGTTTGGGATTTGGAAGAGTTTGGGTTGAAATTAGAACACTTGGTTCCTTAGGTTGACCTAAAAGTCCAAGTTTGACTTCGCTCAATATTTTGAGTATACGTCCTTGGTATTGGGATTTGAAGGTTACAACAAGTTTATATGATGATTGTGGACTTGGGTGTATATCTACATCGGGTTTTGGATGACCCGGGAGCATTTTGGCACCTGTTTATCGAGAAAATAGTAACAACAATTAAATTTTTAAATGTGATTCTAAAAATACGTGATCTATTCTCAAGCTAGATGTTAGGGCATATGATGCTAAAATTGTTAAGTATAGCAATAAAATGAGAGCTAAGACGAGGCACTAAGCAAATTAAAGGGGCCTGCTGGCCGAACACAGAGGAGGTCGATGGAGGCCTCAGGGCCGGAGCTCGAGCCGAGATCGAGTTACCAGGGACAGTCGATTATGGGGTAACAAGTACAGATACAATTAACTAAGGCTCTCTATGGCCAATGTTGAGCTATATGGCGAAGAGCAAATAAGAAAACAATATGCGAAGTGGCCTCGATCCTATTCTGAATGATGAAAAGGACGATTGGATATAGACGACTTCGAACGAAGGAGAATAAGAAAATTAGAAAGAGAGAGAGATAGAGAAAGAGAGAGAGAGAGAGATTATTTCACTTATGGAGAAATGGAGCAATCACCCACTTTGGTAGGAGGGGCGAGTCCCCTTTACATAGGAGGGGAGACTCGGTTACAAGTATATAGAGAATAAATGCAAAGTATGGTGATGGAATGGATTGATATGATGCCACAGCATAGGCCCTAGATAGGCCAGGTCTGTCAGATATAGTCGTGTGCCTAGAGGGATTCTTCCTCTGTCCTGGCTTCATCTTTATTTCCTCCAAATCGGGCTTCGACGAGCCCCGAGGTTGAGAGCTCGGTTGTAATCTCCTACTCTTGAGACCTCGGGATATGCTTCCAAAATGTTTCGACAATGATAAATCGAGCCTTCCGATTTTGCCGTATTAGCACCTAATAGTGAAAGTTGATTCCTTAAAAAATTTGAAGTTCTTTAAATTTGGTTTGAAGTGGATATTTCTGATATCTAGGTTCAAATAGAATTCCGAGACCGAGTAGCTCTATAATGTCATTTAAGACTTACACGCAAAATTTAGTATCAATCTGAGTAGTATAAGTACCTTTCCGCACATTGGAAGTAGATTCAAGAACTTGAAGTTCATAAGTTTGATTCAATTGGTTTTAGGATGTGATTCTTAGTTTTAATGTTGTTTCGGGAATTCTGAGGGTTCTAGTGAGTTTGTTTTATGATTTCAAACATGTTGGTATGTTATGACGGGGCCCCGGAGGCCCCGAGCGTCAATTGGACAAGGCTCGAGCTAAGTTGAAAATTTGAGGAAGAGCTAAAGCTCCAGTTGCTGTCATAACCTCAACTGTGGTTGTCCAGTCGCAGGTGCGAGCCCACAGATGAGGCCCAAGGGAAGGGGCCGAGGTTCCGAAGAATCAGTTACCCTTCTGCAGATGCAGCCCCAGCTGGTCCCAACTATTTCTACAAAAGAGGACAATCACCCTCAAAAGCGAGACCGTATATACAGTCAATGCAACGCAGGTGCAGAAATCACTGAAGGCAGTGGCCTTCATTTAGTACGGGGGTTTGTCATTTTTGACCTATTTCACTCCATCCTTGGGCGATTTGGGAGCTTCAAAAGGGAAGATTTCAACCTAGATTTGTGAGGTAAGTGATTTATACATAATGTGCGTTTAATACATAGTTTATGGGTGGATTACAATATGTAAATTAGTGAAAATTATGAGTTCGGAGTAAAACTTAGGGTTTTAATAAAAATGAGATTTAACCACGAAATTTGTTATGGAAAGTAGTAGAAATCATATATTTTTTATCCGAAGGTTAAGGGTAACAACTTTCTTCAAAAATTTCTGGGATCCGAGTACGTGGACCCGGTGATGAATTTTTGGAACCTTGCATTTAGGATTGAAAAATTACTTTAATAGTTAGAATATGAACTCTTAAGAACATATTGACTAGTTCTTACCCCATTTGAATAATTCTAGATCGTTCGACTCCAATTCGAGAGTTTGAGCGCATTCTTGAGTTTGGAAGTAAGTTGTGGGGCAAGGTAAGTCTCCTTTCTGACATTGTAAGAGGGAATTATTCTCATAGGAGAAATAATTGAATAAGTGTCTCTAATTGTGAGGGCTACGTACGCACGAGGTGACAAGAGTCCATGCGTAGCTACTATTATGCTTAATTCCGGGTAGTCTAGAGACCCAAAAGCATGCTTTACTTATCATACTTGTAACTCTATTGTCAATTTAAATTGCCTAAATTATATCAAACTTAGAAAATAAATTTCTAAATAGTTAAACATTATTTTCTTGGCCGTTAAAGAGAAGTTGACATTTTTTTTGAGTAATTGCTTTCCTGATGAATTCTTTATTAACTGTTTGGTGTGTTTATTCGTATTTGACCGCATCGCATATAGAATTAGCGAGCAGGGTAATAGATGTATATATGGTTCGCGCCGCTCGACCCGCCAGCAGTGCACACTTTATTATTATATTGGATTGGGCCGTACGACCTCGGCATTATTTGCGCATGCTATTTTCTTGATACTTTATGTGAATTGAACTGCTTTAAATGCCTTAAAATTTAAATTGTTATCTGAAATGACGGAAACTAAAATTATATTTATGAAAGAACACATCACTTCACGTTATTAACTGTTATTTATTCATGACATTCATGCTTAGTGTCACACTTAATTATAGTATATCGACCCTAGTAAGTGTCATGTCGACCCCTCGTCACTACTTCTTTAAAATTAGACTGGATACTTACTGGGTCATGTTATTTAGGTACTCATAGTATGCTTCTGTAATTAATTGTACAACATCTGAGGCAGGTGCATCTAGCTATCCGTCCAGCATGCGTTCCTGAAATTTGACCGAGCTTCCTTTGTGAACTGCCCCTTCTGAGCCGTTCAGTAGCATGTCAGAGTATCTCATTTGTTTATTACTGTCTATTCTATTTCACGTAGTACAATAGTTATATTTTGTACATTCTAATTGTTGCCACACACTTGTGACACTAGATCCTGACACACATTAGTAGACTATTATTTTGGGTCGTACTCCTATAATTATGATTTCCTTTAGTCATTCCCGTTTCAATTGCTTTATAAATTCATTATTTATCGACTATTTTAAATTTAAGTTAAGTAAATATTGAGATTGTTTAATGAAATAAATAAGAACTTATTAGTCGATCGGTGTTAGCTTGCCTAGTAATGGTGTTGGGCGCCATAATCATTTAAGATGGAATTTGGATTGTGACAACTTTAATTTACTTTGTTGGAAAATTAAGTTTCAAAAAGAACTTTTGAAAAGGATTTTCGAACGTTGGAAACGTAAGGAAATATATATTTAATTTAGACTATAGTGACTCGGAAAAGTTATGAATTTCCAATTAATAAAATAGGTTGTAAATTTAAGATCGAAATTTAGTCTTTTACAAAGTTGGAACGCGAGGAGAAATACTTTAGTTAGACTATTGTGACTCGGTAACATTATGCAATTTGCAGTTAATGAAATAAGCAGTATATTAACGATCAGGGGCAGATTTATGTGGGGAGGGAGATTGGGTACTTGCACCCATGAATCCCTCGCTGGGCTATGTATAAACAATACAAATATTATGTACTCAAGTGACTAAGTATCCCTTTTGTCCCTTAGGTCAAGGATTCAATTCCCAAATAGTTGCTTCACCTCTTTTTGCAATCTTTCTCCCTTATATATATATATATATATATATATATATATATATATATATATATATATATATATATATATATATATATATATATTTATATATATATTATCGAATTGAAATAATAGTTTCACCTTAAATTGACGTTCCGTCACTAAGAAAACGGCTCATTTTCGACGGAATAAAGTAGTTGGAAACTTCCGACGAAATCTGTCGGGAAATGCATTAAAATATATTTTTTAATTTTTAATAATAGTTATGACTAATATTCCGTCTATATTCGTTGTAAATTTTAGCAAAAATTCCACATCATTGCTAGCGAAAACATCGGTCGGAAACAATTAAAAAAATAAAGTAAAATAAAATCAACGATCGATTCGGCCGGAGTTCTTCAGTAAAACGAGGGTTAACTACTTTGATCAAATTACCGATCGAATCGGTCGGAAATTTTTTTTAAAAAACCCCAGCGACCCATTCTTTTTTTTCCCCTCTTTTCTTTCCTTCTCTCTTCTCTCTTTTACTCAAAATGTTCCCACCCAAAACCACCGATGCCATTAAGCAGTAGCACTCGCCGGCGCCACTGCCCAATTGCAGGTCCGTCGCCGACCCTCCACTGCCACATATGTTTCCCTCACCCTCCTTTGTTATTTTTTTTAAGAAAAAGTACTAAGTTTGTTTAAGTGCACCTAATTTAGTTTGTAAAAATTGATAGGTGTTAGCTAAAATAAATCTATAGCTATTGTTAGCCGTTAAAATTAAATTTATATGTTGGTTATTTAGGGCAAAGATAGTAAAAGTGTATACAATTTAGGATATCAAAGTAAATCTCTGCCCTATTGGAAGGCCAAAGCTGATAATTTTGGGCTTGGTAAATTTTGAGATGCATAAATTAACTTAGAGATTCTTAAACAATGATATTTTAAGATGTTTTTATATATTGCAATATAATAACAGAAAAATGGTATATCTTGAGTTAAATATTTATCTGATGTGCATTGTGTAATTACTTCCATGAGTTGTAATTTATAAATGTCTTAATTGTAGGGATTTACAGTCAGAAGGCATGTAAAGTTATACTGCGACACTTTTTTTTATAGATATATTACTCTTAAGGGATGCGTGTTACGCGTGTTATTCGTGTAAATGAAAATAAAATTTTAAGATGACATAAATATTTTTCATAAGATGTATTTGCATTATGACATAAAAATTAATAATACAAATTCCAAAATGATAAATCTTATCATATTATGGAGTTAGATAAAACGGTTCTTCCTTCTTTATTTTTTTATTTGCTTCATTGTACAAAAAGATTATAGCAGTAGCATTAATTAATATGTAAAATATTCGTTCAACTTTGTCTGTGTTACAAAACTTAGCTCAAAGTAATAAACAAAAAGATAGACAACAAAGTAGAGAGAAATAGAGAAGAGAATATATTTCTTCTATGCATCCAAGTGTATTACAAAATGATTTCTCATCCTCTATTTATAGTACTACATAGAGGTATACTAAAAGAATTCCATAAATATGTCATTAAGCTTTTGAGATCATGGAGGAAGATCATGGGGGAGATCATGGAGGTGTGGGAGTTACAACCATAAGTATTGAAGTAGTGGGAGTTATGGAGATAATGGATAAAAGTAGTGGGTGTTATAGGAGTTATGGACATCCACCATAATCTAATATTTCATAACACTCCCCCTTGGATGTCCAAAGATAATGTGCCTCGTTAAAACCTTAACTAAAATAAAACCCAATGGGAAAAAAAAATCTAGAAAAGGAAAAAGAGTACACATATCTAACAAAATGCATTTTTGTTGCCTCGTTAAAAACCTTGCAAGGAAAACCTAGTGGGACAAAACCTTGTAAGGGAAAAAGAGTGCAACGCGCATTAACTCCCCCTGAAAAGAGCATCAATTCACATCCTTGAGCCTTCGCATTCCAATCTTGTGTACCACCTTCTTGAAGGTTGACGTTGGTAGAGATTTTGTGAACAAATCAGCCATATTATCACTTGAACGAATCTGTTGCACATTGATATCACCATTCTTTTGAAGATCATATGTGAAAAATAACTTTGGTGAAATATGCTTTGTTCTATCTCCTTTTATGAATCCTCCCTTCAATTGGGCTATGCCTGCTGCATTGTCTTTATACAAAATCGTGGGTAGTTTGTCACATTTCAAACCACATTTGTCTCGAATATGATGTATTATAGACCTCAACCACATACACTCTCGACTTGCTTCATGAATAGCGATTATCTCAGCATGATTAGATGAAGTTGCCACAATTGATTGGTTAGTCGAACGCCAAGATATGGCAGTGCCTCCAAAGATAAACACATAACCTGTTTGAGATCGAGCCTTGTGTGGGTCAGATAAATATCCAGCATCAGCATAACCAACAAAATCAGGACTGCAATTATTGCTATAAAATAAGCCCATATCGGTAGTCCCTTTTAGATACCGCAATATATGTTTGATTCCATTCCAATGTCTCCTTGGGGGAGCAGAGCTATATCTTGCTAAGACATTAACTGAAAAAGTTATGTCAGGCCTTGTAGTATTTGCAAGATACATTAGTGCGCCAATTGCACTAGGATATGGTACTTCAGGACCAAGTAGCTCTTCATTCTTTTCTTGCGGTCGGAATGGATCCTTATTCACATCAAGTGATCGAACAACCATCGGAGTACTTAAAGGATATGCTCCATCCATGTAAAACCGTTTCAATACCTTTTCTATATAGGCAGATTGATGAACAAAAATTCCATTTGCCAAATATTCAATTTGCAAACCAAGACATAATTTTGTCTTTCCGAGATCTTTCATCTCGAACTCCTTCTTTAAATAATCAATTGCCTTTTGGAGTTCTATGGGAGTTCCAATAAGGTTACGGCAAGTACAACAAATTCCGATGTTGTTTTCTTTATAAAAATACATGGGCAAATGGCATCATTTATATAGCCTTCCTTTAATAAATACTCACGACGATTATACCACATTCGTCCTTATTACTTTAGACCATACAAAGATCTTTGCAATTTGATTGAAAACATTTCCCGGGACTTTGAATTATGAGTGTTTGGCATTTTGAATCCATCGGGAATTTTCATGTATATCTCATTATCAAGTGAGCCATAAAGATAGGCAGTAACCACATCCATTAAATGCATGTCAAGCTTTTCAAGGACAGCAAAGCTAATGAGATAACAGAAAGTTATAGCATCCATTACGGGTGAATATGTCTCTTCATAATCGACACCAGGCCTTTGAGAAAATCCTTATGCAACAAGGCGTGCCTTATATCTTTGTACCTTGTTTTTCTCATTTCTCTTGCGTACAAAGACCCATCTATAGCCAACAGGCTTAACACCATTAGGTGTTTCAACTATAGGCCCATAAACTTCACGTTTTGCAAGTGAATTCAATTCTGATTGGATTGCTTCTTGCCATTTTGGCCAATCAAGTCTTTGTCGACATTCTCCAACAGATTGAGGTCCAAGATCCTCATTTTCTTGCATAATGCTATATGCAACATTATATGCAAAGACATAATCCACCACTATATCCACTCGATTAAAATTTGTCTCAATATCGATTGGATTTATTGGTAGTTCCTTATTTTCCTGAGTCTCGGGCTCAATGGATTCTTCATGAATCTCAGAATTTATTAAATCGTGAATTTCCTCATGAGATTCTTTCGTAGTGTCATTTTGATCATTTGCTTTCCTTTTTCTAGGATTTTGATCTTTGGAACCTAATGGCCTGCCACGTTTTAGGCGTGCTTTCGACTCATTAGATATGACACTAGAAGATTGTCCAATAGGGACATCAATACGGATTGGAACATTCTCTGCGGGGATGTGAGATTTTGTTATCCTTTTCAAGTCCGTGAATGCGTCAGGCATTTGATTTGCTATTCTTTGCAAATGGATAATATTTTGCACCTCTTTTTCACAAATAGAGGTGTGTGGATCAAGATGAGATAATGATGGATTTTTCCACAAAATTTCCCGTTTGGTTTCACCAACTTCTCCCACTAATTTTGGGAAAAGTGTCTCATCGAATCGACAGTCTGCAAATCGTGCAGTGAACAAATCCCGTGTCAATGTTTCGAGGTAGCGAATAATGGAGGGCGATTCAAACCCAACATATATTCCTAACCTTCTTTGCGGACCCATTTTGGTGCGGTATGGCGGTGCTACAGGCACATATACTGCGCATCTCAAAATTCTTAAATGGGATATATTAGGTTCATGACCCAAAACTAATTGCAACGGAGAATATTTGTGATAATTCGCCGGTCTGAGACGAACTAGCATTGCTGCATGCAAAATGGCGTGACCCCAAACCGAAGTGGGCAGCCTCGTTTTCATGAGTAATGGTCTTGCAATCAACTGCAGACATTTAATTAAAGATTCTGCAAGACCATTTTGAGTATGAACATGAGCTACAGGATGTTCCACTTTTATCCCAATTGATAAGCAATAATCATTAAATGTTTGGGATGAAAACTCAGCAGCATTATCTAGTCTAATAGACTTAATTGGATTATCAGGAAATTGTGCTCGTAATCGAATTATTTGTGCCATTAATTTTGCAAACGCAAGGTTGCGTGATGACAATAGGCACACATGAGACCATCTAGAGGATGCGTCTATTAAGACCATAAAATATCTAAAGGACCCACTAGGTTGGTGAATAGGTCCACAAATATCCCCTTGTATACGTTCCAAAAACGTAGGTGACTCAGTTCCAACCTTTGTTGGTGATGGTCTAATAATTAACTTGCCTTGATAACAAGAAGTGCAAGAAAATTCATTATTTAAAAGAATCTTTAAATTCTTTAATGGATGCCCATATGAGTTTTCTATAATCCGTCTCATCATAATTGATCCAGGAGGTCCCAATCGATCATGCCAAAGTACAAAAGTATTGGAATCAGTAACCTTTTGGTTTATTGTGGAATGTTCCTCAATTGCACTAATTTTTGTCCAATACAGGCCACAAGATAAAGATGGGAACTTCTCAATAACCCTCTTTTGGCTAGAGATATTCTTTGTAATGATGAGGTATTCAAGATTATTCTCATCTATTGTCTCAATATGATATCCATTTTGACGGATATCTTTAAAACTCAACAAGTTCCTCTTGGACTTGGAAGAGAACATTGCATTCTCTATGATAAATATTGTTCCTTTAGGCAGAGTTATAGTTGCTCTTCCGGAGCCTTCAATCAATTTACTACTACCAGAAATTGTAGTAACATCTGCTTTACACATACTTAAATGAGAGAAATATTTCTTCTCTTTGAATATCGTATGTGTGGTATATGAATCAATTAAACAAATATTTTTACAATTGGATGTTGATCCAAGTTTGCTTTGTGAGATATCCATATTTGCTTCCCATGGTTTGACATACAAAAGAAATATACGAAAAATATTAGTATTTTTTTTATAGATATGAGAATAAACAAATTTAAGTCTATGATTCAACATAATAGTTTCAATGCGGTCATTATGAAAAAAAGTATCTTTTATCATAGTTATTCTCCTTTTAATACTCTTGTATCCGTTGCTTAATAATTAAACTATATTTTCAAAATCTGCTGAGGTTAGTCGATTAACTAAATCGGATAGTCGACTAACATGCCTTGCGGAAAAGGTCCAGTTTAATAGAATATATTGGTTAATCGATTATCTGTTATGTTAATCCATTAACTTGCTAAAAAATCATTACAAATAAAGCATAAGATGAATGTGTAATCTAAAGTTATATATTTTAAAACCATAATACAGATTATTAGTCAAGTTGATAAAACTCTTAAGGTACATATCGATATTTGATCATTGATTGAATTGTTTTGAACTGAATGTTTCACCTATAATGATTCAACTAATTGAGTTAATTGCTTGGAAGTGAATCTGTTTCAGGTTCATAATACTACTAGCATAATAGCACATTTAATGTGCTAACACATTAACACCGAGCAGATTAGAAAGGATTACAAAAATGAACCTGATCATTCTGTTTAATATATTTTTTTATTATTATTATATTTCAAGCATATTATAATATTAACGAATACTTGCTTGATATTTAGCTTTACTAGCTTAAAGCAGAAAATATAAAATTTGAATCATATCACAATAATAGATAACATATGTAAACTATGATAATTGTTTATTCAATAACTACTACGAATAAGTAAAAAATAAAAGTATCAAACTGCTCAATCTTCTTTAACCATGGTTCCATCACCGATCAAGTGATCTATTTTCCCCTTAAGGTGCTCAAAGAAGTCTGCCACATCCAAGTGGGTGATGTCAAAATTATTGTCAGAGACAAAATTGGTTTCAGGGCCTTTACTCTTTAGAGATGCTTGATAAAGCTCAACCAAATGTCTTGATACACGGCAAATTATTGCCCAGTGCCCTTTTCCACCGCAACGATAACATAATAGTTTATGAACTATTTGCTTTTGGATTCTCATAATTCCATTTCCGCTTTTGGTGGTTATATCTCTTTTGGGGGTGATTAACACCATGAAAATTTCTTCCTTGTCACGTCCACGGTCATGACCCCGACCACGGCCACGACCATGATTAAAGCCATAGCCTTTTCCACGCTTAGCATAATGGGAATACACCTTATCTACTTCAGGCAATGGTGTAGACCCAGTTGGTCGATTTTTGTGATTTCTCATGAGCAGGTCATTGTTTCGCTCAGCCACAAGGAGAAGAGAAATCAGCTCAGAGTACTTTTTGAAACCTTTCTCTCTGTACTGTTGTTGCAGAACCATATTGGAGGCATGAAACGTTGTAAACGTTTTTTCAAGCATATCATAATCAGTAATAGTATCTCCATAGAGTTTCAAATTAGAAGTAATCTAAACATTGCAGAATTATATTCAGAAACAGACTTAAAGTCTTGGAGCCTCAGATGAGCCCAATCATATCGTGCTTGTGGCAGAGTGACCAACTTTAAGTTGTCATATCTCTCCTTTAAGCTATTCCACAAGATAAGTGGATCTTTGACTGTGAGATATTCAATTTTCAAACCTTCATCAAGGTGATGGCGCAAGAAAATCAAGGCCTTAGCACAGTCTTGGGTGGATGCATTATTTCTGTCTTTAATGGCGTCTCCAAGACCCATTGCATCCAAATGGATTTCAGCATCCAACACCCATGTCATGTAGTTCTTTCCCGAAATTTCAAGGGCAACAAACTTTCTTTTCATAATGTCAGACATAATTAAAACAAAATTAGGAGGAGAAAAAATACCTTAATGTCAGATCGTGCTGATAACGTGTTACAAAACTTAGCTCAAAATAATAAACAAAAGATAGACAACAAAGTAGAGAGAAATAGAGAAGAGAATATATTTCTTCTATGTATCCAAGTGTATTACAAAATGATTTCTCATCCTCTATTTATAGTACTACATAGAGGTATACTAAAAGAATTCCATAAATATGTCATTAAGCTTTTGAGATCATGGAGGAAGATCATGGGGGAGATCATGGAGGTGTGGGAGTTACAACCATAAGTATTGGAGTAGTGGGAGTTATGGAGATAATGGATAAAAGTAGTGGGTGTTATAGGAGTTATGGACATCTACCATAATCTAATATTTCATAACAGTCTGAGCATTTATGTATGTATATTTTCGTATTACTTATTATAAAATTTGTTTTAGATAGTTTGACAGAAATTAAAATTTCTTTATCCATATTTTACTCTTTTTGAAATGACTTCATATTACTTATTATAAAAGAGGTTGTGAGTTTCAGGACTTCAAGCACATACTGATAAAAGTGCAGTGTACATAGCAGGGGTAACAAACTGACAGAAGGAGGAGATTTTACAGGTGTTAGGATTTCCTGAAGGCAGGCTTCCATTTAAAGATTTGGGAATGCCTTTGGATTCAAAGAAGTTGTCCATTGCTCAATGTTGGCTACTCGTGGAGAAAATCACAGAGAAAATAAGTTGCTGGTCATCAAGGTTGCTCTCATATGTTGGTCGACTTCAACTGATTAAATCAATTCTGTTTGGTATTCAAGCTTACTGGTCCCAAATATTCCTACTGCCTAATAAAATTCTGAGAATGACTGAAGTAATATGCAGATCATACCTTTGGACAGGTTCAGCTACAGTTTCAAGGAAAGCTCTGGTTGCCTGGGAAACTCTCTGTATGCCATACAGTGCAGGGGGGTTGAATGTGCATCTAAGGGCACTGACTAAGAAGAATGATAGCCTGTGGATAAAATGGGTGCATACCTTCTACATTAAAAACTACTATATTGAAGACATGCCAGTGCCTGGGTCTGCTGCTTGGGCAAGAAGGAAAGTATTTGAGTCGAGAGAGTTGATAAATGGTATTGCAACTCTTAATGGTAACCTGGATAGTAGATTGATTCACCTTCAGAAGGGTGATTCTTTTAGCATCATGAAGTTATACAGATACTTACACCCTCAATACAGCAATGTCTTTTGGAAGACCATCATACTGCAGATTCAATTGCATCCTAGATATAATTTTATTCTGTGGTTGGCTCTGCACAAGAGATTAGCAACTGTGGACAGACTCTAGGAGTTCAATATCCTGGTTCCACAGGACTGTATTTTATGTGCTATGCATCGTAAAAGTTTTGATCATCTTTCTTTGATTGCTTGAAGACCAAATAAATCTGGAATCGACTCCTAAGCTGGTTGGGCTATTAGCTTTCCATTTCTGACTAGAAGGAGGAATGTGACCGGGTTAGTAAGCTGGCAAGAAGAAGAACTCGGGTAGCAGAAATCACTGCCTGTCTGTTTGGGATCCTGGTGACAGTGATATGGAGGGAGCGAAATAAAATGAAGGTATTGACTGCTAAGTCTATATTTATAGTTTCATACACATCAATATAATGCGTCCACATTTTATAATTAAAACAGAGAAGGGTTCAAAATGCTTCTAAACTAGTGAAAATTTTAAAAATATTTTCTATTTATTTGTTGGGCTAAAATACCTTTTCATTCACCTTTTTTGTTCACTTATGTCCTTTGACCGTTAGGTTAATGCTGAATAAAAAATAATTATTATTCTTTTAATAAAATTTGAAAAAAAAGTTTTACAAAATATTTTTATTTTTATAAACTAATAACACTAGTAGTTCACTAATTTAGTAGTCATCTTCTTTTATTTGTATTTTTCAGTTTTTACAAAAAAATATTTCGTTTATTTTTTTCAGTTTTTTAAAGCATTTTTTTGTAAAAATTGAAAAACATTGTAAAAACAGAAAAAAAATTAATAAATGCTTTTGTTTTTTAAAACTGGAAAAAATATTTTCAACAAAGATATATTTTGCTTTTAAAAAATATTCTTTTTTAATTTTCTTAAGAAAACCATATTTTCTTTAAGAAATTTGAAAAAAAGAAAATAAAATGAAATGCTTTTAAAAACTGGATTTTTATTAAAAAAAAAGATTCTTTATGAAAAACGAAACTATTTTATTAAAAATTTCTTTTTTTAGTTTCAATAAAAAGAATCTTTAATAAAAATTTAAACAAATTGTAAAACTAAATTGTTTTTTGCAGAAACTGAAAAAAGAAAATAAGAAGACTTTATTAAAAAGTGGACTATTGGTGCATTAGTTTAAGGAAATAAAATATTTTTTTTTAAGTTTACAAAAAATAATTATTATTTTTAACGGTAAAGGGTCAAAACTGCCCTCAACCTATCGACTCCGGAAAAAAATTGCCCTCCGTTAACCTTTTGCAAAGAAAATGGCCCCAGCGTTAAATTTGTGGCATACTTCTGCCCCCAAAATCTAACAGATGCTTGCATTTAATTTTTAATTATTTTTTAATGCCACGTGTCACGTAACGATTGGCCATTAAATAAACTTGACCCAAAATCAATTCTCACCCAAGTTCCAACCCAATCCGACCCGACCCGACCCAAAAAAGGTTAAAAATTGGGACATATAAAGAACGGCAAAAAGGGTCAAAACTTCCCTTAACGTATTGACTCCGGAACAAAATTGTCCTCTGTTAATCTTTTGGGTCAGGTCCGTCGGGTTGGGTCGGAACTTGGGTGAGAATTGATTTTGGGTCAAGTTTATTTAATGGCCAATCAAAACGTGACACGTGGAATTAAAAAAAATTAAAAATTAAATACAAGCATCCCGACCGACCCGACCCAAAAAACACCAAACCCTCTCTTCATCTTCCTCACAACACACCCTCTCTAACCCTAAACCACCAAACGACCTCCCATGGCTACCCAGTTGCTTCATCTTCCCCGTCCAGCCCTTCACCTTCACATCGCCGGAAAATTTCACAACCAAACACCCCCCTCCATCACGAACCAGGCGTCCAGCCCGTCCCCCATAACCAAGCCATGAAAAACCAGCCCCCCATTGGATAGGAATGACCAATCCACTTTAACTGAAGATGAATATATGTGATATATCAAGCTCTTTACATTTGTTGGAAAGCGGGAAATCTCATTACACTTCAAGCCTGTTACTAGCAAATTGGGACATATAAAGAACGGAAAAGGGGTTAAGACTGCCCTCAACGTATTGACTCCGGAACAAAATTGCCCTCTGTTAACCTTTTTTGGGTCGGGTCGGTCGGGTTGGGTCGGGTCGGAACTTGGGTGAGAATTGATTTTGGGTCTAGTTTATTTAATGGCCAATCGTTACGTGACACGTGGCATTAAACATAATTAAAAATTAAATACAAGCATCTGTTAGATTTTAGGGGCAGAAGTATGCCACAAATTTAACGGTGGGGCATTTTCTTTGCAAAAGGTTAACGGAGGGCAATTTTGTTCCGGAGTCGATTGGTTGAGGGCAGTTTTGACCATTTACCGTATTTTTAGGTAGATGAACGGTATTTTTAAATCTTTTTGATATGAAATAATAAAAGAAGAAGAGCAATATTGCAGAGAAAGAGAAAGAGAGAAAATTCTTATTGAATTTTGGAGTGATTTACAATGAGGTAAGACCCCTCTATTTATTGGACGAAAAATGACTTAGCCTCAAAGTAAAACTCTCTACAAAATAGACATTCACTCTAATAAGAATTTTATTCTTAGCACTCCCCCTTGAATGTCTACTCAATAAGTAATGTGCCTCATTAAAAACCTTAACTAAAACAAAACCCAATGGGAAAAAAATTCTAGAAAAGTAAAAATAGTACACACGTTTAGAAATGCGCCTATTGATTGCCTCGTTAAAAACCTTGCAAGGAAAACCCAGTGGGACAAAATCTTGTAAGGGAAAAAGAGTGCAACGCGCATTAACTCCCCCTGAAGAGAGCATCAATTCACATCCTTGAGCCTTCACATTCCAATCTTGTGCACCATCTTCAAGAGATCGTTGGTAGAGATTTGTTAAATAAATCAGCCATATTAACTATAATGGATATTTGCACCTTGAAATCATAACTCGTGATAGATATATGATGTCTTTACAAATATCATGGAATGGCTCTTCAATATCTTCATAAATGTATCCTCGCTATCACATTAATATGCGTATAGTTTTAGCAAGATACATTTGTGCATAAATTGCACTGAGGAAGTGGTACCTCAAGATCTAGAATTGTAGATGCTTCAAGCAACTTAAATCCTTCATGGATTGTCATCTAAGTTAAGTCATATTATAGACTTTAGAGGCATATCAAGTTTTCATGTCATGCTAGACAAATAAGATATCGAAAACTGATTGCACATACCATTGACTTTATACTTTTAAGTATTTGAACTACATGTCCAAAACTACATGTCTTTGATATGGAATCAATTCTACTTGAATTGTATCTCTTCCATTTGGCCAATACTTTTTAGTCTATGTTCGATAGACTTAAGATCCTCATCAATACTCAGTGCTATGATAGATGTTGTCGACAAACATGTTATATCAGTTCCAATAAATTTTCATAAAGACATAACATATCAATCTTTTCATTCATATATTCAGCTACCTGAATCTCTCATGAGAGTTTATGAAGTGTTATGTCACGATTCCTTCTAGATAACTTGCCTCATTTATTATTATCATTTGCTCATCTTCTTTATCAAGAAGTTCTATTTGAAACTGATTTGTCTATACGCTTTAAGCGTACCATAGATTTTGTCCTTCTAGGACTTAATATGAGCATTTGCAATAAGAATATAGTTACTTTCTTTCGGCCAGCAAATGCGTATGGCATGCTTTTGCAATATATTACAAATGAATTATCCTTTTATGAACTTCAAGTTCATATTATCCTATTCAAGGATCTATATATATAAATAACAATTTATTCCATGTAACTTTTTTCTCAACTGTTGTATATTGTAACTTTTTTCTCAACTGTTGTATATTGTTTCCCCCTCGTGTTAGAAAAACTAATTTGCTTCCTCAACTTTGGAAATCCATCTTTTTGTTTGGTTCCTGACCCTAAATCATTTGTGAGGGGAGAACGCGACATACTTTCATATATAACACATATCGAATTGATATATATAAATTTGTTCTCATAAGAAACAGTTTAGCTATTAAGTAGAGGCACTCAAATGCTAAACCAATTGTGATGTAAACCAACTTATCAAGATGAACTTCTTGAATAGAAAATCTGAAAAATTATGCTCTAAATTGAATTATTGAGCAAGTTACCTCGCAAAACACCATGTTGCGGGTCAATAATAATCGCACATGTAACCATCTCATAGATGCATCTTATGTGGTATACATGGCAGATGAATGGGTCCATATTCACATTTGATATTTCCAGTATTCATGTGATTCAATCCCAATTTTAATTGGTCTATCAATTAACGAGAACAAGCAACCTAAGAAAATTCGTAAAGATCTTTCTAGTTCTTTAATATTACACATATAGATTTTCGTTTATTTTTGCACATCATACTTTAATTAATATGACTAAACCAGCTATGCCAATTAGATATCAATAAACTCCAAGTTTATTATGATATGGGTTTTATGTCAATAAAGTTCTACTTTATTGTGGCATTCTTTTATTTATGTAGTACAAACTGGAGAATAAAGCGGGTAGCTTTTCATATACAGATTATCCCGCTACAAGTTGTAGTAATAGAAGATATCAAATCTTTCATTTATTTATTGTCTCAATATAATCAACTGCTTTCGCGTATACTTTGGAAACTGAATAAGTTTCTTTGAGACTTAATACAACACAATACCTTATTGGTAATCAATTATATTTCTCCAAAATAGTAAAATTGGCTCTTACAGAGTTCTCAATTAATTTGGTACTATCACATATTAATCAATATCCATATAATGAATATTTCTTTTAAAGAGAAAGTTGTATTATTATGGTCATGATAAAAAGTATATGCAAGATATGTTTCTTGCATTATTATTGTCCTTTAATAATTACATTGCCAAAATATCTTGGCGTACAATAGGTATGTGATCAATGATCATTCATGCCATAATAATGATATTATTTTCTTATATCATCTCTAATCTCCTTCTAGAGGCGAGTGCGGTATATTCACTACCACTAGCACGTTCATATTCTTCCAAGAATGAATATGTATTCATAAATTAGATGTTGTCAAATTCACATCATGAATGGACCTTAGTCATCTGGATGTGCTTTATGAAATCTCATGTCAAATTGATGACAAACATTACTTTCACAGAGTGAAGGATTATTTTGAGACTCCTTATTATTCTCAATATCACAATAATGACGATTATAATTTCGTCTATTATCACGTCCATATCCATTGATACCTTCACGGTAATAATTTTTTCTTCTTTCAGACTTATCACATACTGCTATCACATTCTCTATAGGGAATGAGAATGGAGCAAATTTAATGTGACGGATTTTTAATTCTTTGCCACAATCATACATGAATTTGATCATGGCAAGACATAGAAAATTTGCCACGTTGGGTGGTTATAATATCTTTCAAGTTACCTTAAAGTTGCAATCAAAATTTACCGTCTTTGCTTGTATTTAAAATCAAAATATAGAATTACAAGAATTTGAAAAAAGAAAAGTAAAATACTTACTTTAAATCTAGAATTAATCTTGAAGGAATTTCATAGGACGATTAACAATTATTATGCTCAATATTATGTAAAAATTGAGCATCGTGCATGTATCCAAAGCCATAGTTTTGAAAATTTACGTGAGCCCCTCTTATGGACATAAGCGTAATATTCTTCATGAACGTCCTCCTAAATTTAAGACTTTCTTTTCAAACTATATGAATATGCCAAATCGGAACATCCAGTCGGCTTACAAAGAAAAGTGAGAAGATATGCCGATAAGAGTGAATGCAAATCTAGCTGCGTCGAAATCCTCGTCATGAACTCGAAAAGGACCTCTCGAACTCCGCTTTAAACTCCGACTGAAAATATTGAATCTTCACTGTTGGTTTTGGACTGTAACCCGTCAAGCTTCAGAAGCAATTTTCATGGCCATTTTGGGTGGTGTTTCGATGGTCTAAGAGAGGAGGTAAGGTGATGTTATGTTTCATGGGGGTTTCAAACCATGGCTGTTAGTTTACTAGACTCCGACGAAGGTGGGACTGTTATTAAGAAGACGTCCAGGGAAAGGAACGGTTACGTCGAAAAAGACAACGTTAAAGGGGGGAGGTCGTACTATTCCTGCGGCGCTCCTCCTCTTCTTTTTTTTTCAGCTTAATCTTCTCAAAGAGCTTCTTGAGACGGTAGAGTCTCGTGCTGATAACGTGTTATGAAACAATAAAATAAGAAGACCAATATTGCAGAGAAAGAGAGAGAGAAAATTCTTATTGAATTTTGGGGTGATTTATAATGGGGTAAGACCCTCTATTTATAGGAGGAAAAATGACTTAGCCTCAAAGTAAAAAACTCTCTACAAGATAGACATTCATTCTAATTAGAATTCTATTCTTAACACTTTTCCTATAGATTAGGGGTATTTTGAACCCTTTTCCGTAATTAAAATTATATTTTACTACACTTTTTTTTACCTGCGTCGCCAAAACAATCGAATTACAGTTGCGGTGTCCAATTAAACAATGGTTCGTTTTTTTACGTCCTAATTGTTAACTGTAATTGAACTTAGTTAACAATTTAAATAAGAAAATAACTTATATAAGTAAAATATACCTTAACTTTGTATTTCTAAATATTGGGATCCTACATAGTTTGAAACTTTGAGACTTATTATTGAAGGGTAAAAATGGTGAACGATATTTTGTTAAGGGTCTTCGTGCTTTTAATATAGTAAAGATTATTGATTGTGGTAACTATTCAATTCCTACTATTAGGTTCAGCAGAAACATTGTACAACAACAATAACAATAACCCATTAAAATTCTACTATTGGAGTTTAGGGAGGATACTGTGTATGCAGTCCTTATCCCTACCCTGGAGTAAAGAGGATGCTTCCAAATAGACCCTCGATATTCTTCGCTTCAAAAAATTTCGATTTTGCTCTTAGAAAAACTCGAACTCATAACTGGCAGTCTAACATTGTACAATAAGAATAGTTGTAATATCTACTTTCATATAAGAGTAATGCATTTTTCCTTTTCGTTTCTATTGTCTTGACACCAAGGATATTTAAAAGTCTTTCTTTTAGAAAAAGAATTTAAAAGGCTGGTTTTGGGTTCACATGAACTCAAGGGAAATGATATCATATATTCATTCTCAAAATAATATTTGAAGATGTATAGCATTGTATATATATACATTTATGTGTGTTATGTCAATATATATATATATAAAGCGTATATACGGTTATGATCAATGCCCTAAATTCAATAGCATATAACTTTTTTAATATCTTTTAATTTTTATGGAGTTAAGTTTAATTGAAATCTATTATCATTTTCATCCATTAAATTATTAAGTTGTTGTTGTAGATTAGTCTATGACTTATGACAATTATTCTCTTTAAATAAAATGCCTTAAACTTTTTTAATTCTATCTGAATTCTTTAATTTTTATATATGGAAATAGTTTAAATAATGGTTGGTTACGACTATTCTTTTTGTTTGTGAAATCATTAATTACTTTGGACTATATGAACATTTAAGATACTATTCAAATTTCATTAGTGTATTTAAAGGCTTATATTATTTAGAATAGGGATTAATGTCAGATTTCAAGTGTTAAAAAATATTACTTTAAAAAATAAAATATGTTAATTAAAGTGCTTTGACACAATGATATGTATATTTCTAAAAGGAACCGCTGAAAGTGTATAACTTTGTAACCAGTTTAAATAAATTAAATTATTATAAATATCTCATTTTTAGATTTTATTAGTGTAGATGAAACATGTACATCGTAAATGGATGTATAATAGGAATCATCTTAATCAAGCGGGTTTGATGGATGAATTTGTTGAAGGGGCTGCTGATCATTACTAAGGATTGATGATTTTCTTATTGGATGAAAGATTAGGTGTCCTTGTGTGAAATGTGAGTGTGTTAAGTTATTGAAATCTGATGAATTTAAAGTTCATCTCTATAAGAAAGGGTTTGTAGAAAATTATTCTATATGGACTGTTCACGGGGAGAATCATGCTAGTTTAGATGATGTTAACTTTCATAATTCTTTTGGTGGTGAGGGTAGTCCTATTGTAGAGCATGATGTTAAAATATTATTGATACAATGAAATGATGAATGATGCTTTTGGGACGTTTCCTAGGTTCAATTCGAACCAAATGATAAGGTTAAGTATTTATGAATAGTTAATAGAAGCTAGTCGTCTATTGAATAAAGGCTCGGTGCATTCCATGTTGTCTGTTGCAGTTAGATTGCTAAATACTAAATCGGATAGTTTTATTTCCCAAGAAGGTATGCATTCTATTATTGGGCTTATGAATGAACTTAGTCCGAGTAACATAGACTTCCCGAAAGATTTCTACACTGCTAAAAAATTGGTTTCTAAGTTTGCCCTTTCAGCAGAGAGATTGATTGCTATGTGAAAGGTTGCATGTTATTCTATAAGGATGACGCACCTCGACAGAACTGTAAATTTTGTAATCAGCCTCGTTTTAATGAAGTCACAAATGCCAATACAAAAAAGAGAATTTCAGCTAAAGCGATGCATTACTTACCTCTCATACCTAGGCTAAAGAGATTGTATACACCAATGAGCTCTGCTCCTCATATAAGATTGACACTACGAACATAAAAGGCCCACCTGATATTCTCCACCATCCGTCAGATGGAGAAGCATGGAAGAATTTTTATAGGGTGTTCCCCGAGTTTTCTAGTGAACCAAGAAACATTAGATTGGGATTATGCACATATAGATATACTTTATTTGTTGTCTCTGCTGCACCATATTCATGTTGGCACTATTGTTACTCCGTATAATCTTCTGCCCGAGTTGTGTATGACAAGTCCATATCTGTTCTTAACTTGTATTGTCCCAGATCCACGCAATCCGCACAGTTTGATTGATGTATACTTGCAGCCTTTGATTGATGAATTATAATTATTATGGCATCAAGGTGTGGAAACATATGAGTGTTTGTTACTCTGTATAGTTTTTATATTTTGAATGTACTTTTAGATATAAAGGTGTGGAAACATATATGTTCTTAAATTAGGCATTTGTTGCAAGAAAAGGGTATTATTAGGGAAAGGATACGGGTAGATTACATCACTACGAAGTGCAACCATTGCGAGGATATGACAAAATACATGTTCTTTGTCACCTCCATGACTTTTGTTTGGCAAGTGATGGAAGACCTCCACCATCTCCAAGGGAGTTTAGCACGCAAGCCTGCGGCAAGGCCGAGTGATGCCACACAAGCTCTAAAAGCAGTTGAAGTCTTAATGTTTTCATATTTTCTGAAAATTGTATTTTTCTTAAAAGAGTCTGTTAGTCTGTATTTTCTTTTACGCACCATTCGAGTCTGTAAGTTCTATTATGTCCAAATATGTTAGTTGCCTTTAACTTTGTTAGTTTTGCAACCAAAGTTCGCTTTTATAAAAATTAAAAACCCCAAAATATTCTGTTATTTCCATCACATTTTTCCATGAATTACGCTCGGTCTGATTCATGCGGCATCATGATATGTAGGAAATCTTCACAGGATTCGACCGTATTCTTAAATGAAGAAAGCTAAAAGGAAATAAGAAGTAGAAACCAAAAGGAAGTTCGGAATAATTGTCGGGACGACGCATGCGACCATTGCAAACATATAGAAAGCCGTTAACTATGTAGGTGTATCATACCCAACATGTGATTTCCTGTTCGTTATCCATCCCAACCTAACAATTTGTAATTCAGTTTTCAATCACAGGTTTTTAGAATAGTGTTTGGTTTGTGGTAAACTGGCATCGCATCGATACTTCACCAGATCAAAAGGAAGCGCAGAAATGTCATCTGAAATGACTTTGCCAGCAGTGCCCATCTCAGAGGATAGCCCAATTGCAGGGATCCCGGACTCAGAATCTACGGCAGCTGAAGAAAATAGGATCCTTCGACTCAAAGTTATGGAGATGTGGGACGCTTGGACAAACGGAAGAGAGCCGACGAGCGCCATCCATGAATTTCCTGAGCTCTTCCCGAGGTCGTTGGTACCTCCACTATTCCCATTATCCACCCAAACAGCCTTTTGGGACAGCCTATCATACCGGCCAACTTTGTCGGAGCACCTTCTGAAGTTCGCCTTCATGTGCTCACATCTGGCCCAGTTCCTAATATTTTTACGGCTCCTCCATGTGTAGCCACCACACAGCCCGCAGCGCCGTGACCCGTGTTTGATCCTACAGCTTTCACATTTCAAACTCCCAACTACCAAAACGAGCCTCCCCCATACCTCACATACACTTATCCTCAACCGGCATATGAACTCACACCGGTGCAGGATAAAAATCCTAAAACACCCGAACAAGATGAGATAGCAAGAGGATGAAAAGCCTTGAGCAGAGTTTGAAAAACATGAAAGGCTTGAGTGGGTAGAAGAGCATGTCTTACACAGATTTGTGCATGTTCCCGCATGTACATCTTCCCCTGGGATTCAGACACACTGATGTTTGAAAATTACGATTGTCATGTCAACCTCATTGCTCATTTAAAAAAATACTGCAACCAATTGCGTGGGGCAGGTGGAAAAGAAGATCTATTAATGGCATACTTCGGGGAAATCTTGGTGGGCATCGCTTCTGAATGGTACATGGACCAGGACATAACTCGATGGCATATTTTGGATGATCCCTCCCGAGATTTCGTAAGGCAGTTCCAGTATAACTTCGACATTGCCCTGAACAGGAACTCTTGGGCCAACCTAAAAAATAAACCTTCGGAAAGTTTTAGAGAATATGCTGTCAAGTGGCAGGAACAAGCGTTAAGAGTAAAACTGCCCATGGATGAGACGCAGATGGACACTGTTTTTCTCCAGGAACAGGAGGCGGATTATTTCCAAAATATTATGTCAGCAATGATCAAACCTTTCGCGAAAGCAATCAAGATCGGTGAGATGTAGAAAATGGCTTGAAAACAGGAAGAATTCTGAGCCGGTCAGCCATAAGTGCGACCTCCCAGGCCATACAAAGCGGGGTGGGAGGAGTCGCAAGAAACAAAAAGAAAGAAGAAGCTTCAATGGCAGCCTCCGGCATGAGAAGGCACCATTTCCCCAGGCCTGTGTTCTCAGAAAGGACCTCTCAACAATACTATCCCCATCAAGATATGCATTATGTTCCCCAAGCTTATGCAATCATGAATGCCCAGTCATTCGCTCGACCACAATAACAGGTCAACAGAAACCAGGACCCGAGAAATCAACCTCCCCAAAACCACAATAATCCTCGCCCTCCACAAAATAATTTCTGTCCCAGGGAGCCGCCAAGAAGACAAAAATTTACACCAATAGGGGAATCTTATGCCAGCTTATTCCCAAAACTAGTCCAGATGGGTTTCTTGCAGCCCGTGCCCCCAAACAGGCAGAACCCTGAGTCACCTTCCTATCAACAGGGTGTACGTTGTGCTTATCATTTATGGGCTGAAGGACATGACACAGAAAACTGTTGGACTCTGAAGCAATCAATGGAGGACCTAATAGAACAAAAGAAAATAGTGTTGAGAGATTAAGATGTCCCGAACATAACCAATAACTTGTTACCTCCTCACAACAATGGGCCAAACATCGGGATGATTTGTGAGGACAAAGAGTGCGACCCTCCTTTAAAAACCCTATTAGCCATTTCTGATGCAGAAAAAACATCAAAGGTTACCCCCAAGAAGGTTGAAGAAAAAGAAACGAGTGAAGCCAAGCACCCGGAAGCAGAGAAAAAGGTTGAAATTAAAACTGAGACAGCAACCACCAAGGAAACCATACATTACATCCCACGGGGTGTCAAGAAAAAGAGCCCACTCTAAATCCCCCAAGAAGGTTTGAGTTGAACAAGATGATGTATGTACCCAAGGGAGCTTATGAAGTACGGGGACCGATTAAACCGCCAAGGCTGAATGAGCCCGTGGTAATTGGTTGCGCACCTCAGAAGCCAATGGCAGACCATTCTGCAGTCCCATGGAACTACCAAGAAGCCATAGTAACACACAAAGGCAAAGAGATCACTGGGGAAACTCAAAAGGTCCATCTTGTAAATAAATATTCGGACATGGAAGAAGTGAACGCTGCCACCAAAAGGCGATTTCCACCCAAAAATCCCATAAATGTTGAAGAGGCAGAGACCTTCTTTTGAAAGATGAAGATGCTTGATTATGAGGTAGTGGACCAGCTCCGGAAGTCTCCCGAGCAAGTCTCTTTATTATCATTGTTGATGAATTCTCCAGAGCACCAGAAAGTGTTGGAAAAAACCTTAAATGAAGCCTATGTACCGGTTCAAACCTCCGTGGAACAACTGGAGAAAATGGAGTAAAGATTCTTCGCTATTTATCAGGTCACATTCAGCAAGAATAATTTGCCTCCATAGGGAGCTGCCCACAACAAAGCATTGCATCTCACCGTCAAATGCGAATGCTATTACGTCAAAAGAGTAATGATAGATGGAGGTTACGGGGCAGATGTATGCCCACTATCAACGTTGCAAAGAATGGAAATTAGAACAGAAAGGATCCGTCCCAACAATGTGTTTGTCCGAGCTTTTGACAGAATTAAAAGAGACACCATAGGGAAATTGACTTAGTATTGACCATCGGTCCAGTAGATTTTGATGTGACATTTCAAGTATTAGACATGGACACATCCTACAACTATCTCCTAGGAAGACCATGGATTCATGCGGCAGGAGCGGTGCCTTATGCTTTGCACCAAATGTTGAAATTCGAACATGAGAACCAGGATATTGTGGTGTACGGAGAAGATGAACAGTCAATTTACCGTGATCCTTCTGCCCCCTGCCTCGAAGCTAAATAAGGAAGTGAGCATATAGTCTACCAGGTTTTTGAAATTATGGTAGCTGATCAACACAAAGAAGGCAAACCATTTCCCCAGGCTTTCCTCTCCAATGCCTCAATCATGGTGGCGAGAGAGATGATACGCTAGGGGTATAAACCAGGCAAGGGACTTGGAAGTTCTCAACAAAGAATATCTGAGCCGATCGTTTTGCCCACCACAAAGAAGTTTTTTAGGCTGGGTTTCCATCCCACGCCGGAGGATATCACCTGGGCCAACCGTAGGAAACATCATGGATGGGCTTTGCCACAACCCCTACCCCACTTGTACAAAACATTTGTGAAACCAAAGTACAGTGATGAAGAAAAAGACGAGACCTTCATAGCTAAGGAAAAAGAAGAAATATGTGGGGCTATGAGGAAATTATTGTATGAAGCCAACATGGTCCAGGTGGGAGAAAGCTCAAGCATGGCTGAGGTGTTTTACATGGGACTGGATGGCAAGTTGCCAAATTGGAAAGCCACGCCTTTCCCAGTCAGGCGGGACACCCTGTAGTCCTGCCTTGCGACCTTTTCTTGCATCACGAGTTATATTAGGGTGTAGCTCGGGTGTTTTTTTTTAGAATTTTTTCATTTAAATTCTAGATGTAAACCCTGTTATCTTATAATTTCAAGAAATGAAATCAATATTTCATCGTCTGCACTCCTCTATTTTTCTGATTTTTGTTTTTTCCCTATTTTATTTCTTTTCTTTCAGTTCCAATAATACAGCTTTAAATAATATGACATGCTACCCAACTGGAACATCCTGCCTATTTGTGAAATAATGAACCAAGAACAAGAGTATGATGAAGAAGAGGCTTTTAGAGAAATCAACCAAGAGTTGGAACATTTAGAAAATAAACCTAAACTGAATTTAAATGATACTGAACCAGTTAAGTTGGGTGGTCCCGGGGAAATCAAGGAAACTAAAATAAGCATCCATGTGAATAAAGAAATCCGGTATTCACTGGTTCAACTTCTTTTGGAATAAGAAAGATGTAGTTGCTTTGTCCTATGGTGATATGCCTAGGCAGAGTGTTGATCTTGTGGTTAATAAGTTGCCCACATACCCCGAATGCCCTCCAGTCCAACAAAACCAAAGAAAGTTCAAACCTGATATCAACGAAAAGATCAAATAGGAGATCATAAAACAATTAGAGGCGGGGGTATCCGAGTGGTTCGATACACCACATGGTTGGCCAATATGGTCCCGGTACCGAAGAAAGACATATGTAGATTACAGAGATTTAAACAAGGCGAGTCCCAAATACAACTTCTCGTTGTCTAACATCCACATTATTGTTGAAAACTGTGCCAAACACGAGATATAATCCTTTGCAGATTGTTACGCAGGATACCACCAAGTTTTGATGGATGAGGAAGACACTGAGAAAACAGCCTTCACCATACCTTGGGGAACATACCGGTACAGAGTTATGCCTTTCAATTCAAAGAATGCTGGGGTAACATATATGAGGGCTATGACCACCATTTTCCATGACATGATGTATCAGGAAATAGAAGTATATGTGGACGATGTGATTAACAAGTCCAAGACTCAGGGTGATCATGTAAGGGACTTAAGAAAGTACTTTGGAAGGCTTCGCAAGTATGATTTGAAAGTGAAATCCAGCCAAGTGTGCATTCGGGGTCCCGTTAGGTAAACTTCTGGGATTCATTGTCAGCCGCAGATGCATCGAGTTGGATCCGACCAAGATAAAATTCATTCGAGAGCTACCCCCTCCAAAAACTAGAAGGATGTAATGAGACTACTGGGAAGACGGAATTACATCAGCCGATTCATCGCCTAGTTGACTTCCACATGCGAGCCCATATTCAATCTATTGAAAAAGGACACATCAATTAAGTGAACTGGTGAGTGTCAAGAGGCTTCCGACATAATCAAACACTACCTATCCAATCCACCAGCCTTGGACCCGCCAAACCAGAAAGGCCATTGTTTCTTTATCTAACAGTCCTGGAGCTCTTTTGGTTGTATTCTGGAGCACTATGACGCCACGGGAAAGAAGGAGCAAGCCTTCTATTATTTAAGCAAGAAGCTTACCAATTACGAGTCCAAATACACGCTGCTAGAAAGAACCTGTTGTGCCTTGACATGGGTGGCCCAGAAGTTGAGGCATTACCTACAAGCCCACACCACCTACCTCATAACCAGGCTGGACCCATTGAGGTATATATTCCACAAACCGATGCCATCAGGGCGATTGGCAAAATGGCAAATCTTGCTCACCGAGTTTGACATAGTTTATGTCACTCGTACCGCAATGAAGGCTCAAGCATTAGCAGATCATCTAGCCGATAATCTAGTTGACAATGAATATCTGCCTTTGAATACCTATTTCCCATATGAAGAGTGAATTCGGTGGAAGTGACATCTAAAGACATCCCCGCTTGGAAAATGTTCTTCAACGGAGCAATAAACGCAAAAGCGTAGGGATTGGGGCAATTTTAATCTCACCCACTAGTCAACATTACCCGGCTACAGCAAGACTTCGGTTTTTCTGCACCAATAATACAACTGAACACGAGGCTGCATCATGGGCATGAACATGGCCATTGACCAATATATTAAGGAATTTTTAATCATAGGGGATTCAGATTTGATCATCCTACAGGCTCAAGGAGTGTGGGAAACAAGAGATGTCAAGCTCATCCCCTATCGACAGCATATGGAGGATCTCAGCAAACGGTTCAAGTCAGTACAATTCAGATACATTCCTCGTTGTAATAATGAGTTAGCAGTTGCACTCGCAACTCTGGCTTCCATGTTGCCTTACCTTGGAATCACCTACGTCGATCCTTTGGAAATCCAAATCAAGGAAAGGCATGGGTATTGTAATGCGACTGAGAAAAAATCCAGCACCTAGCCCTGGTATTATAACATCAAGAAATTTCTGAAAACAGAAGAATATCCCGATCAAGCTACCGGGGAGCAAAAGAAAATCATCTGTATGCACGCGAGTTATTTCTTCTTGAGTGGTGATACTTTATACAAGAGGACCCTGGATCTCTACTTACTAAGATGTGTAGACACCGAGGAAGCCGGGAGAATTATGCATGAAGTACACGCAGGAGTGTATGGACCTCATATGAATGGATATGTACTAGCAAAGAAAATACTTCGAGTCGGGTATTAGTGGATGACCATGGAGAAACATTTCTTCGGCTTCGTTCGTAAATGTCATCAATGTCAGGTGCACAGTGATTTGATTCATTCACCGCCAACCAAATTGCATCCTGTGTCTGCACCCTGTCTTTCTGGGGCATGGATGTCATTGGGCCGATTGAGCCAAAAGCCTCAAATGGACATATATTCATATTGGTTGCTTTTGACTACTTCACAAAATGGGTTGAAGCCATCACACTTAAGTCTGTTAAAAAGAAAGTTATGGTAGATTTTGTGCATTCCAACATTATTTGTCATTTAGTTATCCCTGCAACCATCATTAAAGACAACACAACCAATCTGAAAAGTTGTTCGATGGGAGAAATATGTTAGCAATGTAAGATAACACATAGAAACTCCACCCCTTACCAGCCTAAATCTAATGGTGTCGTCGAAGAAGCTAACAAGAACATCAAGAAGATTTTGAGAAAAATGATTCAAAGATCAAGACAATGGCATGAAAAGCTGCCTTTTGCATTGCTGGGATATCGCACCACAGTGCGCACATGTGTTGGGGCAACTCCATACTTACTGGTCTATGGGACTGAAGCTGTCATACCTATAGAAGTGGAAATCCATACGCTCCGGGTAATTGTCGAAGAAGAAATTGAGAATAGCGAGTGGGTTAAAACTCGTTTGGAGCAGCTATCATTAATTGATGAAAAACGAGTGCTGCAGTTTGTCATGGGCAGTTATACCGAAAAAGAATGGCCTGCACCTATATCAAGAAACTGCACCCTAGGAATTTCAAAGTCGGACAGCTGGTATTGAGGCGTATACTCCCTCACCATCAGGAAGCCAAGGGAAAGTTTGCTCCGAATTGGAAAGGTCCATAAATTATCAGAAAGATATTACCCAAAGGAGCGTTGTACCTGGGTAACGTTGAGGGAGACGAGCCCGAGACAGCAGTAAACGCAGATGCAGTAAAAAGGTATTACGTTTGAACCCTCTGCTGCAATGATTCCGGCTAGTTGAAATGAAGAAGGCTTTCTTTCCCGCTACCTAAAACACTACCAATTCTTCGCAAACCCCTCGAGCCGATTGCATTTCTTTGTTTACCCTTATTGGAATCCAGAATTGCTATTCAAAAAAATAAAAAAAAATAAAAAGAAAACATGAATAAAAAAATTAGTTTAGGAAACACCTCCTGAACTACGTCTGACTTGATTCCGGAAGGATGCGTAGGCAGCCTTTCCCTGAGGTTCAGTCATATCAAAATAAAACCCCAGTTCCTCAAGAAATAAAAGATGTGGCTTAAATGTAATAGTTCGCCCACAAACACTCCAGAATGGTTCTAAAGTTGTAAATTTCCATCGGATTTCCTTTGCTCAAGAGCTTGATCCTAGTCCTTCCGCAATTGACCAAAACAGGGATGTGATAAACACCATTGTTGGGGTTCGGCACATTTCAAACTGGGAGAAGAAAAATGAGAAAGTCTTATCGGTGAAAACCTCCGGGCCCCATAAGGCGACGATAAGTAGAGAAAATAAAATGAGAGAGTCCGCTTAGTGAAAACTTGCAAATAGCACTAACGGGCGACGGGAGAAGAGAAATGAGAGAGGCCGATTGGCAAAACCCGCAAAAGGGCGTTGTCAGCCGAAAAAAGGAAATATTACCACTCAATCCTGAACAAGTTTCCATGGTTTTGAAAGATTTAAATCAAAAAGTAGAAATGAATCTGAGCCGGGTATCTAGTCCAAGAAGCATGTTGTTTCCATTTAAAGTCGGCACAAACTGCCAGATAAGTCCTCCCATTTCCCCAAAAAGAGACACATCTCTCCAAATCCATGTGTTTGCTTTTGTTGTTCTCCCACTCCATTTTAAATTTTATGTCCTGACCATTCTGCAAGAGAAGGTAGCAAGACCGGTCTCACGGGTTTTCTCCTAGCAAGAACTAAAAGGAATATCTGGTATCAATGAGCATATTTAGCCAATCCCGGCTGATCATGACGGCAAAAGAAAGAAAGTAGAAAAAAAAGAAATTCAAGACGAGAGCCCGAGAAGGAGAATGAAGGTTGGAAAGGTCAAGCCCAAGCGGTCTAATTGTTCCCACAAAGTTCTCAAAAGGCAAGCTTCATAGTGGAAATCGGGACAAAAATCATATCTGAGGATTTGTAAAAGAAAACCAATTTGAAAGATGAGGACCCCCTGACCAACCTACGGGCAAAGTTTGGAAGTCAAGGGTTCCCTCCAACAGAAATGAGGCTGAAATCAAGCAAAACAAGGCCACAGACTAATCACTTTTCAAACTAACAAATTGCTCTATTTTTTATTTTGAAACAGGTGTTATCTAAAAACAATGGGAACACATGGAATATGCAATCAAAGGAATGGCACAAGGGCTAAGAATAGTGTTGCATCAACCCCCTGACCAACCTACGTGATAGCATGGGACTCTGATCCCTGACTTCTTCCCCACATTTAGGGCCACATCTCTAGCCTTCCCCTGTGCAACTTGTGGACCTCCTCGGCATAACCCAAGGATTGCACTACACTCTCCCTAGCACAGACCAAGAAATTTCTTTCTTTCGCACCCCGGCATAATCTGGGGGGGTTCCTCTTTATATCCCCAGTATAACCTGGGGAACCATTTCCTCTTCCCATCCATAGCATAACCTGAGGGTCCCTCTTTCACCTGTATTCCCAAGCATAGCCTGAGAGTTAAAGCTCTTTTGTCCTTAGCATAACTTAAGGGTTTTCCTTTCCTTCTCTAGCCCAGCATAGTCAAAAGGATCTCTGTGGCCTTAATCTTCCTACCACCCCCTGGCATAACCAAGGAATTTTCCATTCAATCCCGACATAACCCGCGGATCTCCCTAGCATAACCTAGGAGTTTTTTTTTCAATCCCGACATAACCCGTGGATCTCTGTAGCACAACCTAGGAGTGTTCTTCCAATCTCGGTATAACCCGTGGATTTCTCTAGAATAACCTAGGAATTTTCACTTTCCAATCCCGGCATAACCCGCGGATTCCCATGGCATAACCTAGGAATTTCTCTTTCAAATCCCGGCATAACCCGCGGATCTCCCTAACATAACGTAGGAGTTCTCTTCCAATCCCAGCATAACCCGTGGATTTCCCTAGAATAACCTAGGAATTTTCTCTTTCCAATCCTGGCATAACCCGCGCATTCCCCTGGCATAACTCAAAAATTTCTCTTTCAAATCCCGGCATAACCCGCGGATCTCCCTAGCATAACCTAGGAGTTTTCTTCTAATCCCGGCATAACCCGTGGATTTCCCTAGCATAACCTAGGAAATTTCTCTTTCCAATAGCGGCATAACCCGCGGATTCCCCTGGCATAACCCAGGAATTTCTCTTTCAAATCGCGGCATAACATGCGGATCCCCTAGCATAACCCAGGAGCCTTCTCTTTTTAAAACCCCGGCATAGCGCGTGGACCCCCTGGCATAACCCATGAAACATTTTTCATTTCATCCTAGCATAACCCGTGGATATTTCCTTTAATCCCCAGCAGGGTTCCTTCATTCCCATCGTGGCATAACCCGTGGATCCTCCTCTTATCCCTAGCATGGACTCTTTCTCCTTCCCAGCATAACCTGGCAATCTTTCCAAAGGATAAACAATCCTAACTTTTATTGTTTTCAATAAGGAAATAGCTTATATTTGTGTTGCAATTAACTCATGAAATTTTCCCAGTGAAAATTGGGGAAAAAATTCCGTTCGTTTGTTTGTATTGTTGTCCGAGCAGGTTTTACCTCAAGGCACAGTATTTGAGATTACCGAAAGCGTAAGTCTCAATCCATAATAAAGGAAAATAAAAAAAGAATAAAAAGAAGTGAATTCAAAATGCTGAAACATGCAAGGATGCGGACAACTCAAAGTTTGATTGAAGTCACAAGCCTCGTATGTCCTACTCCAGTCCAATGCTGAAAAATGAACCACCACCTACAGCTTGCGAGCATCAAGATTCTGATCGAGGTCTACAGCGAAATGAGATAAGACTCATGATCAAGCTTCAAGATATTTATAAATAAAAATCTTGTAACCCGTAATTGATAGGCATAGCTAGCTTAGCTTTTGATTTAAGTTTGGTGTAATAAAGAGTCAGTAAGTAGTAGCAGCAGGATCAGTAGTGAAATCAGAGCACATGGTAGTCCCAGCTACCAAACACTCCAGAACTACACTGACCTGATTCCTTTATCGCCAAGGATATGTAGGCAACCTTTGAAGCAAGGTTCGGTCAGACATCTTTTCAAAATGCTTCTCCCGGAGTTTTGAGTAGGAAAAAATCCTGCATAGTGCTCATTTATCTTTGACCGAAAATCCTATGTGTTTCCAGGCAAAGAGGAGCAGCTGTGAGCACGTGATTTTTGCCTCATTAAAATTAATCCTACAGAATTCTGAGACTTAGGATTTCTCCCTTTTATTATTCAATTTTAGGATTTAATTGTGCATATTTGTGTGTATTTTTATTGGTGCATGCATGACAAGTCATAAAAAATACAAAAAAATTACATATGCATTTAGGATTTGATTTCACATATCTTTGTTAGAATTAATTTGTAAATATGGTTTTGGTTTGCGAAATATAAAAATCACAAAAAATAGGTTGTTTCAAAATTGTTAATTTTCATATTTGATTAGTTTAGGTGATTATTAGTCTAATCTAGTTGAATTTAGCATTTAGTTTAATAAGATTTTTAAAATAAATTAGGAAGATTTTAAAATGAAAATGAAAAAAGAAGAAGGAACTAAAAGCCTTTAGATTAGGCTGGCCACAATTGGGCCAAATCTGAGTTGCCCAAATACCCTACCCGTCCAAAAGGACCCAAAAACCAACCCAACCCCGTATCTGACCCAAGCTACTCTAAGAGACGCCCAAAACGACATCATTTTCGGGCCATCAGTCTCAGTCATTCATCAACAATAATCCAACTGCCTGGGATCAATGAGATCATTACATAAAAAGGTCTGAATCAGACCAAACCCTAGAGACAAACAGCCTCTTCCTCGTACCCTCCGTCTTCGTCGATACACCGCCCTATAGCTGCTGGCCAGAAATCGACTTCGCCAGTAGTAGAGCTCTGTTGCTTCCCAAAAATGCACACCTGACTCACTGTGCCCTCCATTTTCCGATGCCTTTAGAACCAAGCCCCAAATGTGATCCAACCGTCTTGGATATTAAAATATTTTGGAACCGCTTCCGCCGCCCACGGCGGCGCCACCGCCGGAACCTTTCCAAAATAACACCCTATGTCCCTTACCCCATCCCCATACGAATCCATGGTCAATTTCCTCCAAAACCCTATCCATTGCTTCGAATATTTGTCCAAAGCACTGACCAAACCTACAACCTCCCCGGAATCCCTTGAAACTGATAACAGGAGACCTCCTCACCTTCCCCTCCACAAATCCACAGCCAACAGCCTTCGAATACAAACGGAACATGGCCAAAAATCAAATCGTAAAATGATCTGAAACACATACATATCCCAAACTAACCGACCTTACACCGGATACCCTCCCCCCTCTCAGATGATTGTTCCACCTCCCCAAAAGGCCAAAGACCTTCCCAGAAATGGCCGAAAACCATGAGATGCAAAAGGTCCAAGATTTTTAGGGTTGCACTATTAAGCTAAGTTCCCTGTTTTCCTTTTGATTGCTTTTACTTTTTCTTTGTTTTCGATTGTGTGAGTAGATGAATGTTCTATTTGCTCATCTGAGAAAATATTCTAGTTAGTTGCTTTATTTCAATCCAGAATCATGTGCCTTTTTGTTTAATGTTTTTGATAACTTGTTCTGAATGGTCCCTTTACCAATAGAAGTCATAGATGTATCTTGACTAATTTGAATTATTCTGCTATGCTCAAATTGTTAATCTTCCCTGGTTTAACTTTCCATTTTTCGTTTCTATTTGATCAATGTTCATTTGTGATAAACTTTTTGTTTGTTTCTGAAGTTTGTGCTGGTTAGCTTTTATGTTTGCTTCTGAGTAATTCAGTCCCATATTTTGGTACCTGTCTAAATTCGCATGCATATATGTGTTTCATTGACCTACTATTTATCAATTTTGACCATCTTTTGTTTGCCTTTAATAATATAGTGTAGTCTTCAATTTAATATTTTGTCATGCCCAGCTTTCTTAAAACTCGACCCCAACTGCTAATGCGACTATGGTTTATGGCCTTGAGTAATTGACTATGGTCAACTCCTGACCAAATGGACAGGCACCAGGGTAGAAAACAATTAGGCTAGTAATTAAGAAGGAAAGACAGAGGTAAAAGGGGTATTTGGGCATAAGAATATTGTAACAAATCTCTGGAACCTTCTAGTTGGAGGTTCGAAATGCAATTTCTGTTAATTTTTCTCAAAACTTGAGGCACAAGTTAAAAAATAACAAGGGATCAATTAAGCAAATCCGGAAAATGGGGAAGGGATTAATAGAAAATAAGAAGAAATATGTTTCCCGAAGGCTTTGGTTATAAAAATCATCTAATTGCTTTCAAAGAAAAAAGGAGAAGAGTTCGTGAACACCATCTGAAAAAAACAATTCCCTGAAAAATCTAAGCTTTTTTGGAAAAAATCTTCTAAAATAATAAGAATTCTATTCATTATAAGGTGAACATGACTTGAGGAATATGCATTTAGGGTGTTAGAGTTTTCAGAATCTGCTTTAGGCGTTAATCTTAGGCTCGTTTGCTTTGTTCAAGCTATAGGATAAAAACCTGTGTTGTTGTTGGTTTTTCAAAACCTTCCTGAGTTTTTCCTGATACTATTACTGGATCTTAATTGGTTGATCTGCTGCTGTTATTGCTTCTCCTTACTTTGCTCATAGGTGTGTTTCCTCTTTGTTGTAATTCCAGGTACTCATTCTTACTCATAAAATCTGATAATGCACAGCTTTGTATATGCGTGATGATGTTTGATAATGACGATATTTGTATTTTTTCATGTTAACGTTATAGTGCAAAAGTTACTAGTTTAGTTGTATTTATTATATTCATCTCATTTTGGTGTGGTAATATGTATGAACATTTGGACTATGCTGGACTATTATTTGGGCTGATAGCGTTAAGTTATTTAAATTTCAGTAGAGGTTAAAAACATAGAAGTCAATAATTTGCCAAGTCTTCTTGTTTGATTCAGTGATAAGGAGTCATTCATGTGTACACGATTCTGATTAATAAGTCCATCCGTTTGTACACATTGGATTCAAAATCTGAGTTTTAGCATATTAGTTTACTAGTATAAAAAATCATTACCTGAATTATCCTTTGCCAAATGTCTTTAATACATTAAAAAGGATCAATTATGAATAATCTCAGCAACTGTAGTGTAACAATTTTGGAAATTCCATCTTGCCTTATGAATAATTTTTAATACCAAATTTTTGGGCTCAATCGAAGGCCCAGATTATTGTAAGTTATGAAGTATGAGAAAATATACTTCTGAGCTGTCTATTTTCATTGATAAAGCCCAATTGCAGAAAACAGTTATACAAATGCTGAAAATATGCAAACTGAGTGTTTTGTTTGGATAAACCAATAACATACGAATCAATTAGAACCTCTCTTTTATTTAGAGACATGTGTAATAGCGAATCATAGTCCCTTTAGGTTGTCTTTTCTAAAATAAAATTAGTGTGTCACGCTAAACAAAATCATATGTTGCGTGGCCCGCTAATTGTAATAAAATGCTAAGAACTCCGGAAGATGCCACTTAGTGAATTTCACGGTTTTTCCCTCGAAGTAAAAAACACGTATTTTGCTTTAGGCGCATTATTTAATAATTCATCTTCCTAAAGTCTGATGTGCATTTATGTGACCCAAATTCAAATCTCAACGATATTAAAATGTGGCGAGAACCCGGGTGCATTATATGAAGTGGTTTGAGACGTGTTTTAATAACCTTGTAAATATTCCTAAAAGTGAATAAAGCGGTTAATAATTTTGCACTATCGGATAAACATGTATAAAAATCAGATAATTGGCCATCTATAATAGTTTAAGCGACTGTGCTAGAACACGGGATCCGACGATGCCTAACACCTTCCCTCGGATTAACAGAATTCCTTAAGTAGAATTTCTGGTTCGCAGACTCCACTTGGGCAGTTGAACATTTCCTCGATTTGGGATCCTAAATAAATCGGTGACTTGGGACACCAAAAGCCAAACCTATCCCAAGTGGAGACTCTAAATAAGAAAATAATCTCATTTCGAATAATGTCACTTCATTTGGAAAAACTCCCTTATACGTGTCATCCTTCAAGGTAGACGTGTAAAAATGAGGTGTGACAGCTCTGGCAATTCTGCTGGGAAAAAAAAGAAACCTAGAATCTCTGGTTCAGGGTTCAAGAATACGAGCTTAGTATAACTTTTATATTCGGCTTTATTTGATTTCATTATATGTTCCATGCTATAGGTGCTAAATGCTTTACCGCTTTGATATTAGATGTATTGTACATATAAACTGCTACGAAACCCTCCCATTCTCACCTCTGGGGATGTGCTTACTGGTTGAGACTCCCTATTCTGTTAGTGTCATACCTGAAAATAAGAAACACGCCGGACAAGTTACTAAGTCGTATGGCCTTTTGGTACCCGGTACGTAGTCCCCTCCTCGACTCGAGTCGTCCGCTCGGGTGCACAGTCTAGATACCATACCAAGGTTTTTAACTTAGAATAACTTGACCTCGTGCTGAATCCCTAGTAGGAATGCTTATTTTCATCATGAATTTAACTTAGGGACTCAACACAGGGGTTGGGTCCATCTAGCACAGGTGACCCGAAATATAAAGATCATCCTGATGCATGTTACGTGCTACTTGCGCATTTATTTATGTTGGATTTGCATGTTGACTGGCTTGTTAATAAAGAGGAAATTTGAGAGATACTGAGATTAACCATTTGTAAAAAAACCAATGCTCAAATGCCTCCGAAATGCTGCCGTATTTTTCAAAAAAACAAACAAAAATGCAAAACAAAGGGAAATGAAATTGGGAAGCTTTTTCAATAATATTTTTGGTTTTGATAAAAAAATTTGTCGTGTCCAACCTCTCTTTTGCTAAAAATGCAAAATAAGAAAAAACAAATGTCTGATTTTATCCACTTGTTTCAAAATAAATCGGATGATGCCATTACTACCGGAAATAGCCGAATGTTACCGCAAGGGATGCCAGAAGGCTGATCCTGCACAAATGCCTACCCATGAGTCTTATTTTGACCGGCAAGCGAGCACATCCTGAAAAACCTTCCTTCGGAAGTGTTTCACGGCCGAATTCGCAAAGCTGGGCCCTGATTTAAGAAATAAATTTCATAAATACTGGTTTTAATATTTTGGATACTAATTCACCTTAATAAATGTGCAGAATGAGCACGATAATATTCATGAACAAAATTCCCTTGGAGTTACGACTGTGGTGGGATGACCTGGGGGAAGCAGGGCAAAAAAGGGTCAATATACATCTGGGAGGCCTCACTGGTTTGTTCAACATTAATCCAAAGGGAGACATCATAAATGCATTAATCACATTTTAGGACCCAGCTCACAATGTCTTCCACTTCTCGGACTTTGAACTCACACCGGCATTGGAGGAAATAACTGGATATATTGGGACCCCTACAATTCCTTTGAGACACCAATACCTGATTGCACCAAGAGCCCTTGCCGGGCACAAATTCATGGACTCTCTGAAAATCAGTAGGAAGGTTCACAATCCGGACCTATCAGTTGGCTTCTGCACCCCGCGGTTTATATATCAGAGGTACGGACATATCGGGGGATTCCATAACACCAAAAAATCATATTTGTAGCAAAGGAAATCAGCTCAAATGGAGGAGCATCGATGTTCTATGTTCATGGTATTTTTCTTGGGCCTTCTGGTGTTTTCACGAAAGGATGGGAATATTTTCATACGGATAGCAGGGTTTGTCAGCACTTTAATGACTCAGGCCAAAAGTACCCTCTCTCCAATGATCTTATCCGAAATCTTCCGTGCTCTCACCACCTGTAAAGCGGGAGAAGATTTCTTCGAAGGATGTAACATGTTGTTGTAAATATGGATGATCGACCACATATGCCATCGACCTCGGTTCATGAGATATGGGTCACCAACAAAGAGCTGCATAGAAGAATTCTGCAATAGGGTTGATGGGTTTAGAATACCTGAGGGTGTCACAGAATGGGTGTTCCATATCCGGGTCATCACTGCAAATAAGATAGAGTGGACATTCAGGTGGCTCCCTGTAGATGAAGTTGTGTATATGCCAGCCACTAGACCTCATTTCCTTCTGATGGGTCTCCAAAGTATCCACCCTTATGGGCCATACAGAGTACTAAGACAATTAGCTAGATGCCAAATGATCCTTAGGGATGAGGATATTAGTCGTCATGCGGTTGAGATAATCCCAAACGGTCAATTTCCTGAAGCCGTCGTACGTCAAATCTGGAGTGAATGTTAATATTTAACAGCATGTCCTCGAGTACGCGACATATGTAAAGGAGAGGTTGCACTGGGGTATTTTTCTTGGTACAAAAGAGAAATAGAGCGTGGGAGGCCGGCTAAGAGACCACATCTCCAAGAATTTGCTGAAACGTCACAAGAGCAATGGGATTTGCTAGCCAAGGAAAATGAATATAGGGCCACTATAGGAAGATTTGAAAAGCAAATCAAAGAGCTGCAATTTGAAAGTAGTTTGCAAGCGGCATCCAGTGATGGAGAAAAGAAGATGTTAACCAAAGAAAACGAAGCCTTACGAGCCCAAATCCAGAAAATGGAGGCAGCCGCAGAAAACTCCCCAAGAAGCACAAAAGATGAAAAACTCATAGAAAATTAATGGCAAAAAGCAACCAAGTATGGGTTCAACCTAATTAAGGCAGAAGGTGAGCTATCCAGGGTTCGAAAGCAATTGGTTAAAAGTGCGGAAGAATAAGCCCGCATCCTCGAGCAATTAAAAGAATGGCATAACGATGAGATTTTTTGTTTATAGTGGAGGGTCATCATGAGTGAGAACAGAATGACCAAGCAAGTCGGGGAGCCAAAAGAGAACATTGTTATTCAATAACAGCAGCATTAGAAATGGATTTGCAGCCATTCCAGAAGCTGAATCAGGTAGCAGAGCGAACTCTGGAGGCAAGGGCCAAGAAAATTAGGCATTTGTTGCAAGAAACGGGTATTATTAGGGAAAGGATAAGGGCAGATTACATCACTACAAAGTGCAACCATTGCGAGGATATGACCAAATCCATGTACTTTGCCACCTCCATGACTTTTGTTCGGAAAGTGATGGAAGACCTCCACCATCTCCAAGGGAGTTTAGCATGCAAGCCTGCGGCATGGCCAAGTGATGCCACACAAACTCAAAGAGCAGTTCAAGTCTTAATGTGCTCATATTTTCTGAAAATTGTATTTTTCTTAAAAGAGTCTGTTAGTCTGTATTTTCTTTTACACACCATTCGAGTCTTTAAGTTTTATTATGTCCAAGTAAGTTAGTTGCCTTTAACTTTGTTAGTTTTGCAACCAAAGTTCGCCTTTATAAAAATTGAAATCCAAAAATATCTTGTTATTTCCATCACATTTTTCCATGAACAACGCTTGGTCTAATTCATGCGGCGTCATGATATGTAGGCAATCTTCACACGATTCGACCGTATTCTTAAAAGAAGAAAGCTAAAAGGAAATAAGAAGTAGAAACCAAAAGGAAGTTCGAAACAATTGTCGGGACGACGCACGCGGCCATTGAAAACATATAGAAACCCGTTAACTATGTAGGTGCATCAAACCCGACATGCGATTTCCTGTTCGTTATCTATCCCAACCTAACTATTTGTAATTCCAATTTCCAGTCACAGGTTTTTAGAATAGTGTTTGGTTGTGGTAAACTGGCATCGCATCGATAGTTCACCAGATCAAAAGGAAGCGCAGAAATGTCATCTGAAATGACTTTGCCAGCAGTGCACATCTCAGAGGATAGCCCAATTGCATGGATCCCGGCCTCAGAATCTACGGCAGATGAAGAAAATAGGATCCTTCGACTCAGAGTTATGGAGATGTGGGACGCTTGGAAAAACGGAAGAGAGCCGCCGAGCGCCATCCCTGGATTTCCTGAGCTCTTCCCGAGGTCGGGGGTACCTCCACTATTCCCATTATCCACCCAAACAGCCTTTTGGGATAGCCTACCATACCGGCCAACTTTGTCGGAGAACCTTCTGAAGTTCGCCCTCAGCTGCTCACATTTGGCCCAGTTCCTAATATTTTTAAGACTCCTCCATGTGTAGCCACCACACATCCTGCGGCGTCGTGGCCCATGTTTGATCCTACAGCTTTCACATTTCAAACTCCCAACTATAAATCGAGCCTCCCCCATACCCCACATACATTTATCCTCAACCAGCATATGAACTCACACCGGTGCAGGATAAAATCCTAAAACACCTGAACAAGATGAGATAGCAAGAAGGATGAAAAGCCTTGAGCAGAGTTTGAAAAACATGAAAGGCTTGAGTGGACACAAATGCGTGTCTTACACAGATTTTTGCATGTTCCCGCATGTACATCTCCCCCTGGGATTCAAAACGATGAAGTTTGAAAATTACGATGGTCATGGCAACCCCATTGCTCATTAGAAAAAATACTGTAACCAATTGCGTGGGGAAGGTGGAAAAGAAGAGCTATTAATGGCATACTTCGGGGAAAGCTTGGTAGGCATCACTTCTGAATGGTACATGGACCAGGACATCACTCGATGGCATATTAGGGATGATCGCTCCGGAGATTTCATAAGGCAATTCCAGTATAACATCGAAATTGCCCCGAACAGGAACTCTTTGGCCAACCTGAAAAAGAAACCTTCGGAAAGTTTTAGCGAATATGCTGTCAAGTGGCGTGAACAAACGTCTAGAGTAATAGTGCCCATTGATGAGACAGAGATGGTCACTGTTTTTCTCATGGCACAGAAGGCGGATTATTTCAAAAATACAATGTCAGCAATGATCAAACCTTTCGCGGAAGCAATCAAGATCGGTGAGATGGTAGAAAATGGGTTGAAAACAGGAAGAATTCTGAGTCAGTCAGCCATAAGTGCGACCTCCCAGGCCATACATAGCGGGGCGGGAGGAGTCGCCAGAAACAATAAGAAAGAAGAAGCTTCAATGGCAGCCTCCGGCATGAGAAGGCACCATTCCCCCAGGCCCGTGTTCTCAGAAAGGACCTCTCAACAATACTATCCCCATCAAGATATGCATTATGTTCCCCAAAATTATGCAATCATGAATGCCCAGTCATTCGCTCGACCACAATAACAGGTCAACAGAAACCAGGACCCGAGAAATCAGCCTCTCCAAAACCACTATAATTCTCGCCCTCCACAAAACAATTTCTGTCCAAGGGAGCCGCTAATAAGACAAAAATATACACCAATAGGGGAATCTTATGCCATCTTATTCCCAAAACTAGTCCAGATGAGTCTCTTGCAGCCCGTGCCCCCAAACAGGCAGAACCCTGAGTCACCTTCCTATCAACAGGGTATACGTTGTGCTTATCATTCATGGGCTGAAGGACATGACACAAAAAAATTTTGGACTCTGAAGCGAGCAATTGAGGACCTAATAGAACAAAGGAAAATAGTGCTGAGAGATGAAGATATTCGGAACATAACCGATAACCCGTTACCACCTCACAATAATGGGCCAGTAATCGAGATGATTTGTGAGGACAAACAGTTCGACCCTGCTTTAAAAACCATATTAGCCATTGCTGATGCAGACAAAAAATTTTAGGTTACCCCCAAGAAGATTGAAGAAAAAGAAATGAGTGAAGCCAAGCACCCGGAAGCAGAGAAAAAGGTTGAAATTAAAACTGAGACAGCAACCACCAAGGAAACCATACTTTACATCCCACAGGGCGTCAAGAAAAATAGCCCACTCTGAGTACCCCAAGAAGATTTGAGTTGAACAAGACGATGTATGTACCCAAGGGAGCTTATGTGGTACGGAGACCGATTAAACCGCCAAGGCTGAATGAGCCCGTGGTAATTGGTCGCGCACCTCAGAAGCCAATGACAGACCATTCTGCATTCCCATGGATTTATGAAGAAACCATAGTAACACACAAAGGCAAATAGATCACTGGGGAAACTCAAAAGGTCCATCTTGTAAATAAATATTCGGACATGGAAGAAGTGAACGCTGCCACCAAAAGGCGATATCCACCCAAAAAGCCCGTAAATGTTGAAGAGGCAGAGACCTTCTTTTGAAAGATGAAGATGCCAGATTATGAGGTAGTGGACCAGCTCCGGAAGTCTCCCGAGCAAGTCTCTTTTTATTATTGTTGATGAATTCTCCAGAGCACCAGAAAGTGTTGGCTAAAACCTTAAATGAAGCCTATGTACCGGTTCAAACCTCCGTGGAACAACTGGAGAAAATGGCGGAAAGATTCTTCGCTATTAATCAGGTCACATTCAGCAAGAATAATTTGCCTCCAAAGGGAGCTGCCCACAACAAAGCATTGCATCTCACCGTCAAATGCGAAGGCTATTACATCAAAAGAGTAATGATAGATGGAGGTTCTGGGGTAGATGTATGCCCACTATCAATGTTGCAAAGAATGGAAATTATAAAAGAAAGGATACGTCCCAACAATGTGTGTGTCCGAGCTTTTGACAAAATTAAAAGAGACACCATAGGGGAAATTGACTTAGTATTGACCACCGGTCTGGTCGATTTTGAAGTGACATTTCAAGTATTAGACATGGACACATCCTACAACTATCTCCTAGGAAGACCATGGATTCACGCGGCAGGAGCGGTGCCTTTTGCTTTACATCAAATGTTGAAATTCGAACATGAGAAACAGGAGATTGTGGTCCACGGAGAAGGCGAACAGTCAATTTACCGTGATCCTTCTGCCCCCTGCCTCGAAGCTAAAGAGAGAAGTGAGCATATAGTCTCCCAGGCTTTTGAAATTATGGTAGCTGATCAACACAATGAAGGCAAACCATTTCCCCAACCTTTCCTCTCCAATGCCTTAATCATGGTGGAGAGAGAGATGATACGTCGGGGGTTTAAACCAGGCAAGGGACTTGGAAGTTCTCTACAAAGAATAACTGAGCCGATTGTTTTGCCTACCGCAAAGAAGTTTTTTGGGCTAGGTTTCCATCCCACGCTGAAGGAACACCTGGACCAACCGTAGGAAACATCATGGATGGGCTTTGCCACAACCCCTACTCCACTTGTACAAAACATTTGTGAAACCAAAGTATAGTGAGGAAGAAGAAGACGAGACCTTCATAGCCGAGGAAATTGAAGAGATATGTGGGGCCATGAGGATATTATTGTATGAAGCCAACATGGTCCAGCTCGGAGAAGGATCAAGCACAGCTGAGGTGCTTTACATAGGAGTGGATGTTGCAAAATTGGAAGGCCACGCCTTTCCCAGTCAGGCGGGAGACCCTCTAGTCCTGCCTTGCGACTTTTTCTTGCATCACGAGTTATTTCAGGGTGTAGCTCGGGTGTTTTTCGTTAGTATTTTGTCCTTCAAATTCCAGATGTAAACCCTGTTATCGTACAATTTCAAGAAATTAAATCAATATTTCATCGTCTGAACTCCTCTATTTTTCTGATTTTTTGTTTTTTTCCTATTTTATTTCTTTTCTTTCAGTTCCGATAATACAGATTTAAATAATATGACATGCTACCCGACCAGAACATGCTGCCTATTTGTGAAATAACTACCAAGAACCAGAGTATGATGAAGAAGAGGCTTTTAGAGAAATCAACCAAGAGTTGAAACATTTTGAAAATAAACCTAAATCTAACTTAAACAATACTGAACCAGTTAACTTGGGTGGTCCCGGCGAAATCAAGAAAACAAAAATAAGCATCCATGTGAATAAGGAAATATGTGATTCACTGGTTCAACTTCTTTTGGAATAAGAAAGATGTCTTTGCTTGGTCCTATGATGATATGCGTGGGCAGAGTGTTGATCTGGTGGTTCATATGTTGTCCACATACCCCCGAAAGCCCTCAAGTCCAACAAAAACAAAGAAAGTTCAAAACTAATATCAACGAAAAGATCAAATAGGAGATTATAAAATAGTTAGAGGCGAGGGTAATCCGAGTGGTTCGATACACCACATGGTTGGCCAATGTGGTACCGGTACCGAAGAAAGACGGGAAAACTTGAGTATGTAAAGATTATAGAGATTTAAACAAGGCGAGTCCTAAAGACAACTTCCCGTTGCCTAACATCCACATTATTGTTGAAAACTGCGCCAAACACGAGATACAATCCTTTACAGATTGATACGCAGAATACCACCAAGTATTGATGGATGAGGAAGACGCTGAGAAAATAGCCTTCACCATACCTTGGGGAACTTACTGGTACAAAGTTATGCCTTTCGAATTAAAGAATTCTGGGGCAGCATATATGAGGGCTATGACCACCATTTTCCATGACATGATGCATCACGAAATAGAAGTATATGTGGACGATGTGATTATCATGTCCAAGACTTAGGGTGATCATATAAGGGACTTAAGAAAGTTCTTTGGAAGGCTTCGCAAGTATTATTTGAAATTGAAAATCCAGCCAAGTGTGCATCGGGGTCCCGTCAGGTAGACTTCTGGGATTCATTGTCAGTCGAAGATGCATCGAGTTGGATCCGTCCAAGATAAAATTCATTCAAGAGCTACCCCCTCCAAAAACTAAGAAGGATGTAATGAGACTACTGGGAAGACTGAATTACATCAGCCGATTCATCGCCCAATTGACTTCCACATGCGAGCCCATATTCAAGCTATTGAAAAAGGACACAACAATTAAATGGACTGGTGAGTGTCAAGAGGCTTCCAACATAATCAAACACTACCTACCCAACCCACCAGTCTGGGTCCCGCCAGAACCGGAAAGGCCATTGTTTCTTTATCTAACAATCCTGGAGAGCTTTTGGTTGTATTCTGAAGCAGCATGACGCCACGGGAGAAAAAGAGCAAGCCATCTATTATTTGAGCAAGAAGCTTACCAATTACGAGTCCAAATACATGTTGCTAGAAAGAACCTGTTATGCCTTGACATGGGTGGCCCAAAAGTTGAGACATTACCTGCAAGCCCAGACCACCTACCTCATAGCCAGACTGGACCCATTGAGGTATATATTCCACAATCCGATGCCCACAGGGCGATTGGCAAAATGGCAAATCATGCTCACCGAGTTCGACATAGTTTATGTCACTCGTACCGTAATGAAGGCTCAAGCATTAGCACATCATCTAGCCGAGAATCTAGTTAACAACGAATATCAGCCTTTGAATACCTATTTCCCTGATGAAGAGTGTATTCGGTGGAAGTGACATCTAAAGACATCCCCGCTTGGAAAATGTTCTTCGATGGAGCAGTAAACGCAAAAGGCGTAGGGATTGGGGCAATTTTAATCTCACCCATTAGTCACCATTACCCGGCTACAGCAAGACTTCGGTTTTTTTGCACTAATATTACAACTGAATACGAAGCTTGCATCATGGGCATGAACATGGCCATTGACCAAGATATTAAGGAATTTTTAATCATGGGGGATTCAGATTTGAGCATCTTACAGGCTCAAGGAGAGTGGGAAACAAGAGACGTCAAGCTCATCCCCTATCGACAGCATGTGGAGGATCTCAGCAAATGGTTCAAGTCGGTACAATTTTAGGTACATTCCTCATTGTCACAATGAGTTAGCAGATGCACTCGTAACTCTGGATTCCATGTTTCCTTACCTTGGAATCGCCTACGTCGATCTTTTGGAAATCCAAGTCAAGGAAAGTATGGGTATTGTAATGAGACTGAGGCAAAATCCAGCACCCAGCCATGGTATTATGACATCAAGAAATTTCTGAAAATAGAAGAATATCCCGAGAAAGCTACCGGGAAGCAATAGAAAACCATCTGATGGAACGCAAGTAATTTCTTCTTGAGTGGTGATACTTTATACAAGAGGACCACGGATCTCAACTTACTAAGATGTGTAGACACCGAGGAAGCCGGGAGAATTATGCATGAAGTACATGGATGTCATTGGGCTGATTAAGCCAAAAGCCTAAAATGGACATAGATTCATATTGGTTGCTATTGACTACTATACAAAATGGGTTGAAGCCATCACACTTAAGTCCGTTACCATGAAATTTGTGGTAAATTTTGTGCATTCCAACATTATATGTCATTTCGGTATCCCCACAGCCATCATTACAGACAATGCAGCCAATCTGAACAGTTGTCTGATGGGAGAAATATGTGAAAAATGTAAGATAACACATAGAAACTCCACCCCTTACCGGCCTAAAGCTAATTTTGCCGTCGAAGCAGCTAACAAGAACATCAAGAAGATTTTGAGAAAAATGATTCAAAGCTCAAGACAATGGAATAAAAAGCTGCCTTTTGCATTGCTGGGATATCGCACCACAGTGCGCACATCGCTAGGGGCAACTCCATACATACTGGCCTATGGGACTGAAGCTTTCATACCCACAGAAGTAGAAATCCCTACGCTCCGGGTAATTGTCAAAGAAAAAATTGAGGATAGCGAGTGGGTTAAAACTCGTTTGGAGCAGCTGTCATTAATTGATGAAAAACGAGTGGCTGCAGTTTGTCATGGGCAGTTATACCAAAAAAGAATGGCCCGCACCTATAACAAGAAAGTGCACCCTAGGAATTTCAAAGTCGGACAGCTGGTATTGAGGCGTATACTCACTCACCATCAGGAAGCCAAGGGAAATTTTGCTCCGAATTTGAAAGGTCCATACATTATCAGAAATATATTACCCAAAGGAACATTGTACCTGGGTGACGTTGAGGGAGACGAGCTCGAGACAGCAGTAAACGCAAATGCAGTAAAAAGGTATTATGTTTGAACCCTCTTCTGCAATGATTCCTGCCAGTTGAAATGACGAAGTCTTTCTTTCCCGCTACCCTAAAACACTACCAATCGTTCGCAAACCCCTCGAGCCGATTGCATTTCTTTGTTTACCCTCTTTGGAACCCAGAATTGCTATTCAAAAACAAAACAGGGATGTGATAAACACCATTGTTGGGGTTCGGCACATTTTAAACTGAGAGAAACAAAATAGGAGAGCCTCATCGGTGAAAACCTTTGGGCCCCATAAGGCGACGACGAGTAGAGAAAATAAAATGAGAGAGTCCGTTTAGTGAAAACTTGCAAAGAGCACTAACGGGCGACGGGAGAAGAGAAATGAGAGAGGCCGATTGGCAAAACCCGCAAAAGGGCATCGTCGGCCGAAAAGAGGAAATATTCCACTCAAGCCTGAACAAGTTTCCATGGTTTTGAAAGATTGACATCAAAAAGTAGAAATAAATCTGGGCCATGTATCTAGTCCAAAAAGCATGTTGTTTCCTTTTAAAGTTGGTACAAACTCCCAGATAAGTCCTCCCCTTTTCCCTAAAAAGAGACATGTCTCTCTAAATCCATGCGTTTGCTTTTGTTGTTCTCTCACTCCTTTTTAAATTTTATGTCCTGACATTCTGCAAGACAAGGTAGCAAGACCGGTCTCACGGGTTTTCTCCTAGAAAGAACTAAAAGGACTATCCGCTATCAATGAGCATATTTAACCAATCCCTGCTGATCATGACGGCAAAAGCAAGAAAGTAGAAAAAAAAAGAAATTCAATACGAGAGCCCGAGAAGGAGAATGAAGGTTGGAAAGGTCAACCCCAAACGGGCTAATTGTTCCCACAAAGTTCTCAAAAGGCAAGCCACGGTGTGGGAATTAGGACAAAAATCATAGCTAAGGATATGTAAAAGAAAAACAAATTTGAAAGATGAGGACCCCCTGACCAACCTACGGGGCAAATTTCGGAAGTCAAGGGTTCCCTCCAACAGAAATGAGGCCGAAATCAAGAAAAACAAGGCCATAAACCAATCACTATTCAAACTAACAAATTGCTCTATTTATGAATTTGAAACATGTGTAATCTAAAAACAATGGGAACACATGGCAAATTCAATCAAAGGAATGGCACAAGGGCTAAGAATAGTGTTGCATCAACGACAACAAAAGGGGAAGTTTTCTTTACATCTTTTCCACCAGTTTCATAAATAAACATGATAGCATGGGACTCTGATCCCTGACTCCTTCCCCAGATTTAGGGCCACATCCCTTGCCTTCCCCTGTGCAACTTGTGGACCTCCTCGGCATAACCCAAGGATCGCACTATACTCTCCCTAGTACAGACCAAGAAATTTCTTTCTTTCGCTCCCCGGCGTAATCTGGGGGGTTTCTCTTTATATCCCCAGCATAACCTGGGGAACTATGTCCATAGTATAACCTGAGGGCCCCTCTTTCACCTTTATTCCCCAGCATAGTCTGAGAGTTAAAGCTCTTTTGTCCTTAGCATAACTTAAGGGTTTTCCTTTCCTTCTCTACCCCCAGCATAGTCAAAATGATCTCTGTGGCCTTAAACTTCCTACCACCCCCTGGCATAACCAGGAATTTTTCATTCAATCCCGGCATAACCCGCGGATCTCCCTAGCATAACCTAGGAGTTTTTCTTTCAATCCCGGCATATCCCGCGGATCTCCCTAGCATAACCTAGGAGTGTTCTTCCAATCCCGGAATAACACGTGGATTTCCCGATCATAACCTAGGAATTTTCACATTCCAATCCCGGCATAACCCGCGGATTCCCATGGCCTAACCCAGGAATTACTCTTTCAAATCCCGGCATAACCCGCGGATCTCTCTAGCATAACCTAGGAGTTTTCTTCCAATCTAGCATAACCTGTGGATTTCCCTAGCATAACCTAGGAATTTTCTCTTTCCAATCCCGGCAAAACCCGCGGATTCCCCTAGCATAACCCAAAATTTTCTCTTTCAAATCCCGGCGTAACCCGCGGATCTCCCTAGCATAATCTAGGAGTGTTCTTCTAATCTCGGCATAACCCGTGGATTTCCCTAGCATAACCTAGGAATTTTATCTTTCCAATATCGGCATAACCCGCAGATTCCCCCGGCATAACCCGGGAATTTCTCTTTCAAATCCCTGCATAACCCACGGATCCCCTGGTATAACCCAGGAGCCTTCTCTTTTTCAAGCCCCGGCATAGCGCGTGGACCCCCTGGCATTACCCATGAATTATTTTTCATTTCATCCTGGCATAACCCGTGGATTTTTTCATTAATCCCCAGCACGAACTCTTCATTCCCATCCCGACATAACCCGTGGATCCTCCTCTTATCCACAGCAGGGACCCTTTCTTCTTCCCAGAATAACCTGGCAATCTTTCCAAAGGATACATAATCCTGACTTTTATTGTTTTTAATAAGGAAATAGCTTAGATTTTTGTTGAAACTAACTCATGAAATTTTCCCAATGAAAATTGGGGAAAAATATTTCGTTCGTTTGTTTGGTTTGGTGTCCGAGCAGGTTTTACCTCAAGGCACAGGATTCGAGATGACCGAAAGCATAAGTCTCAATCCAAAATGCTGAAACAGGCAAGGATGCAGACAACTCAAAGTTTGATTGAAATCACAAGCCTCGTATGTCCTACTCCAGTCCAATGCTGAAAAATGAACCACCACCTACAGCTTGCGAGCATCAAGATTGTGATCGACGTCTACAGCAAAATCAGCTAAGACTCAAGATCAATCTTCAAGATATTTATATATAAAAATCTTGTAACCCGTAGTTGATAGGCGTAGCTAGCTTATCTTCTGATTTTCCTTTGGTGTGATAAGGAGTTAGTAAGCAGTAGCAGCAGGATCAGTAGTGAAATCACAACACATGGTAGTCCCAGCTACCAAACACTCCAGAACTACACTAACCTGATTCCTTTATCGCCAAGGATATGTAGGCAGCCTTTGAAGCAAGGTTCGGTCAACATCTTTTCAAAATGCTTCTCCTGGAGTTTTGAGTAGGAAAAAATCCCGCATAGCACTCATTTATCTTTGACCGAAAACCCTTTGTGTTTCCAGGCAAAGAGGAGCGGCTGTGAGCACGTGATTTTTGCCTCATTAAAATTAGTCCTACAGAATTATCAGACTTAGGATTTCTCCTATTTATTATTCATTGTATTTATTGGTGCATGCATGACAAGTCATAAAAAATACAAAAAGAATTACATAAGCATTTAGGATTTGATTTCACATATATTTGTTACAGTTAATTGGTAATTAGTGTTTTGTTTTGCGAAATATATAAATCACAAAAAATAAGTTGTTTCAAAATTCTTAATTTTCATATTTGATTAGTTTAGGTGATTATTAGTCTAATCTAGAGTAATTTAGCATTTAGTTTAATAAGATTTTTAAAATAAATTAGGAATATATTAAAATGAAAATGAAAAAAGAAGAAGGAATTAAAAGCCTTTAGATTAGGCTGGCCACAATTGGGCCAAATCTGAGTGGCCCAAATACCCTACCCGTCCAAAAGGACCCAAAAACCAACTCAACCCCGTCTTTGACCCAAGCTGCTCTGAGAGACGCCCAAAACGACGTCGTTTTGGGGCCATCAGTCTCAGTCGTTCATCAATAATAATCCAACTGCCTGGGTTCAATGAGATCATTACATAAGAGGTATGAATCAGACAAAACCCTAGAGACAAACAGCCTCTTCCTCGTACCCTCCATCTTCATTGATACACCGCCTATAGCCGCCGGCTGGAAATCATATCCGCTGGCGACAGAGCTCCATTGCTTCCTAAAAATACACTCCTGACTCACCGTGCCCTCCACTTTCCAATGCCTTAAGAACCAAGCCTCAAATTTGATCCAATCGTCTTGAATATTAAAATCTTTGGGCACCGCTTCCGCCTCCCACGGCGGCGCCACCGCCGAAACCTTTCCAAAATAACACCATATGTCCCTTACCCCATCCCAATATGAATCCATGGTCAATTTCCTCAAAACCCCTATCCATTGCTTTGAATATTAGTTCAAAGCACTGACCAAATCTCCAACCTCCCAGAAATCCCTTGAAATCGATACCAGGTGACCTCCTCACCTTCCCCTCCACAAATCCACAATCAACAGCCTTCGAATACTACCGGAACCAGGCCAAAAATAAATCAAAAAATGATCTGAAACACAGACCCATCCCAAACTAACCGACCTTATACCGGATACCCTCCCCCCTCTCAGATGATTGTTCCGCCTCCCCAAAAAGCCAAAGACCTTCCCAGAAATGGTCGAAAACCATGAGACGCAAAAAGTCCAAGATTTTACGGTTGCACTGTTAAGCTAAGTTCGCTGTTTTCTTTTTTATTGCTTTTATTTTTTCTTTGTTTTTGTTTGTGTGAGTACATGAATGTTCTATTTGCTCATCTGTGAAAATATTCTTATTAGTTGCTTTGTTCCATCCAGAATCATGTCCCTTTTTATTTTAAGTTTTTGATAACCTGTTCTGAATGGTCCCTTTACCAATTGAAGTCATAGATGTTCCTTGACTAATTTGAATTATTCTGTTAAGCTCAAATTGTTAATATTCCCTGGTATAACTTTCCATTTTTCGTTTCTATTTGATCAATGTACATTTGTGATAAACTTTTTGTTTGTTTCTGAAGTTTGTGCTGGTTAGCTTTATCTTTGCTTCTGAGTAATTCAGTCCCATATTTTGGTACCTGTCTAAATCCGCATGTATATATGTGTTTCATTGACCGATTATTTATCAATTTCGACCATCTTTTGTTTGCCTTTAATAGTATAGTGTTGTCTTCAATTTAATATTTAGTCATGCCCAGCTTTCTTAAAACTCGACCGCAACTTCAAATGAGACTATGGTTTATCGCCTTGAGTAATTTACCATGGTCAACTCCTGACCAAATGGATAGGTACCAGGGTATAAAACATTTAGGCTAGTAATTAAGAAGGAAAGACAGCGGTAACAGGTGTATTTGGGCAAAAGAATATTGTAACAAATCCCTGGAACCTTCTAGTTGGAGGTTCGAAATGCAATTTCTGTTAATTTTCTCAAAACTTGAGGCACAAGTTAAAAAATAACAAGGGATCAATTAAGAAAATCCGAAAAATGGGGAAGGGATTAATCGAAAACAAGAAGAAAAATGTTGCACTAAGGCTTTGGTTATAAAAATCATCTCATTGCTTTAAAAGAAAAAAGGAGAAGAATTCGTGAACACCATCTGAAAAAAAAAAGTTCCCCGAAAATCCTAAGCTTTTCTGGCAAAAAACTTCTAAAATAATCAGAATTTTGTTCATTATAAGGTGAACATGACTCGAGGCATATGCATTTAGGGTGTTAGAGTTTTCAGAAGCTACTTTAGGCGTTAATCTTAGGCTGGTTTGCTTTGTTCAAGAGATAGGATCAAAACTTGTGTTGTTGTTGGTTTTTCAAAACCTTCCTGAGTTTTTCCTGATACTATTCCTGGGTCTTAATTTGTTGATCTGCTGCTGTTTATTGCTTCTCCTTACTTTGCTCATAGGTGTGTTTCCTCTTTGTTGTATTTCCAGGTACTCATTCTTACTCAGAAATTATGGAAATGCACATCTTTGTATATGCGTAATGATGTTTGATAATGAAGATATTTGTATCTTTTCATGTTAATGTTATAGTGCAAAAGTTACTAGTTTAGTAGTATTTAGGATATTCATCTCATTTTAATATGTATGAACATTTGGACTTTGCTGGAATTATTTGGGCTGATAGCGTTAAGTCATTTAAATTTCAGTAAAGGTTAAAAACATAGTAGCCAATAGTTTGCCAAGTCTTCCTGTTTGATTCAGTGATAAGGAGTCATTCATGTGTACACGATTCTGATTAATAAGTCCATCAGTTTGTAGACATTGGATGCAAAACCTGAGTTTTAGCATATTGGTTTACTAGTATAAAAAATCACTACCTGAATTTTCCTTTGCCAAATGTCTTTAATACGTTAAAAAGGATCAATTATGAATAATCTCAACAGCTGTAGTGTAACGATTTGGGAAATTCCGTCCTTGCCTTATGAATAATTTGTAATACAAAATTCATGTGCTCAATCGAAGGCCCAGATTATTGTAAGTTATGAAGTATGAGAAAATATACTTCTAGGCTGTCTATTTTCGTTGATAAAGCCCAATTGCAGAAAACAACTATACAAATGCTGAAAATACGCAAACTGAGTGTTTTGTTTGGATAAACAATTAACATACAAATCAATTAGAACCTCTCTTTTATTATAGAGACATGTGTAATAGCGAATCATAGTCCCTTTAGGTTTCCTTTTCTAAAATAAAATTTGTGTGCCACGCTAAACAAAATCATATGTTGCGTGGCTCTCTAATCGTAATAAAATGCTTAGAACTCGGGGAGATGCCGTTTAGTGAATTTCACGATTTTTCCCTCTAAGTAAAAAACACGTAGTTTGATTTAGGCGCATTATTTTAATAATTCATCTTCCTAAAGTCTGGTGCGCATTTATGTGACCCAAATTCAAATCTCAACGATATTAAAATGTGGCAAGAACCCGGGTGCATTTATATGATGTGGTTCGGTACGTGTTTTAATAACCTTGTAAATATTCTAAAAGTGAATAAAGCGGTTAATAATTTTGCACTATAAGATAAACATGTATAAAAATCAGATAATTGGCCATCTATAATAGTTTAGGCGACCGTGCTAGAACCACGAGATCCGAGGATGCCTAACACCTTACCTCGGGTCAACAGAATTTCATAAATAGAATTTCTGATTCGCAGACTCCACTTGGGCAGTCGAAAATTTCCTCGATTTGGGATCCTAAATAACTCGGTGACTTGTGACACCAAAAGCCAAACCTATCACAAGTGGAGACTCTAAATAAATAAATAATCTCATTTCGAATAATGTCACTTCAATTGGAAAAACTCCCTTATAGGTGTCATCCTTCAGGGTATCCGTGTAAAAAGGAGGTTTGACAGAGGCGGTCAATTGGAAGAAACAATTTTGGAAGTGCAAAAATTGATGTGGAAGACTTACAAGAGAGCAAGGGTATCTTAGAGCAGCAAGTACGGCATTAACTTCAGGGTTAGCGATTGCAAAAGCTTTCTCAAGCCAAGCAGAGAAAGAGAAAGAACGTCTCGAATCTTACTTCTCAGAGAAACTATCTAAGGCCAGTGAAGAGAATAAAGGGTTAAAGGCTCTCTTGAGTCAAAAAGAAATTATGCAGGGGAGCTCGTGCAAAGTTTAACTCAAGCACAAGAAGAATTTTGATTCTCCACTGATAAGGTGCGTGCTTTAGAGAGCTACCATGCCTCTCTTCAAGCTTCTTATAACTCCGTCTTGGCTGAAAATGAGTAAACCAAAAGAATACGAGTCACTGATAATCAAAAGAATGAATAAAAGGAAATAATTTAGGTAACAAGAGTGTATTTAAGAGAAAAACAAGTAAACCAAAGTATATCCAATCATCTTTCGCATCCTTACAGTTGATCAGATGTCTCCCTTTTATAGATATCTTCGAGATGTACGTTGTGCTCAAATCATAATGAGGCTATTATGAGTAATTAAAGACATTGAATGCTACATCACATAATCATCACATTAAATACAAATTTTCTAACGTATTCAACATCTAATGCCTATTAAATATCGTATCTGCACTCTTTTCTATTGTCAGGTTCATTCCTTTTGATTCTCGAATATAAATGACTTAAATAGGTACGAGCACTGAGTTATTTGAATAACTGCCCGTGCTTCTTCCTTTATCATTTAATCGTACCTGTTGTAATTTGTGCCTCTTGACTAGTTATAATTCTTTGACAACTTAACCAGTCTATGTATCTTGATACGTTTCTTTTATATTTAAATACAATTTCTTCCAATACAGTTGGAAAGATGATTGACTGTGATGGAGCACGTAACATCTAAGTAAAATGAGAATTTTACAAATTTTCTTTCCTACTTCTTATTTTGCCTTTTTTTCTTCTAAATAAGGAAGATGCTGCTGGTGCTCTTTTTTCCTTTTAGACAGTGACATTAGGTTATAAATTAGTAATATCTAAAAATAATAATTACATAAAGGGTATATATTGTCAAATTTCTATAATAATATTATTGTCGGAATTTCTTTTTTTTTAAACAAAATATTGTTATAGATAATATTTATAATATAACATAATATTAAAGATCGATTATAAAATTTAGTCGTTGTTGAAATGTTATTATAGAGGATGAATATAATATAGAGGTCTAGCTATATATAAATATTCTAATTATAAAAGAGTAGACATGTGTCTCTGTTATTCACTCTATTATTTCTAGGTTATATTGTACGAATTATGCATTTAATAATTTCATCCATGTGCTGCTAGGGACAATGATAGGTTGTATATAATGTACGGTATATCACCATTATCAAATCATTAATTGGGGAAAAAATGTTTGCCAAAAAATATAATAATAATAATTGGGGAAAAAATATGAGAAAAATTAGCATAAAATAATAAATATAATATCAACAGCCGGTAGCTATTAAAATTTTTAGTGATTTGAAAAACAAATAGCTAGATGCAAACACATATGTCTCTGATGAAATAGACACACTAAAATAAATCATGTCATACCATGTTCTGTAGACCTGGGAAAAGTTAATAGTCCCTCTGTATGTACTAATTAATCTAATTAATTTCAGTTTCTGGAGCTTAAAAACATATGAAATGTTACATGGTGAATTTTGAAATATTAAAGAATTATTTTATAGGTTATGGGTTTAATTTTACTGATAAAATGATAAATAACTTGTTTATATTAGATTTAAGAAAAAGAAAAAAGATTTAACTACATCGGCAGTGTTAAAACAAAAAGCCTCGTGTTAATATATGGGTCGTTTGGTGGGTAGGATAAAAGATAATAATCTCGAAATAATATGCATGATTATTTTATCACGTGTTTGGTTATGTGAATCTCAACCATCTATTTTTTGTTTAGGTGGTTAGACGGACCGTTGTTTGGATTAATTATTTTATTTAATTTTGGAAACTATTTATAGGAGATTTGCAGCCATACTTTATATTTGTGCCACTTTTAGACATATACCCTATTTTTAAAAATTATTGGTTTGGTAACCAGCTGACAAAAAGTCTGTAATAATATAACAATTATACTCTTAACAAAATATATAAAACCTGCATCATGCATTAATCGCATGATTTGCAACCTCATTCGTGAAGAAAGATTTCCTCATCTCCTCTCAATAACTTCATCAAAAAATTAAAAACTTATCCAGATGCATCTTCAGAATTATATTTGCATTAAATTGTTTCATCTTGAAGCTAAAACTTCATGCTAATACAGCATGAAGTTGTTTTATGTTGAAGCTAAAACTTCATGCTAATATAGCATGAAGTTATTTCACATTGAAGCTAAAACTTCATGCTAATGCATGCTGAAATTATTTATCCTGTAGCGTACGGTTTTGCCATGAGTTTTATCCGAAACTTCAGTCTAAACATGCTGAAGTTATTTAGTTCATTTGCCAAAAATTTTGACTAAACATGCTGAAGTTAATTAGTTCATTTGCTAAAACTTCAAAGTAAACACGCTTAAGTTTTTTAGTTCATTTGCTAAAACTTCAGACTAAACATGCTTAAGCTTTTGTCTTGTAGTATATAATTTTCTAATGAGTTTTTGCTAATGCATGTTGAAGTTATTTAGTTCATTTGCTAAAACTTCTGACAAAACATATTGAGGTTATTTATTTCACTTTGCTAAAACTTTATTCTAAACATGCTTAAGTGTTTTAGTTTATTTGCTAATACTTCAGATTAAACATGCTTAAGTTTTTGTCTTGCAGTATGTAGTTTTCTAAAGTGTTTTTGCTAATGCATGTTGGAGTTATTTAGTTCATTTGCTAAAACTTCATACCAAAAACATGTAGAAGTTTTGTAACGCAGTCTATAATTTTGTCCTAAGTATTATCTGAAGCTTCAGTCTAAACAAGCTGAATTTTTTATTCATTTGCTAAAAATTCAGCTTAAACATGCTTAAGTCTTTGTCTGGCTGTTTGTCAATAATCTTTTATTAAAGAAGGGCAAAATCGTCCTTTTAAAATGCTTTTAATAACAAAAATGAGTACGATGCAAACAGAAAAATAAAATGGATATAAATTAAAAAAGACGATAAAATAGAGCGTCCCATATAATTTTTACTTATTTGTATTAAAATGGTGGAATTATGTATCCCATGTAGAAAATAGAATTGTTAATCTCATATGATATCCCGACCCAGTGGATATCCTTGCCTATCCCATCCCACTAACCAAACAACCTCATATAGTATTTACTCAAATCATTTTGAGATCGCATTTTCAATAGCATGTATAACCGGTTAGTAATAATACCCTTAATTATAATTACCGAGTTCGAGTTCTGAAAATGAGAAAAGTATGAAAGCGATGTGTTTTTGCTTTTTATGGACCTTACACGGTATAAATTCAGATTAGTCAGGTGCGATGTCCATGACGGATGGTAGGTCAGGTATAAATTCAGACTAGCAGACTTCTAGGTACATGTCGTCGGAATACAAAGAAAGTAAAATGCTTTATAGAGCATGATACAAGTTCACATAGCACGCACTTTTAAGGCTCGAATATGTATCGTAGCCTTAAAGACAAATCCGTGCAAATGTAAGTCCAAAACCAATAATACGCACCATAAACTTGGGTTGTCACATCAAAGCCTCAATACAAGTATTGAAAACCAAAACAAAAAAACCAGAAAAAAACTTTTATTGTCATTACAGCAAAATATTTGCACAGATTCTGGAACTTAAAAAGTTACAGCAGTGCAATGGTGATTTTATTAGGGGTTTATTTTCTACAACTGGACCAAGGTTAAAAAGACACATCTTATGTACATTTCGTGACCAAAGGAAATCGAAAAAAAATCTAAAACAAGTAACAGAAAATTTCATCTAATAACATACAATTCCTGCACATTATTTAGTCATTGTTACAATCAATTAAATCCCCTTGATCCTCTAGACTGATAAAGTTCCAGCCTACTCTTTGCTTCCTGCAACATTTTCTCCACCTTTTCATGTTGGCTCAAGTAAGTATTTTTCGAAGCCCATTCGAGCACTGTAAGGACCTCGGCTTGAGCAAGCGCTTCGCTATCTGGAACGTGCGACGCAATGTAGCATAGAAGAAGCAATGCTGGACTCTGAACTTTTTGTTCACCAAAGTAAACAAGTTGTATCAATTTATTTGACCCGCCCGCTCTTATAATTGCCTTTGAATGATCTAAATGAAGGTAGTTATCTGAACCAGCAAATTTTGTTAGGGCCATAGCAGCTTCTTTAGAAACTGCTGCTTCTCTTTCGTCGAGCAGTTTTACTAATGGACTAATCATCCTCGTTTCTGTTGCTCGAAAAGTCCTAGCTAAATTCCCAATAGCTTTGATACATGGAATAAGCAAATCGGAATCTCCTTTTTCGATGATTCTCAGCAACTGATCAACAACAGCTTTGCATGCTGTTGTATTAGGCTTGAATGCCGACCTTCTCAAATCAGCATTCTGTTCTGCTACTGATGTAATCTCCATTACTGCCATCGACGAATTGTACTTAACATCTTCAGTTCCTTTTTCTAATAGTACTGCAAAGCAAAGCAATGCCCTCGATTCAGTAATGCTACGACAAATAGAGGAATTTCCCTTGGCGAGTTGCCATAATGCTCGTGCAGCCATCGCCTTCATATAAGCTTTGGTAGCAGGATCCTCATTTTCCCTACCTTTGTTACTACTCACCCCATTCGACGAAACAATATGCTGATGTTGATGATTGACATGATTTTGTTTCAGACCGTTGTTTCCTTTAATCTTGCCCTGATTGAATATCTGGTTCACACCATTGATAAGATTTTGCTGATACGTCTTCGTTAAACCTTTCATTGACATAGTGGTAGTAATCACATTATGCATCTGATTCGGCTTCTTATTTCCCAAAGGATGTGGAGTGTGACAATTCTTGTCATCATCGTCGTTCACCTTGATTGGGCTACTCACATTACTATTGTTATTGCTAGCCAAAACAACAGCGTGAATCGAAGTGGCTTTGCTTACTATAGCATACTTGCTGTGTTCTTGGACAGTCTCAAACGCGAGATGGCTAACTAGTAACCGGACAATATTATGCTGCTGAAAAAGATCCTGACATTTCGGGTAATGTTCAGAGAGCTCACCAACTGCCCATGCTACTACTGATTGAACTTTCATTGGAGCTTCTTTCAGGATTTTCGCGAACGTTGAGCAAACACCAGCATGTACCATGTGTTCGACACTTTCAGGATCATTTCCAAGAAGTCCAATTGCCTTAGCAGCATTCTCTTGACCTTCCAATTTCCCTTCCTTCAACAGTTTCAACAACGGTCCGACTCCACCTGTTGAGACATAATATTTTAATAGCTTAGAGTTTTTCTTAAAGTTCTAATAGCTTAAACTTTTTAGAGAAATGGTCATACAATTCACTATGGTATAAAAGTAGGGAGAAGTCCTATGTTCAAATCTCAGCACCACATAAAAGTACAAAAGAATATGTTTGGGCTAGTTATAAAAATAGCTGTCCAGAGATTGAATGCTTACTTTTTCCAGCCGGTATACATTGATATCTATTGATAATATTACACAACTATATATTTATTATGCATGAATATATATATATATATTATATATATTATATATATATATATATATATATATATATATATATATATATATATATATATATATATATATATATATATATATATATATATATTATACATCTACGGGCTAGTTTTAATTTATGATATTAGATGGATGATTATTTGGGTTATTTCACATATGATCCATAAAAAAGAATTAAGCTCACACGTGACGAACATGTTGAGACATGACCAGATTATTTGCACCGTATGACCTTTTTTATGCCACTCTTTAAATTATGTCCTAGTTAGCTCAATCAACTAATTTTGCCTTTAAACTTTGTTGGATGATTTTCAATTTTGCAGTCAATTAACCCACTAAGTTAAATGAGGGACAAAATTTAAATAATAACCTCAAAAAAGGCAATTTGTGCAGATGTCATAACAAACTATGATCCCTGAGAGTTGAAGGTTTAGAATTTTAATCGTACCTTCTTCAATGATCAACTTCCCATACCGATTATTATCCCGAGCTAACGACACCAACGAAGCAGCCGCATCTGATCTCTCATCCAACGAACCTGTATACAAAATCGCAATCTGTTCCCAAATCAAACACAAAATAGGTTCATTAGCAGCAATAGGCGGCAGCCCCAAATACTCATCAGCACGTTCATTAGCTGAAGCTGAAACTCGCAATAACCACGACACATCACCAATTGAATTCTCTAACAGAGAAGTCATTTTTCGAAAAGCAGCAGCAGGGATGATAGTAAAAACCCGTTTCACGAGCCCGTTAGCTCTGCATTTTACGACGATGGACAGCGCCTTTTCAAGGACTTGCTCAGTATCTTCGATGATTCGTTTTGTTGGTCGTTGGTAAAGATCGCTGCTAGCGCGTGCTGCTTGTCGGAGAAGTGATGCTAGTTTTTTTGTTTTGGATTTGATATCTGCACATTCTTGTTTAAATGAACTTGCTTCGTCTGCGGCTTTTGTTACTTGATCAGCTAGTTGGATTGGCTTTGTCAAGATCTGTTTAACTATGTCAGCCATTGATAAAACCAAAATCCCAGATCAAGAACTACAGAAAATTCAAATGGAGGCTTTATTTAGACCACTAAGAAAATTTGGAGGATAAAAATGGAGAAATGAAGAAGGAGATTGTTTACAAGATGTTGCTATTGAAATTTTGGCAACGGAGGAGCGGGTGTAAGCTGCTATTCGAGATTTGTGATAAATAGAGTAGCAGTTTGTTTACTTCTTTTTCCTTTTCGGCCTTCTTATATAATGTTGGTATGTGGAATATTGCATATTTTAAGAGTTTGATAAGTACACTTACGTGCGGGAGCGCAGGAGTGTTGGGGACGGGTTCGATTAAATTCATTAGTTTTATTCTAACCTTGTATTTGTTTTAAAATTTTGATTAAATATGTACAAATTATTAATATATTTTAAGACCCAATAACATCAAATAATTGAAATTCCGAACCCGTAAGCTTGAAATTATGACTCCACTTCTATTTATATGAAGTATTTAATTGGACATGAAGTTACAACAACGACCATCCAATATAATCTCAAACAAATGGAATTTAGGGAAGATAGAATATACGTAATCTTTGTAGAGAGTTTTGGGAGAATTGATTTTCTGGTATTGCTCACAAAAATATATATAGAGTACAGAGAGGTATCAAATCCTACCAACTATCTACCAATAATAAAAAGATACACAAAAGATATTCACAATACATCCTAATACGCCCCCTCAAGATGGAGGGCCGGAGGACACGCCTATCTTGGACATTAGTAGAAGAAGCCGAGGACGAGATAAGTGCTTGGTGAGAGCATCAGCAAGCTGATCAGCAGAGGATACGTGAGCAACACGAAGAGACCCATTCTGAACCAATTGACGAACAAAGTGATAATCAATGGAGATGTGTTTCATGCGCGAATGAAACAAAGGGTTGGCAAAGAGGTAAGTGGCGCCAATGTTGTCGTTGTCAATGACAGGAGCAGCCTGAAGAGGGACATGAAGCTCGCACTGCAGGGAATAAAGCCAACGTACTTCGGCGGCAGCAGAAGCAATGGCACGATACTCAGCCTCAGTAGAAGATCTTGCAACGGAACGCTGCTTTTTGGAGCTCCAGGAAATAGGATTAGGCCCTAGAAAGACAACATAGGCACCAGTTGAGGAGCGGTCATCACAGTTTCCACCCCAATCAGCATCAGAGAAACAATGCAGAGATATAGCAGATGAAGGACGCAGCCAAACTCTAAAGTCACGCGTCCCATTCAGATATCGGAAGAGGCGCTTAACTACACCCCAATAAGTGACATTAGGAGCGTGCATGAACTGTGAGAGTTTATTCACAGCAAAGGAGATATCAGGACGAGTGAAGGAGAGATACTGGAGGCCCCCAAGGGCCTGTCGATAGGCGGATGCATCGGCAGGAGCCGAGCCGTCGGCCAGATAAAGGCGGGCTGACGCCGCTGTTGGCGTCTGAACAGGGTTGGGTTCCAGCATATTATGACGAGTCAAAAGATCAACAACATATTTACGCTGAGAAAGAAAACACCCCTTGGAGCTGCGCAGAACTTCAACACCAAGAAAGTAGCTTAGATTACCCATGTCTTTAAGAGAAAACTGAGTCCCAAGAGAGTCAATCACATGGTTCAAGAAAGCAGAATCATTACCAGTCAATATGAGATCATCAACATATACCAAAAAATAGGCCGTAATACCAGAATGCTGAAAGACGAAGAGCAAAGTGTCAGAGGTAGTGTTGACGAAACCCATGGTCAGAAGGCATTGGCGGAGCGCACTGTACCATGCCCGGGGTGCCTGTTTGAGACCATAAATAGCTTTCTGTAACATACAGACATAAGATGGATAGGCTTTGTCAACAAAACCCGGTGGTTGTGCCATATAAACATCCTCTGTAAGCCTCCCGTGGAGAAAGGCATTGTTCACATCCATTTGACGAAGAGGTTAGCCCTTGGATACAGCTAGACTGAGAACCAAACGCACAGTTCCCGGCTTAATAACCATACTGAAAAACTCCTGGAAGTCTACACCTGGACGCTGATGAAAACCCTTCGCAACAAGCCGGGCTTTGAAATTATCCATAGTACCGTCAGGCTTTTGTTTGATACGATAAACCCACTTGCAACCCACAACATTCCGTGAAGAATCAGGCGGAACAGATCTCAGGTGCCATTCCATAGCAGAGCATCAAACTCTGATGACATAGCAGCGCACCAGCGCTCATCAGCATTAGCAGTAGACAAAGTCTGAGGTTCAGTAACAGCTGGAGAGGTGACAGCAGACATACCAAACTTCTTGTTGGGCGTAAAAATGTTATTTTTGCTGCGAGTTTGCATATGATGACCAACCTGAGAGGATGTAGGTGGCGGCATAATGGGTGTAGTGGCGGCAGGGGACGCTGGCGGAGCCGGAAGGGGCGCTGGTGGCACGGGCGTTGGCGCCGGCAGTGCGTCTGGTGAAGGATCGCTAGTGAGAGCAGCGGCAGCTACTGGTGGCGGCAGCGGAAGGACTTCTAGGGAGATCGGAATAGGTACAGGGGGAGACGCGGGGTTAGAAAATTTGGAGAACGGGAAGACATCTTCATGGAAGGTGACATGAAGCGAGACGAAGATTTTGGACGTTGAGGGATCAAAGCATAGATAGGCGCTTTGAGTAGTAGAGTAGCCGAAGAGGACAGAGGCACGAGATCTGGGTTCCATTTTGTGTGAGGTGTAGGGCCGAAGCTAAGGGAAGCATTAACAGCCGAAGACACGTAGTTTGGCAAGGTTGGGGCGCTTATGGAAGAGAGACTCAAAGGAGGAGAGCATCGAGAGATTTGTCTTGGGAAGATAATTAATGAGATAGACTGTTGTAGCAAAGGCATAAGGCCAGTAAATGAGAGGTACAGAGGCATGATGAAGGAGAGTGAGACCAGTATCGACAATATGACGGTGACGGCGTTCAGCATAGCCATTGTGCTGAGGTGTATGAGGAGGTGAAGTGAGATGTGAGATGCCATTGGAAGCAAGAAAAGAGCGTAAAGCGAGAAATTCACCCCATTGTCAGTATACAGAGAAATGATTTTAGCAGAGAAATATTTTTCTACAATGGATTTAAAAATGGGGAAGGTTTGTAAGACATCAGATTTACGGCGTAAAGGCAAAAACCAAACATACTTAGAAAAATGATCAATAAAGTTGACATAATATTTAAATCCTTCATTAAAAATAATTGGAGAGATCCATACATCGGAGAAAATAAGCTCCAACGGAGTAGTAGAAGATAAACTTGACTTAGAAAAAGGTAACTTATGAAACTTATGAAGCTTGCAAGAGACACAAGCTAGATCAGACACATTACTGGACGCTATACTGCTAGAAGACACTAAATGACGCAGGATTTCAGCTGACGGGTGACCAAACCGAGAATGGCACAATGACACAGATAGCTTTTGTACCGTGAGGGCGGACGAGGGACTGGAAGCCGCCGCCAGTAGTAGTTGTTTCCCCTAAGTGGGCCGCGAACGAGTGTTGCCACGTGCGACAATCCTTCACCTGAAAATCAGTATCAGAAAGAACAACATTAACATTATTGTGACGACATAATTGGGCAACAGAGATCAAATTTTTACACATATGTGGAACATTGAGAGCCCCAGGTAATGAAAGAGAGGAATAACTGTTAAGTTGTCCAGTATGTGTAATTGTCAAACCTTCACTATTACCAATAACCACATTGTAGAAACCAGTGTAAGGACTGTGAAGAGACATGTTGGCAAGATCAGTAGTTATGTGATGGGAGGCACCAGAGTCCAGGATCCAATCGGATGTAGAGGGAATCGTCGGAGAGTGACGGGCTGTGTGAGCAGCCGGATAAGGCAGCGAAGCATAAGCTGGCCGCGGCAGTGGTCCAACGTAAGGGGGATGATTGGTGCCGGAGATGGGATAGGACGGACAACAGCGCGCGGAGTGGCCAAATTCACTGCAGAGCTGGCACATCCCATTGTACCCGCGAGATTGGCCATTGGTGGAGTAACCACCGCAACCAGCGGCTGAACCGTGGCTGCTAAGGCCGCGCCCGCGGCAACCAAAGCGGTTACAGCCTGACTGCTGTCCGGCGACGAAGGCAGTCGACGGAGCCAAATCAGATGCGGCGGAGGTGGCCAGCACACGAGTAGTAATCTGAGCCTCCATGCTTAACAGCTTGTCATGTAATTCAGCAAAGGAGATGGGAGATTCGCGGGCTTGTATGGCATGAGAGAGTTCCATATACAGATCATCAAGACCATTTAGAACCTTAATGACAAGATCCTCAGACCAACAGTAACACCCAGGAGATATAATTCATCCACAATCACGCGAATACCGTGCATAAAATCAGTAACAGATTTAGAACCTTTTACCGGATTATGGAGCTGCTGTTTGAGAGCCATGATACGACCGCGAGAAGCAGTATCGTATGTGCGCGCGATGATGTCCCAGGCCTCTTTAGAGGTTTCCGCAGCGGCAATAAAGGATATGATCGTCGGTGTGATCGATGAGATAATGGCACTGAGAATCAGATTGTCCTGGCGAATCCAGTAAGGATATGCTGGATTGGGGAAAGTCACCTCCTTGTCGACGATAGTGGCTGGTGGGCACGGCTTCGATCCGTCCAAGAAGACGAGGAGGTCGTAACCCGTAAGAAGGGTTCGAAATTGGAATTTCCACGTCAGGTAATTAGTGGAATCCAATTTGAGTGGGATCTGAGGCGATGCATTGATGGCAATCGGCTGGAGAAGCTCGTTTGACGTCGTAGCGGCCATGAAGCGCGAGGCAAAGGAGAGGAGGCGCTGATCGACGTCGAGAGAGAGAGGGCTGCCGATTAGTGCAGCGTAGGCGGCGGCGGCGACGGCCTGCCGATAAGAGCTGCGGCGGCGGAGCTATTAGGGTAGTTTTAGGGTTTCTTTGGCGATAAGCCACTGGCATATGATACCACGTATAGAGTTTTGGGAGAATTGATTTTCTTGTATTGCTCACAAAAATATATATAGAGTACAGAGAGGTATAAAATCCTACCAACTATAGAACTGTACAATAATGAAAGAATATTCTACCAATAATGAAAAGATACACAAAAGATATTTACAATATATCCTAATAATCTTACCCTCGATTAAAGAAGGTGAAAAAAGCAAATTAGACACGAAGTTGAAAGGAAAAAATAAATTGATACATACATATAAAAAATACTTTTAGAACTTATAATCATAATTATCGCGTGACATTTCTATAGTTGTAGGAACATAACTGTGAGGATATATAAAAGGAAAATAGTACTGATACTCTAGCACTCCGTTCTTATTTATGACATAGCTCGAGTTTAAGAAGAAAATAAGGGTTTTGATATTAATGGTCATAAATATATCATAACGTTTATACCGTTTTTGAAACTTATGATTGAAAATATTTAATAATATTTGTATGACTTTAAAATCTTATTATTTAGAATAAAATTTAAAATTTAAGTTAATCTATAATTTTAAATTCAAAAAACTATCTTTTTTTATAAGGAAGATTAAAATAAAAATCTTATCATGTAACTAGAATGGGAAAATTATTCAAGAAATTTTAGATATAAAATTTATCATTCTCTTTGTACTCTCTTCGTTTTTTTAATTGTCCATTTTGGACTTTTGGCACCCCTTAAGAAAAAATTAATGAAATAATATATATTTTAATTTTACTTATAATAATAATAGTTCTTTTAAAAGTCTTGTGAAATGATTTGAGGAAGTAGTTAATGATAAGGATAGAATAAGAAACAAAGATTTTATTTTTTTTTAATTTAGTATAATAAATAAGTAAAAGTATATTTTCAATATAGTAAATAAGTAAAAATGAATGTAGTGAGTACGTAATTTACCTCTTAAATCACGTTATATCCATAGTTTAGGCATATGTGAAAAATGTTCCGTATAAAGTTACCCGTAATCGGAAAGTGTGTCATAAAAATTTAATCTTCACGAGATATGGCCATCTCCAACCTTTCCTTATTTTTTTTATAATGGAGGCAAATTTTAGGATAATAAAGTTACAACTCTTTCCTATTTTTGCCCCCCAAAAGGGGATGAATAGTGTTTTCTTAAATATGGGGTGTATTAGTTATCCCGCATTACAATTCATGTATATTTTATTATTTAAATTTTTTAATTTATCTCTTTATATATACCTAATTATGTTTATGTAATATCTTTATAATATTAATTTTACATCTTAACTTTGGCGTATAATTTTGATAAATTAATTTTCATACATTTATTATTTTTATGAAAAATTATAAGTTATAATTATACAAAAAGTATAATCACCTCAAAAAATGAATGGTGCAAATTTAAAATATTAGATTCGCTCAAATTGAAAGGTGCGAATATAAAATATTAGATATTGCTAAAATTGAAAAGTAAAAATTGAAAATACATTAAAATTAAAAATACATGAAAATCGAAATAAATTAAATTAAAATATATAAAAATTGAAACTACAGTAAAATAACATAATAACTTAGTAGGGAGATATGTCGTTTCCAACAACAACAACAACAACAACAACAACAACAACTACCCAGTATACTCCCACCAGGTGGGGTCTGGGGAGGGTAATATGTAGGCAGTCTTACCCCTACCCAAAAGGGCAGAGAGGCTGCTTCCATGCGACCCTCGGCGCATAGGACAGAATGAAAAGCTGCATTGGAAAACAAAGACAAAATTAGTAACCAAGGCAAGACAAAACAAAATAACAAAACAAAGCATAAGTAATCCTGCAGAAATAACGTAAATGGTTATGTAAACATAAGGAACATAAATACCGTCGCAACCAAGAGGGGACCTAGGCTAAAACACTAGACATCGATGGGTAACCCTACTATCCCACACCCAACCCCGGGTGAGGCGAACGAAGGACTCTAAGAGCCCCTATCCTGCAACCCTGATTCTAGACCTCCAGACTCCCCTATCGAGGGTCATGTCCTCGGTAACCTGCATTTTAGTCATGTCCTGCCTAATCACCTCTCCCCAATGCTTCTTAGGCCTCCCTCTACCCCGCCGACCACCAGCAATCTCCAGCCGCTCGCAGCTCCTCACCGGGGCATCGGGACCCCTCCTCCGTACATGCCCGAACCACCTCAGCCTCGCTTCCCGCATCTTCTCGTCCACTGGGGCCACCTCTACCTTCTGCCGAATAACTTCATTCCTAATCTTATCCAGCCTGGTGTGCCCACACATCCACCTAAGCATCCTCATCTCAGCAACCTTCATTCTCTGGACATGGGAGTTCTTCACGGGCCAGCACTCTGCCCCGTACAACATCGCAGGTCTAACCACGGTCTAACCATGTCGTTTCCAAATACACTAAAATTATTATAGTATTGAGTGAATGAGTATGAGGATTGTTGTGGTTGTGACTGTGAATATTATTGACTTCTTTTATATATTATTTGTTGTTGATCTTGTCGCATAAATTCACGACGAGTCGGATCGATAATAGAATATACATTAAAAATAAAATATGAAATTTATTTAATGAAAATTAAAACATAAGATTGAAATAAAAGATAATATTATAATATAAAAGAGAGAAAAGAATATAAAAAATATTTTTTTTTTGGGAGAAAAAAATAAAGAAACAGTTGAAGTAAATTATCTAAAATAGGAAAATGAGGTAAATTATGTATTCTGCCAATAAAATATAGGAAGAGTCCGTGTAGTAATAAATGGTTTCTCTGATTGCAGTACTAGTTGTTACTGAGATTTATTGCTGTGTATTTGTGACTTTGTGTGCAAGACTTTCATTGTTTTTAATACTAAAAGTTACTATTTAAATAGTTGTCAGTGAGTCGAGCTCGTTGTCACCTTAGCTAACTTGCACGGTCTGGACTCCTGTTATAATAATATGAAAAATACTCAGAAAAACAGATCACAGACAACGTGGGGTATGCTATGTTTCTCTTTAGTGACTCCTCACATGCACAGATTCTGCGGAAGATTGGGAGACTTTTTCCTTATGGGCGGAGTTAGAGTTCGCTACAAGTATGTGCCTTCGAATCAGTTTATTAATAAATTAAATTAATTATTTATTATTAGTTTATTAATATCAACTTATCAATTTTAATTTTAATTTTAAAAGTTTTCATATCGAGTTATTAATTTTGATTTTACTTTTATCCTCTTCGGTTATCGGTTTATCAATAAATGGATAAGATATTCTAAATTTTTGTTTTACGTTTATTCTATATATAATACTCTTTTCTTTACCCTAAGTCCCTAACCATGTTATTTCATCTATCACATTTAAAGAATGATCATATTTAAAGCTAAAGGGAATGAAATTCAAATTAATGAAAAATATAATTAGCCGTGATAATGTATTTTTATTTTTTTATACCGTTGGAATGTTGATGGCATATATTTGATCCCTTACTTTAGTTTGGTTGCATGCACTTGTTGATACAATTTTTATGTTATAAACGGTGTTCGTCTTATTTTAGCTTCTTTTTGTCCATATTAGTTAGCCGTGTTTATAGCTATATACTTTCCGTGGAATCCCGCAAATTTTCTTATTGGTGTAATCGACAACCGAATCGATAAGCCTAAAAAATCGATAAACCGAAATTGAAAAAATCGAAACTTTATTGAAACGATAATGATAAACATATGTACAAATCAATAATGGATAAGTAATTATCGATAAGGGTCAAAATCAAATCGATAAATTGAATGCACACCACTACGTTATATCGGTCGAATTCAATAATTTTAGTCCAATTTATATATTTATCTTAAATAATTTATTGAATATGTACAAATTCTTAAACCCAATAACTTAAAATGACGTAAATTTCGAACTTAATAATTTCAAATTCGGGCTCCACCTCAGCTTCCATACAAATATTATTTGATGCCTTGACAGTCATGTCAAATGTCGCCCGTGTGGGGTAGAGTACAATTTATGAGTTCGGCTGAACCCAGTAACTTATACTTAGACATTGTATTATGTTAGAGTTTTTATGGAACAGTATTTTCGTTCATATTTATCTTTACATGAAAAGTGACTAAATTTTGATTACTTTTGAAACTGTGACTATTTTGAATGACCACTTATAAATCTGGTTATTTCTCCCGCTTTAGGCCCCATAAATTTGGAGGCCCTACATTTTGGTTGTATGTAAATTTTCATAAAGTACTATCTTAGTAGTAATTAGTCATCTATAGATACAATTTGCTATATTACGGATTATAGATATCTTTTAGGTGGTTATAATATGTATTTGATGTAATTAAGCTATTGTATTCTTGAATACAATAGCAAAAATAGGTGTGAATCAAGGAAGTCTAGCTAATCAGTTGTTGTATTCGATTGTATTCAAGGAGTGAAATACGAGATTACAGCTCGATAGATTATTGTATTCGTCTGTTCACGACGTGAAACATGGGATTACCTGTTTTTAAAATAAAAAGTGTATCAATTAACATAATAGACTCCAAATATAACTCAACAAACTCAATTATAACCCACAAATTTTATATTTTCAATTATAGAAAAGATTCTCAACCAAAAAATACCCAAAAATATAGCCAATCTTCAGAGAAAGTATATAATACATCTGAATGCATAAATTATATTAATTAAAAATATATATGAATACATTCAAGGCATATAGAGAGACAATAAAATACGTAGAATATGGTGGGATATATTTAAATACAATGAAAAAATAGTGAATACAATAAAATACATGGAATACAACGAGATACATTGAATTCCATGAAAAGAAAGACAATGAATACAATGAAATACATAAAAATACATTAAAATATATTAACAGAAAATAAGTTGCTCAGCCCAAAACTCCGCCGTCGTTATTCTAGATAATGTATTACTATACTGCTTGTTCACAGCTTGATATAGCTCCAAAGCAGGAAATGTTTCAGTGAGTTTCGGATCCAAAGCAAGTACGGTACCACCATATTGACAATTATTTCTCGAAATCCATAATAATTGAGCCCACCATAGTCCAATGGTATTAGCAGAAGTTTTTGCACAACAAGTGTAAGTTCGACTCCAATTACCATCGAAACATAGCAAGTTTCAGTGAGTTTCGATAAGTCAAAGCAAGCACGAAGCTGTTCTAGGTCGTCGCCGGTGACACTCTTCGATCGACGATGGTCGGCGAGCTTCGTGGTAATTTCCTTTTCGCTTGAGCCAGGCTTCTTCTCCAAGCATATAGGGAGACCATGATTTCTGCTTGAATAGCAGCGGTAGAGCTTCCCGTTCCGACATGGCATCTACAAAAAAATAAACGTGCCGCCGAATTGGAATGAAAAGCTTGATTGAGATTTAATGTAGATCGGAATGAAAAGAAAATAGTATGGCTGAAAGGAATTGGCAGAAGAGAATGAGATGTATCAAAGTAGAGAGAGAAAGTAAATAGTGTAACTAAATAGTATATTTAGTGGCTAAGGGCTAGAAGGTAACCAAAACAAAATATTTTATTACAAACCTTAAAAGATATTTATAAAATTTAATTTTTTAAAAATAGTATTTATTTAAAATAAATAAGATATTAACATTTGATATAAATGGTAAAAATTCCTTTATTTAATTGTTTTTCAAAGAAATCGACTATGTATTAAAAAAGTATAATTTATCTACTGAAAAAAGAAATGATTGCTTCATTATTGATGTACCATTAGGCATATTTTCGGGATAATCAACAGTCATTTTGATAAAGATAATAACGGTTTTGGGATTGATTTCTTTTGCAATATTTTTTATATCATTCTTAAATTTGATTTATATTATTCGTATCCTTCTCAAATTATATATAAATTTAATTAACTTCATAAACTTAATCTTTTGAGTGTCATTGCCCCCAAAGACAACTTCCCTCTTGCTGAACAAAAATTTTCTTGATAATCGGACATTACTGCTTAAGAGGGATTGTTGAAAGAACTTCAGATGCAGTTGAAGGCCCAATCTTATTATATATAACGACTCAACTTTTTCTTTATTGTATCAAAATTAAATAATTATTTTGTGGCGGAGGCATGATTTTTACGGAAGGGGTTCACAATAAAAAAGTTAAAAAATTATAGCTAGTGTGTATCGAATTTATGACCTTAAGAAGGTTTTGACACCCGTGACCACTAAATTATACTTTTGGGCTTTGTTAAGGGGATTCAAAATTTAATATATAAAAATAAAAAGTCAGATTTAACCTTATATATACAATGTAAATTTTCGATGAAGGGAGTTCACGTAAACTCTCTTCTGCTCCTAAATCCGCCCCCGACGACAAGTATCACAAAAAATTAGTAAATCATTTTTTTGTAAACGAGGAGTCACTTAACTTAAGTATCATCTAAAGTCACTGGGAGGAAACAAACATGATGACAATGAGCATAATATTTTATTTATATGATACCTAGGAAAAGTTAATTAACGCTTTGATTACAAAAAATTGTGTTGAGATGAGATATTATATGGCTTTCAAGCCAAAGCATAAATGACATAGACTTGTATATTCATTGTATATTTACTGTATGTTCATGGTATACATTGTAATGGGATGTGATGATTATTGATGTTGGATTGTGTATCTGAGCCCAAGTTTATTTTAGTCTTGGGCCGGCTGACCCGACCCAAGAGTAAAAGTGATGTATATAGTAGGTGCAGATATTTTTGTAAAGGGACGGATTTCATTTTGCTTAATAAAATTTTCTCGATATTCTAGAGGTTTCTCTCAACTACTCCCTTTCTCTCTCTCTTATTTCTCTCACTATATCCTCCATGTTCTTCAGCTTAATCTTCACGTTTTCATGGTATCAGAGCCACATGATCTTCGGATCCTTCTCGGTTGCGTGTTATCGATCCTGTTCGAAGCTTTTGCTGAAGCTTTTCTTATGGTTATCGGTGAGAGATACTGTTTGGAGACGTTTCAACGAATGTTGAGCGGATAATCGGAGCTTTCCTGTTATTCAAGGTTCCGATCTTGTATCAGTGGGCGTTTTGGGTAATTTTCCGGCATCCTTGGTTTTATCCCGACGAGTTCTTCAAATTCTAGGGTTTTCCGACTTTCGGACCTAGAGTTTTGGTGTTATCCGATGAATTTCTCTTTGCTTGATGGACGTTGTGGGTGATTTTCCAGCGTCTGTGACCCTATTCCGGTGAGTTTCAGAACCTACGTTTCCGGTGTTGGACCTAGGGTTTTCTCTGTTGATTGAAGGCTGATCTTTTCCGGTCGCGAAGAAGGAGGGTAACTCTGTCCTTATTTTGAGTATTGTATGCTTTGTATGTGAGTATCTGGTTCCGTATGTGAGTATCTGGTTCCGTTATATTTTGCTTGTCAAAACTGTTTTTCTTTCAAGCTGGTTCATTAATCATGGCTTCTAATACGAATGCTGGTACCTCCTCCTCGGTAGACTCTACCAGCCCCCTTTTTGTATACTCCTCTGATGTCCCTAGGGTCTCTCTTGTCCTCACTCCCTTCTCGGGTAGTGGTTATGGGGGTTGGAGAAGAAAAATGATTGTCGTGTTATCTGCTAAAAACAAAATTGGTTTTGTTGATGGCACGTGTTCCCGGCCAGCCACTAAAGTGGCTCAACAAAGGTTATGGGACAGGTGCAATAATATGGTGATTTCCTGGTTAATTGCCTCCCTCTCCCCTCAAATTGCTGAAAGTGTGCAGTATTCTGATACTGCACAGAGTATATGGTCCCAACTTCAGGCCAGATATGACACTGCAAACAGGACCAAAATTTTTGAATTGAAAAGAGAGCTTTCTCACACCTCTCAAGGGTCCCCAGATGTAGCTTCATATTTTAATAAACTCAAAGGTCTGTGGGATGAATTAGAATCAATGTGTGCCAATCATGGCCAAAGATGTGTTTATGCTGCCAAAGATGGTATAGCACAGGAAAATGATGAAAATAAGGTATTTCAGTTTCTAATGGGCCTTAATGAAGCATACATGGGGGTAAGGAGTAACCTTTTGATGATGCAGCCACCTCCAACTCTTGACAGTGTCTATAATATGGTCCTCAATGATGAGAAGCAAAGACAAGTCCAGTCTCACTTTAATCCAGACTCTGTGTCTTTCAATGTCCATACTAATAGGCATTCAATTGGACTTAATAAGGCCACAGTGCCTAATCCTTCTCCTCCTTTCTGACAAAGAGTCAATTTTGATCAAGCCAGAGGGCCTTTATTCTGCAGATACTGTACAAAATCTGGACACTTAATTGATAAGTGTTTCAAGATCCATGGGTATCCACAAAGTATAAATTTTAACAAGGGGAGGAGACCTGTTGCTGCTCATCTTACTGCTGGTGTGGATTTCCCTCATTCTGAAGGACATATGTCTGTTCCCCAAGGGAATCCTCCTGAAAGCCATCAATCGTTCCAAAAATAGATGGCCAGAGTTCTGTGATATCGGGGTTGAGCAGACAACAGTATGATCAATTTATGAACTTATTACAACAAGCCCAGTTAGGGGACCCAACTGCTCATACTCATCCTCCCATGTATGCTGCTAACTTTGCTGGTACAATGCTAACTGAGAGCCCTATTTCTGGTTCCAAACTCTGCATGCTTACCCATATTAATTCTGTCACCTGGATCATAGATTCAGGTGCATCTAATCATATGACACATGATAAACAATTACTTTCTAACATCACACCTTTACCTGTGCCCTATCTTGTCACTCTTCCTAATGGCTATAAAGTGAAAGTAACATGCACAGTTTCTTTTGCACTAACTCCATTCATCACCCTTCATAATGTGCTGTTGGTTCCTTCTTTTAAACACAACTTGATTTCTGTCCACAAGTTAGTGAAGCAGCTGCATTGTGTAGTTTTGTTCACTGAAAATTCATGCTTACTCCACATGATACAGGACCCTTCTCTGAGGAGGCCTCTGGATCTTGGTAGAGAAGCTGCTGGCTTATATAAACTGGCTTGGGTTCCTCCTTCCCTTCTTCCTCTATTAGTTGTTCCTCTACTTCTGCTTGTTCTGTGTCTGCTTCTTGTACTGATGACATTTTGTCTGATAACAAGGCTGTTCTCTTGCCCTCACATGTACATAGTTCCATCTGTAATAATGTTGTTACAACTGACATGAATTACATTTGGCATTTAAGACTTGCTCATACTTCATTTACGAATATGAGACATATTTCTGGTTTGTCTTTTCCATTTGCTTCTAAACAACCTTTCCCCTGCTCTGTCTCTCCTTTGGCAAGACAGACTAGACTCCCCTTTCCTGATAGTTCTATTAACAGCTTTAGACCCTTTCAATTAATTCATGTGGATACTTGGGGGCCTTATCATACTCCAACTTCTTCTGGTTGTAGATATTTCCTTACAATTGTTGATGGTTTTTCTAGGGCAACCTGGACACACTTAATGGGATCCAAAAGCAATGCTTTTATCTGCTTAAGTCATTCCTTTCTCTGGTTAAAACCCAATTTAATGCTGTGGTTCAAACTGTTAGAAGTGACAATGCTTTAGAATTGGGGTCTAGCATTGATGGTACATCTTTCTTTAGCAGTCAGTGGATTATTCATCAAACCACCTGCCCTTATTCTCCTTAACATAATGGTGTTGTTGAGAGAAAGCATAGAACCCTCCTTGAAACATGTGGAGCCTTACTTTTCCAATCTGGGTTACCTGTGTCTTTCTGGGGGGACTGTTTGTTGACTGCCACTTACCTCCTTAACAGAATACCATCCAGATTACTTCACAATAAGTCTCCTAATGAAATTTTGTATGGGAAAGCTCCAACCTATTCTCATTTGAGAGCATTTGGGTGCCTTGCCTATGCTACTGTCCCAATCCCTCAAAGGGATAAGTTAAGGCCAAGAGCCATTTCTTGTGTTTTCCTGGGTTATCCATTTTCCAAGAAGGGTTATAAATTATATGATCTTGCTTCCAAGAAATGTTTGGTTTCCAGGGATGTTATATTCCATGAATCCTGTTTTCCTTTTAAAACTGCATCCTCTTCTGCTCATCCTTCTGCTTTATCCTTTCCTTTTATTCCACCTGTAGAACAGTGTGATGATCCAAATTCTCCCATTCCCATCTCCTCTCCTCTTCCTCCTACATCTGTTCAAGTACCTCATACCAGACTCTACTGACTCTGCCTTTATTCCTTCTTTCAATCCTGATATCTCCCCTTCTGCTTTGGCCTCTTCCCCTTCTGTTTCTGCTCCCAGAAAATCTCAAAGACAGTATAATCCTCCCTCTTATCTTAAGGATTATGTCTGTCAACTTCCTGCCTTCTCTGGATCATCTTCCTCCTCTTTGGAATCTGAACCTCTATATTACTCTCAAGCTGCATCTGTTCCAGCATGGCAGGATGGCATGAGAAAGGAGTTTGATGCTTTGGACACAAACCATACTTGGGATGTTGTTCCTCTTCCTCCTGGTAAGAAACCCATTGGTTGTAAATGGGTTTATAAAATCAAATACAAGGCTGATGGCTGTGTTGAAAGGTATAAAGCTAGACTTGTTATTAGAGGAGATACTCAAGTTGAAGGTATTGATTTCACTGACACTTTTTCTCCTGCGGTTAAAATGTACACTGTTAAGTGTCTTATTGTTGTGGCTGTGAAAAATCATTGGAATTTATTTCAACTAGATGTTAATAATGCTTTCTTACATGGTGATTTGGATGAGGAGGTTTATATGAAGCTCCCTCCAGGTATGACAGTTTCTGCTCTTGATTCTGTTTCTGCCTCATATGCCTCTACTCCCCTTGTTTGCAAATTATACAAATCCCTGTATGGGCTCAGACATGCATCCAGATAAATGTATGCTAAATTGTCTTCTGCCCTATATTCCAGAGGTTATAGACATTCTTTGAATGATTATTCCCTATTCATCAAAGGTACACCAGGGTCCCTTGTGATTGTAGCTGTCTATGTGGATGATATTATTCTTACTGAGGATGACTGTGATGAAATTGGTGCCCTGAAACTGTTTCTGGATGATCAGTTCAAAATTAAGGACCTAGGGTCCTTACATTACTTTTTAGGCATAGAGATGTCAGTTGTTTCTGGTGGGATGATCCTTAATCAGCATAAATATATTTCTGACCTGCTACAACAGTTTGACTGTGTCAATGTCTCTTCTGTTGTTTGTCCCTTGGACATTAATGCAAAATTACATGCTGATTCTGGTGACCTTTTGCCTTCTCCTGATCAGTATAGGAGTCTTGTTGATAAAGTCTTATTTCTGACTCATACTATGCCTGACATCTGTTTTGCTGTGCAACATCTGAGTCAGTTTCTGAAATGCCCCAGACTTCCACATATGACTGCTGCCCTTCATGTGTTGAGATATCTTAAAGGTACCCCTTCTATGGGTCTCTTTTATTCTGACTGCAATGATTTCTCTGTTGTTGGTTATTCTGATAGTGACTGGGCGGCATGCCCTGATACAAGGAGATCTGTTACTGGGTTCTGTATTGTTCTTGGTGGTTGCCTGATTAGTTGGAAGTCTAAGAAGCAATCAGTGGTTTCTTTATCTTCTGCTGAAGCTGAATACAGGGCCCTCAGTAAGGTTGTTGCAGAATTGTCTTGGCTGTCTCGTTTATTTCTAGATCTTGGGGTTTCTGTTTCTCTTCCTTTCTCTGTGTATTGTGACAGCCAGGCTTCTATTCACATAGCTAAGAATCCTGTTTTTCATAAACGGACTAAACACATTGAAGTGGATTGTCACTTTGTGCGCGATCAGCTCCAGAATGGCCTCATTCAACTGTTTCATGTTCCTACCACTCGTCAGCTAGCTGACCTTCTGACCAAGCCTTTGTCTGGCACTGTGCTTCATCCCTTGTTGCTCAAGTTGCAGGTGGTCTCCCCCTCCAACTTGAGGAGGGGTGTTGAGATGAGAGATTATATGACTTCCAAGTCAAAGCATAAATGACATAGAATTGTATATTCATTGTATATTTACTGTATGTTCATGGTATACATTGTAATGGGCTGTGATGATTTTTGATATTGGATTGTGTATCTGAGCCCAAGTTTATTTTAGTCTTGGGCCGGCTGACCCGACCCAAGAGTAAAAGTGATGTATATAGTAGGTGCATATATTTTTGTAAAGGGACGGATTTCATTTTGCTTAATAAAATTTTCTCGATCTTCTGGAGGCTTCTCTCAACTACTCCCTTTCTCTCTCTTATTTCTCTCACTATATCCTCCATGTTCTTCAGCTTAATCTTCACGTTTTCAAATTGTTCAGTGACTTCTGTGATACTAAATAAAGTTGAGTAACTTACAAAAATAACTAAGTAATTTTGATGCAATAAATAAAAGGTTAGTGATAACATTCTGCATTAGTACACTCGAGGTTATGATGTAATGGTCAATAAAATGATTAAGAATCATGAGATCATAAATTCAAAGTTCAATAGAAAAAATAAATTGGGTGATTTTTTCCCAATTATATCCGACTCTTTACCGACAAAATCACCCAATATATTGTTAATTGCGCAACGATATGGTTGCACTTTGAAAAGACGATGACATATTTTTCCTCAAATAATGACATGTAGCCATACCCATATAGCCTTTCCTTTCAAGTTTCAACTACCAATTCTCTTCCTTTTATTGTCATGCACACGTCAAAAACCACAAAAATGTAACTAGGCAAGCATATAAGCTTAGTATATATTTTGTTTCTCATGATAAGCACCAAAAACAGCAAAATATTTGAAAGCAAAGGTCAAGGGAAAATTACGATTGATATGACCTCTTACGATCGTGCATGAAAATTTATTTCATTATTCTATTGATTATGCTTTATTCCATTAATAAAAGTTTGTCCTATAGCCAAGAACTTCTAAAAGAAGTAAAATCACTCAAATACTCCACTATTTTGAGTTTTCTCCAATAGGAAGCTTCTGCTTTTTTTGTAAGCCAAAAGTATAGCAAGAAGTGTTTTTTTTTCTTATTTATATATACTCCCATTTGTCTATCTTGAGTACCTGTTGTAACTAAATTCGAAATGGGACCATAAATTAATGTCTAGAGATAGAGAAGACTGCTTTTTTGATGATATTGTTTTTTATTAATTACTGTATCTAGTATTAGAATATAATTGACTGGCCGATTAATCTAGATATAGACTGCTTAGGACCCATTTATAGAAAAATATTCCGTGTGAGAAAAAATTTCATTCCAAAGCTCGAAATTGAAATTGCTTAAATTAAAAAATAGCCGGCGGATATATAATATAAGTTTAATTGATGTATACTATATATATATATATATATATATATATATATATATATATATATATATATATATATAAAACTGTGTATAATCATTGCATATTCTATGTATATTGACTAAAAGAACTAAACAATAAATCTATCTGACTATTTGTGTAAAGATTTTATCATTCATCCCACCACATCCCTTAGTGGTGCAAAAAGACATATCGACTAGGTGGTAACAGAGATAAATGTTTCATATTCTTTTTTTTCCTTCAAAAAATTAAATCAAAGTGAGAAAATATGTGAACAAGCTCAGCTATAGAGGTTATTGAATCAAAGATGTGAGAGGAAGAAGAAGAAAGAAGAAGAAAGAAGAAGCAGAAGCAGACGCTTACTTCATTCTGCAGAGAAAAATGTATGTATTGTTACATTGAGCTTAGACTAGGCTATTATTTATACACTCTACAAATTGTAACTAATCTAACTACTTACTATAGTAAATTTTATGTCTAACTACTGTACTAACTGTGGATAAGTTAAATAAGTGAGAGCTACTTCTCTCAATACTCCCCCTCAAGCTGAGGAATGAAACACATTCTTCATTACCAGCTTTGCTTAGAGGGTAATCATGATATGGTTTGCACAAGGGTTTTGTCGGCACATCTGCAAGTTGTTCTGCTGTACCTACATTCTGAGTTTGTATAAGTCCTTGTACAAGTTTTCCCTTACAAAATGACAGTCAATATCTATGTGTTTAGTTCGTTCATGAAAGATAGGATGTGCAGCAATTTGAATTGCTGCCTTGCTGTCACAGTGTAGAGACACATCCAAAGTAATGTCCACTCCTAATTCTTTGAAGAGTCCAACTAACCACAAAATTTTAGTTACTGTGGTTGCCATGCTCCTGAACTCTGCTTCAGTTGAGCTTCTGGATACTGTACCTTATTTCTTTGACTTCCAAGAAACTAGTGCATCTCCAAATTTAACCACATACCCTGTGGCTGACTTCCTTGACTCAACACAAGCTCCCCAGCCTGAATCACAATAAGCTACTAGATTGTTATACCTTCCTGTTGGTATGAACAGACCTAGTCCAGGTGTAGACGTGATATATCTCACTACTCTTTTGGCAGTTTCCATGTGAGAGACCTTAGGTGCATGCATATACTAACTGAGTACCTGAACCACAAAGGTTATATCTTGCGTTGTCATTGTTAAATACAAAAGTCTCATAACTAGTCTTTAATAATTTTACTTCTCTTCAAGTTACTTATTTTCAGAGTCACTGTTTTCCACTACTTGATTAAATTATACTGAAATAAGTTTGTTATTGAACTCACGAGGTATATAGGCTATTTTCCCTCCGGATAAGCCAAGTTCAGACGCCAACTCTAGAGCATACTTCCTTTGTCACATTAAGATACCCTTTTGAGAACTTGAGAACTCAATGCCAATGAAATACTTTAGCTCTCCTAGATCCTTCATTTTAAATCTCTCTTGAAAATCTTTTCTGACTTGATGAATGATGAGTAATTACTGCAAGTTACCATCAAATCATCCACATAGACTAGAATAACTACAAGATCAGCTCCTATTCTCTTGGTGGAAAGGGAATAGTTATAGTGGATTTGAGTGAACTCCATTTTTAGGAGTGCCTCTATTAGCTTAGGATTCTATTTCCTGGTGTTGCTTCAAGCCATACAAAGATATATGCAGCTTACACACCTGTTTAGTCTCACCCTGGCTTGAAAAGCCATCAGGAACTTGCATATAAACTTCCTCTTGAAGATCACCTTGCAGTAAAACATTATGGTCATCCATCTAAATGATGTATCAACCTGATGCAGTAGCTATAGCAACCACAGCCCTTAATGTGACCATCTTGGCCATAGGAGATAATGTCTCTGTATAGTCTAGGCCTTCTTGTTGCCTGTAGCCTTTGGCTACCAGTCTAGCCTTATATCTTTCCACTTCACCATTGGACTTGTACTTGACTTTGAAAACCTACTTACACCCTATAGGAACCTTTTCTTGAGGTAGACCAACCAAGGACTAGGTATTGTTGTCTTGTAATGCTGAAATCTCAGCCTGCATAACTTCAATCCATTTGGGATCAGCACTGGCCTCTTTGAATGTGCTAGGCTCAACAATACCTGAATATGCACTAAGAGAAGCCCTGTACTTTGGAGAAAGGTGACCGTAGGATATATGCAGTGATACATGATAGGAGCAAGTGGATTTTATGGGCTAAACTACATAATCAGTTAGCAATATAGGGGGTTTTGAAGGCCTAGAGGATCTTTTGATACCTTCATTGAAGACTGAGGGTGAAAAGCATGAATACTAGGAATTGGTTCAGAAGTGTCAACATAGAAAGGACTAGAAGAGGAAGACTGAAGGTGGGTAGAAGAAGTAGGTAAATTTTTACGATGACTGGTACTCTTTTCAAGTGAGGTATCTGTGAACTCTAGTACAGGAAATAAAGGAGAATTTCCAAGTTGCATATTCTTGAAAGGAAATATGTCTTCTTTGAAAACAGTATCTCTACTCACAAAGAAGCCTTTGGAATGTAAATCATAGAGAATATACCCTTTTTGAGATGTTATCCCATATGAACTGCTGGAACTGCCCTAGGACTAAACTTATCCACTTTCTACACTTTTGTGGCATATCATAAGCTACCAAACACTCTAAGATGGTCTAGAGAGGGTATCTTCTGAAATAGTACTTCAAAAGGAGACTTTCCTTGAGAAAGTCCAGTGGGTAATCTATTCAGTAGATAACCTGCTGTAGATACACATTCACCCTAAAATCTCAAGGGCATAAAGGCTTGAAATCTGAGAGCTCTGGCCATGTCCAATATACTTCTATATCTTCTCTCCACCACCCCATTCTGTTCGGGTATATATTCACAAGAACTCTGATGAAGAATTCCCAAACTTTGCAACATATGTTGAACTTGATCATTCATAAATTCAGTGACATTGTCAGTTCTAAGGCACTTGACTGCAGTCTTAAACTTATTTGACACCATTGTTAGAAAATTCTTTAAAACTACTATTGTGTCTGCCTTAGTAGTCAAAAGAAATATGCAGATATATGTAGAGAAATCATCCACCAAGGTTAAGAAGTATCTCTTACCATCATGGTGGATAATCTGTATGGACCCCACATATTTACATGAACAAGATCAAACATAGAAGTAGAGCAAAAAGTGCTAAGAGGAAAGGTAGTCTTGGTTGCTTTGCAATAGGACATACAATACAGTGTTGATATTCAGTTCTAAGAAAATATTGGAGATTATGTAGTTTATGTAAAACTTTTGGAGGAGCATGTCCTAATCTTCTATGCCACAAAGAAGAGTCATTACATGACCTAGTATTATTCTGACTACTAGTCTTATTTGTACTAACAATGGTATTTACATTTGGTGATATATGATGGTCAGGAGCCTATCTGTCTGCAGCCTTGGGGATGTAGAGTCCAAGTTCCTCTCTACCAATCCCTAGTACCTTCCCGTTAAAGAGTTATTGAAAGACACAAAAGTCAGAAAAGAATGCAACTAAGCACCTTAGCTCTTTTGTGATCTTAGACACTGAAAGTAAGTTATACTTGAAATCTGGAATGTGAAGTATATTATATATTTTATTATTTTTGAAGAAAGAGCAGATTCCATTATGTGTAATAGAAGCCTATTCTCTGGTAGGTAATTAGACTTTATTTTTATCCTTCTCTGACACTTCTTCATAAGAGTCCAACAGATTTAAATTATGCACCATGTGATTAGAAGCTCCGGTGTCTACTATCCAATTATGATTCACCAAGATAGACATAAAAGCATGCAGTATACCTGTTGTCTCTGCAGTAGCTGAGTTGGCAATAGGTTCAATCTCTTTGCCCTTGTTAAGCATCTGTAGAATTTGCTGATATTGTTCTGGAGTGAATAACTAAGACGGAGCAGGATAGTTAAATTTAGTGCCTTTTGTCTCTGAAGACAGATTTCTATAGCTATTCTCCATGGGATTCAAATTGTTGTTCATATTGTTTGCTTGAGCATTGAAAGATTATCCTCTTCTCTTATTCTTGAAATCACTAGGATTTGAAGTTTGGAACAATTTTCCTTTGTATGACCTTTACATTTACAGTAGTCACATTGAACTGTTGGCTTGATGAAGAAATTCTTAGGTTTGTAACCACCAGAGTGGTTTGTGTTGGTGTAGCCTCCATCATTATAATATCCTCCATTATGACCACCATTATGGGCTCCGTTACTCATCATTGCACTAGCTTCATTGTTATCATTAGCACTATTCACACCTTTTCTACTAATCATTTGACTTTCTACATTGATTATCATAGCATAAGCTTGGTCCAGATTTGGTAAAGGCCTAGTCATGAGCACCTGACTTTTTGCATTCTCATAGGAATCATTTAGACCTATCAGAAATTGGTAAAGCTTTTGAAGATGATAGTGTTCTACATGTTTCTTCGATTCAGGACAACCACAAGAAGGTGGTGCAGTAATTGTTTCATACTCATCCCACCGTTCTCTCAAACGAGAGAAATATACAGACACAGAGGACACTCCGTATGTCAAAGTAGCAATTTCCTTATGTAGATATGCAACTCTAGATGCATTTACTTTGTCAAATCATTCCCTTAGGTCCTCCCAAACCGTATAAGCATCAGAGGGATAAATGACAGTGCTAATCAAATTTGGTGCTACAGTATTCATAATCCAAGCCAACACTATCGCATTACACCTATCCCATATATCATAAATACTAATATCATAGTTACTCTTTTTGCAGGTGCCTAGGACAAAACCTAATTTATTTTTACCATGGAGCACCATTTTCAATGATCTACTCCAAATAGAGTAATTCTCAGAACCTTGAAACTGGATGGAGATGAGAACTGAACCTGCGTATAAGATGGATGAATATACAAGGGATGATGATGAGCAACTTGATCTAGTGGATTTGTGATGGTCTGATTATCAGCAGTTTCTTCAGTGGCCGGCAGTGTTGCAGAGATTTAAAGGAAGATATCCTAGAAATCTGAGTCAAACAATAATGCAGCAAGTGGTTGTCAAATTGAGACTCAATCGAACAAATCTCGAACCATTAGCTTGCAAGGAATGAGATCCAGATTGAGAATTAGCTCAATTGATTAGATCTACCTAACAAATTGACTCGATTAGATTCGTCACAGCTGAATTCACACTCGTTTAACCAAGCTCTGATACCATGTGAAGAAGCTCAGGTATGGCGGTTATTGAATCAAAGATGTGAGAGGAAGAAGAAGAAAGAAAAAGAAAGGAGAAGCAGAAGCAGACGGTTACTTCATTCTGCGGAGAAAAATGTATGTACTGTTACATTAAGCTTAGACTAGGCTATTATTTATATAACCTACAAATTGTAACTAATCTAACTACTTTGTATAGTAAAGTATAAGTTTAATTACTTTATTAGATGTGGTTAAGTTAAACAAGTGAGAGCTACTTCTCTCGATAAAATATATGAAAAATCGCTTCATATATCTTATATTACTACTAGTATATTATTTTACGAATTAAGAGCCTGTGAAGTTGTCAAATTTATTCCACTTCCACGAAATCGCATTAAATTAATTTATTGTTTAATCAGGTGGTGAATCTTCAACGGAGAGTTCACAAAGAATAAAGAGGTAGTGACCTGCATAATGTAGCTAGTTCTTTTTCAAGATTATTTATGTCCAAATTCAAGAAAATGATCTCCTGCGACCTATAATTTGAATAGAAGAAAATAATATGACAAAAATCAAGTACAAATATGTAATTTACTGGTGTCATGTGTTATATTAAATAGAGATCTACATAACTAAAAGAATATTTGTAAACCAATAGCACACTACTATTACAACTAAAAGAAACTAATTCGGTCATTATTAATCTATTACGAATGAAAAAAATGTTGTGAGCTTGAATGGTTAAATAAATTATTTTTTGAATTTTCTTTAAGATGAATACCTTGCTAACATATAGTAATGCATACAGTAAAGGACCGAAATGGAAACTTCATAATGGCCATATCAACAACAACAACAACCCAGTATAATCTCATTTAGTGGGGTCTGAGGAGGGTAGTGTGTACGCAGACCTTACCCCTATCCTTGGGTAGAGAGGCTGTTTCCAAATAGACCCCCGGCATCCTTCCCTCCAAGAACTTCCCACCTTGCTCTTGGGGAGATTGAACTCACAACCTCTCGGTTGAAAGTGGGAGTTGCTTACCATCATAGCGACCCCTCTTGTCAATAATGGCCATATCATTATTAACATATATAGGACACAATTGTAGTGAAGTGTTATACTTGTATAAAAATAGTTTTTTTCTTTTTCTGGTTCATCCATGTTAAAGCCCCTCGAGACAGAAAAAAGAAAAAAACATTACACTATATCTTAGATGGAGATTGATTGAATTATTTGAAAATGTGCAATTGCAACACTTATAATGATTTTAATTACTTCATAAGTACTTGCTTCCTATGAGGACTCTTCAATTTTGTGGTCGTCCACGTGTCAATATGAGGCGGGGACGGGAGCGGGAGCGGGATACTGGTTTCGTTACAAGGACTCTGATAATCTATTTTCTTTTTGCCTAACTTTCTTTGTTGCATTAACAATGTCGAACAACAATGACAACACTCGAGGAAACCAAGAAAACTAACAAAATCAGGGAAATCACAAAATATTAACATTCCAATTCCTACTCCATAAGGCTCTCCATGACAATCTCGTGAGTGTACTCCTGATGGGTCTCAAACAAACGAGCATGCTCAATTTGAGAATGCTAAAGTTGTTGATGAAGCTCTGCAGAAATTAATTGTTGCTCAGGTCAATAAATCTGTTGAGGCACTCGTTAACCAGTTACCTATTGCAACACCCACACCGACTCCAAAGAACAACACTTTGGAAAATTCTCGTTCCGGACTTGTTAACTCATGCAATGGTGTAACTTCCAGTGAATCACAAGAGCGAGGATCAGGTAATGTAGTTAATTCTGATTTACAAAACTTAGTACTAACCTTGCATAAACAGCTCAACGAGCAAAATGAGCGCATAGAGCAGATACTTGGGGTACCGCCCATACCCTGGAAACCAAGTGCTGCTCCTCTTACAATTCCAAAAAAGTTCAAAATGCCTGATATTCCAAAATATGATAGAATGACAGACCCACGAGACCACGTGACTGCATTTACGACGGGCATAAAAGGTAATAATTTGACTATGCAGGAGATTGAATATGTATTAGTCAAGAAAATCAGTAAAACACTTAGTAAAGGAGCGCTAAAATGGTATTCTCTTTTACCTGAAAATTCTAGAAATTCTTTTACTGAGCTTGCAGATTCTTTCATCAAAGCACAATCAGGATCTCAAAAAGTGGAAAAAAGAATGGAAGATATTTCAAGACCAAGCAAGAGGACTCAGAATTGCTTTGATAATTCGTAGACAGATTTCAACGTGAAAGAATGACATTGCCACGTGCACCTGACAACTGAGCAGCTATAGCTTTCACAAGAAATTTGAATGAGAAAAGCTTGGAAGCTACGAGGAGACTCAAGGAAAACCTTCAAGAATTTTCAGCTACAACGTGAAATGATGTTTATAACAGATATATCATAAAGCTGAGGATTGAGGAAGATACTGTTCCATGATTTTAAAAAGAAGAAAAGGAAAGTTCGAGACATGTGGAAACCGAAAAAACATTCAGTGAAAATAGATACGAGCCTTACATGGGACCTATGGGAAAGGACTCATGGTCAAAGAAAAATAATTAAAGGTACGATCACAGATCAAGAAATAGAGAATCAAATTCCTCATCAAGATTCGGGAACGAGTGAAACAACTACGAGTCACGAGATGATGATAAAAATTTAAAAGCAAGATTCGGTGGTTAGAACTTTAATGTAAGTACCTCTGAGCTTGTAGCTATTTTGAGAAGCATGAGGGATAAGGTTTGATGGCCAAAGGAAATGAGATCGAATCCAAACAGGCGCAACTCTGATTATTGGTGCGAGTTTCATAATGACCACAGACATAAAAAAGCAGACTGCAGATTTTTACAAAGTGAAGTTGATTATTTATTGAAAGAAGGATATCTTATTGAGTTGTTCAGTGAGAAAGGCAAGCAGACTTACATGAAGAGCATGCAGGAACCTCCAAAATTACTTTCCCCAAAAGAATTGTCAACGTTATAAGTGGAGATGAAGACATCAATGGTATATCATATACTACAACTAAAAAAATTCCCAAAGTAACAATTACCCAAGGGAAATGGGTGTGACACGTCTTAGAGGAAAACAACATTACATTCAACGATGCAGATATCATATTAACACCTTATAACAATGCATTGGTAATATCTTTAATTGTATATGATACTAACGTGAAACTGATTTTTGATTAATCCAGGTAGTTCTGTGAATATTATCTTGCTAAGAGTATTGCATGAGATGCAAGCTGAAGATAAAGAAATACCAAAAGCACATACTCTTTTTGGATTTGATAATTCCAGTGTTGTCACGAAAGGAGAGGCAACACTCTCCACATTCCCTTAAGGTGTCGTCAAAGATACAAAGTTCCAGGTAGTAGATATGGAGATGGCTTACAACATGATTCTTGGGAGACCATGGATCCACGAAATGGATGATGTTCCTTCAAACTTGCATCAAGTTATTAAATTTCCGTCGCCATGGGGGATTTGTCAAATTCGTGGAGATCAACATACATCCAAGGATATCAACTCCATTGCAGATACAAGCATGAGAAACGAAGATAAATAGCAACCATAGAAGGCAGTTGAGGATACCACAACACAAACTTCAACTAAGCAAGGGCAAACAGATGTAGATTCAAGTCTTGATAGCATTTAAGAACCATGAAGAGAATGAAAATATCAAAACAATAATAGAAGAATTAGATCCTGTCGTGTTATTTGCTCAATGGCCTAATAAGAAAGTCTACGTTGAGGCCAATCTTAGCCAAGTTATGAGAGGTAAGTTAATTGAATTTTTGAAAACTAACATGGACTGCTTTGCTTGGTCCCATTCTGAAATGAAAGGGATACCACCGAAGGTGATGAATCATAAACTAAATAAAGATCCATCGTACCCTCCTGTCAAGCAAAAGAAAAGAAAGCAAGGAACTTTCAAGCATCAGGTGATTCAAGAAGAAGTCCAAAAATTGCTGAAAATTGGTTTCATTCGTGAGGTAAAATATCCTAACTAGTTAGCTAACACTGTTGTAGTTCTAAAGAAGAACAGTAAGTGGCGGGTTTGTGTAGATCACACAGATTTTAATAAAGCCAGCCTTAAAGATTCTTTTCCACTACCACACATAGATCAATTGATTGATGCATCTGCAGGTCACAAACTATTTTGTTTTTTAGATGCGTATTCAGGTTACAATCAGATTAAAATGGATCCGTGAGATGAAGAAAATCTTCGTTCATAGCAGACAGGGAGACTTACTGTTATAAAGTACTCCCTTTGGTCTAAAGAATGCAGGTGCATCATATCAGAGGTTAGTTACCAGAATGTTTCAATAGCATTTAGGAAAGACTATGGAGGTGTATATAGATGATATGCTTGTTAAAACGCAGTATTTAAAAGATCACATATCACACTTACCTAGCAGATTTTCAATTTTGTGCAAATTTAATATGAAGTTAAATCCCCAAAAATGTGCATTTAGCATTGCATCACGTAAGTTTTTGGATTTTCTTGTTTCTAACCGTGGTATTAAAGTGAATCCTACACAGGTTAAGGCCATTGAAGAAATCCCTGATGCACTTTCGAACAAGAAAGATGTTCAAAGATTAACAGGGAGAATTGCAGCCTTGGGAAGATTCATTTCTAAACCATCCGAGAAGTGTTTTATATTCTTCTTAGCCCTTAAGAAGCAGGATCATTTTGAATGGAATGAGGAATGTCAACATGCAATCAGGAATTTGAAAACGTACTTATCAAATCCACCGTTTCTGGCAACACGAAAGGCTGGGGAAAGACTACTCATTTACCTTGATGTTTCGCAAGTTGCAATAAGCGTTGTTTCGGTCCGAGAAGATTAAGGTAAAAAATCCCCTATCTATTATGTCATTAAATCTTTGTTAGATGTAGAGACGCAGTATCCTCAGTTAGAAAAACTTGCACTTGCATTAATCATGGCATCTAGAAAGTTAAGACCTTTTATTGCAGTGTCATCCCATCGATGTAGTAACTGTCTACCCTTTACGTAATATATTACATAAGCATGAGTTATTAGGTAGGTTAGCTAAGTGGGAAATATTGTTAAGTGAATATGAAATAACATACCAACCAAGAATTGATATAAAGTCACAAGTATTAGCTGATTTTGAGGCTGATTTTAGCTAGGGGATGCAATTAGAAGTAGAAAAAGAATTACAGGTATTCAACGGAGCTAACCCGAAAACTTGGACTTTATTCACTAATAGCAAGACGTAGGTTTAGGTATTGTCCTAGTACCACCTATGGGTGAAACCATTCGACAAGCTATTAAATGTCACTCTATAACTAATAATAAAGCAGAGTATGAGGCTATGATTGCAGGTCTAGAATTGACATGAGAGCTTAGCATAAATTAGATTATAATCATGATTCGCAACTCGTGGTTAATCAAATGCAGGGGACTTATACAAATAGGGAAGCAAAGATGCAACAATACTTAGAAAAGGCACAGGAATTGATAAAGCAATTTCAAAGCTGGAAAGTTATACAAATACCAAGGGATGAAAATGTTAAAGCGGATGTCCTATCTAATCTCACATCTGCAATTGATGTGGCAAGTGATGCAAACGCCTCACCTATACATTTATTTCATTCAGTTTCTGATCCTGATAAAAATAAGGTAAATTTCCTTAATTTAACTTGGGATTGGAGGAACGAGATTGTTTCATTCTTGTAGAATGGTACCGTCCCTGATGATAAGAACTAAAGCTCATGCGCTTCGAAAGAAGGTTGCTCAGTACTGCTTAAAGCAATGCAATTTATATCAAAAAATGTTTGGTGGTCCTTTAGCAAGATGCCTCGGACCTTTGCAAACGGAGTATGTAATGAAAGAAATACACGAGCGACATTGCCGGAATCATGCAGGAGGAAGGCCATTGGTAAGAACCTTAATTAGGACAGGTTATTATTGGCCCAAAATGGAAGAACGATCATTGCGCCAAGCCATTCAATGGGGAATCGATATCGTGGGTCCATTACCACAAGCAAAAGGACAGGTAAAGTTTCTGCTCGTACTCACTGATTATTTTACTAAATTGGTGGAGGCAGGATCATTTAAACAGGTGTGAGAAAATGAAGTCAAAGATTTTATTTGGTGGAATATCATATGCCGATTTGGTGTACCAAAGGGGATCCTATGTGATAATGGCCCTCAATTTATTGGAGCTCAAATCACGTTATTCTTTCAAAGTTGGCAAATTAAAAGTATTACGTCTACACCTTATCATCCGACAGGTAATGGGAAAGCAGAATCAACGAAAAAGCTTATTATTAATAATTTAAAGAAACGATTAGAGGAATCAAAGGTAACTGGCTTGAAGTGTTACCTGAAGTTTTATGGGCATATCGCACAACTGCAAAAATAAGTACAGGAGAAATACCATTTTCATTGGTTTATGGAGCTGAGGCTTTAATTCCAGTTGAGATAGGGGAACCAAGTACACAGTTCACACAGGCTACACAAGAATCTAATGACGAGGAGATGCGTGTCAATCTATATTTACTCGAGAGGAGGAGTGAAGCTGCACTAATAAGAATGGCAGCACAAAAGCAAGTCATAGAATGATGTTACAACCGAAAATCACACCTCAGATTCTTCAAAGTGGGGGACTTCATGCTTAAAAAGGTTTTTCAATCTACAAAGGCAGTTAAAGTAGGTAAATTAAGTCCAACATGGGAAGGACCCTATAGTATTCGTGATATTGCAGGAAAATGAGCATATGAACGGGAGATTATGGATGGCAAGATACTACCTTCACATCGGAATGTTGTTCATTTGAAGAGATACTATTTCTAAGGAATACCCACGGTCAGATATCACCATTTTAAATTTAGTTTCTAAATTGTTAAAATTTTACTACCGATTTTAGGTGATAGGAAAAAAGCTAACACGTACTAAATGATGAGTCACGACCTGTAAGGCACATGGAATAACCTAAAATTCTTGTCCTAGGGTTACAATTATTCTGATAAAAAATCAAACGGGTTAATAGTTTTTATCTATAATCGCACTTCCGAGTCCCGTATGTTTTTCCTTTTTAGGAAAAGGACCAAAAGAGAGAAACTATCAAGCGCTCGAGGCTTCATACTTCAACACTCAAACACTTAGGGGATTACATAATACACACAAACATATGTATAAAGAAGGCAGAGAAGATTTAGGAAAAATCAAGCCTAAAAGAGTCAAGTGCAGAGTAAAAGTCACAAAGTCACAAGATGGAGCCATGAGCTAAGGCCAAAGAAAAACCTCACTATAGTTAGGGTAAAGGCAATGTACTAAAACGGGCCATAAGGGAAAACCCCGTGTATATTATTATTCTTCTTTTGTAAAAAATATGTTATAAGAAAAACAGTTACAAGAAAGTTATAGATGTAACTGAAATACATGTAAAGTATTATTCAAGACTTGTCAAAGTTATTTCAAAGAAATATGTGTGTTCCTATTTCTTTTATCGTATGATGACACAATTATAAAGTTGAGACGTCTTCTTCATTAAGTGTCGAAAAATAAAAGGGTCCGCTTTTATGAAACTCATGTTTAAATTAGTTAGACATGAGATTAACAACATCATAAGTCCTTAAATATAAAGGCAAGAATAAAGTAGACAGAAGTTTAAGATAATAACATGAAAAACTTCTTAACACTTCAAAAACTGAAGACTAAGTACGAACTTAGTCATAAAACTATGAAATGTTTTATACAAATCACCCCATAAAAGACTTGGGGACTTGAATTTCCAAAACCAACCCTCAAATGAAGCTAATGATTACAATTTTTTAAAATAAAAACAAAAACAAAATCATTCAAATGATTAAAGCTGGTCACTGAGAAGTTTGTGGAACTAAAGTAGGAGTATCAATGGCAGCAGGCTCAATCTGGGCAGGTGCATTAACAGATGTGGTTTCAACGTAGCTTGCAAAACATGCTCAATTGGGCTTGAAAGAGTTGGGATATCCGTATCAGCTTCAACATTCACGGGAGCTCCAACCACGACAGAAGGTAAGCCCTGAGCTGCTGAGTTTTTTCAATGGTTTCATTGATCTTAGCCAACTTTGACTCTAGGTTGAAGTCTTCTTGGTAAGCTTCAATTAGGGTAACACGACGTGAATTCAAAAATGCCCAACTACCTCAACAACAAATTTTTCTTCAAGGATCTCATAATTATTTTCCCAATGAGCAATCTCATACTTAAGCTCTTTATTTTCAGCCAAGGCGGAGTTATAAGAAGCTTGAAGAAAGGCATGGGAGATTTCTAAAGCACGCACCTTATCAGCAGAGACTCGAAGGACTTATTGTGCTTGAGTTAAGCTTTGCACGAGCTCCCCATCGTAAACTTCTTTTTGATTCAAAAGAGTCTTCAACTCTCTTTTCTTTTCACTGGCCTTAGATAGTTGCTCTGAGAAGGAAGATTCGAGACGTTCTTTTTCTTTTTCTGCTTGGCTTGAGGAAGCTTTTACAATTGCCAACTCAGAAGTTAAAGCCCGCACCTGCTGTTCTAAGGTATTCTTTCTCTCTTGTAAATTTTCCATATCAATTTATGCACTCTCAAATTGTTCCTTCCAGTTGATCGCCTCCAACTGAGAATCACGTGCTCTTTTCTCTGAATCACGTGCTATTTATCCAAAAGGGGGATTCTGTTCATCATTTTCATACCGATAAGATTGGCCTAAAAAAGAGGAAGGGAAATAAGAATCCCAAAGATAAAAAAATTTTACAAAGTAAAGAAGGGAGAGAAGGAATACCTTCAAAGTGGCATGCAAAATACCATTCATTAGAGTCAAGGAACTATGACTCTCTAGCCTTGCTTTTTCAATTGGGCCAATTTAAGGCTCCAGCCATACATCTGCCTGACTTGAGTTCCTCAAAAGGTTGCTATAGTAGGAACTTCAATAGTTACCCTCCTCATAGAGGCACTTTTAGTTGAAGAGTCTCATTCCGTATGATGAACGACAGGAGGAGAAATTGTCAAAGGAGGAGCGGTAGAAGAAGTGAAAATAATAGAAGAAGGAACAGAAACAGTAGGGGCTGGTGAGGTAGGAATCATAGGTACGAGATTTGAAAAAGAAGATAAGGGTATTTCATCTAAAACAGGTCCTAAACTTCCATTACCAATACCACTGATGAAAAGTTGATCAATAGACTCACAAGTATCATGAGGAGTGACATTATCGTCAGGAATTATACTTGAGTTTCAACAGGTTCAGTAAGAGAGACAGAAAACCGAGGGGAAACTTCAACTTCGTCATCAGAGACGATGCGTCTCCTAGCTCGTGGCCTTGTCGCCAGGAAGGCCCCATTTTCCTCTTCTTCCTCTTCTTGCTCTTCAACAGCTTTCCTTTTCACAGAAGAAGAACCGTAGACTGTTTCTCGGGTTCTTTCAAAAGAGATACAGGTTCTTGAAGGAGTATGGGTTCCCGAAGAGACACGAGAGGCCGCAACTACTTCAGCAGAAACTCCTCGAATATTAAATCCCGATAAAAAGAAGTGAGTTAAAGCAATGAAGAAATATTATATATGTATATATATATATATGTATATATATATATATATATATATGTATATAAATATATATGTATATATATATATATATATATATATATATATATACATATATATATATTATATATTAAAAACTCTTACCATGAGTCTTTACTTTTCAACCATAACGGTTAGAAAGTATGAGTCTTTACTTTTCAACCATAATATATATACATACATACACACACACACACACACACACATATATATATATATATATGTATGTATATCTATATATATATATATATATATATATATATATATATATATATATATATATATATATATATATATATATATATATATATATATATATATATATATATATATATATATATATATATATATATATATATATATATATATTAAAAACTCTTACCATGAGTCTTTATTTTTCAACCATAACGGTTAGAAACTGTTTTCCAAGACCTACAGTCCATTGGTGTGGTCTTCAGCAATTTATCTACCCAGCCACGAAATTGGGAACATACTCCACAACTCTCATGTTTCCTAAAGAAAAGGAAAAATTAGAGAAGTTGATAAACTTGAGAAAAAAGGCACGAGAAGGATAAAAGACTATTGGATTTGAGCAAAACATATATCTCCAAGATAGCTATAAAAGGGAGATATCTGATCAATTGTATTGACATGAAAGACTATTGGAATATACTTTGGTTTACTTGTTTTTCTTTTGAATACTCTCTTGCTACCTAAATTATATTCTTTTATATATTCTTTTGATTAACAGTAACTCGTGTTCTTCTAAATTCTAGCTTTGACTAAAGTTTTATTTTTGGTTAAATAGATACATCTCACATTCAGTCAACTAATTTCAAACACTTTTACTAGAGTCCATCGACAAATTTGATAGAAAAATTGAGATTTTGATTTCTCAAATAAGAATAAAACAGATTCAATTAGAAAAAAGAAAGAATAATGTCCATCTCGAAAAATGAAAGATTGAAATCTACAATACTCATGCAAGTTTTTCACAGAATTTCTCTAAAAATTTACAATACTTTTACAGCTCTATTTTTTATTAGCCGAATCCTAGCACCCGTATCCATATCCACATCCGCACGCCCGAATCTTAAATTTAGATTTTGCCGAGTTCGATACTCGAATCCGTCCCTGTATCGGATTTCTGCACCCAAATCCGAACAACTTAGCTTGCTTTTACCTGATATTTATATCAAATCAAATAATTTTGTTATGTTAGTCACGAATTAAAATAAAATACATAGCATACTTAAGTAATTCTTGATTTCAATATTAATTACTAGGTGCAAATATTAGTGAGGGTTTCTTCTTCTTCTTCTTTTTGGAATTATTAGCATGTACAAAGCGAAGTCTTGGTGTAATTAGTAAAATTATTACTATATAATTAATAAGTCACGAGTTCGAGTCGTGGAAATAATTTCTTATAGAGATATGTAAGATAAAATTAGGTACAATATACCTGCTCTTTAACTTTTAGCATGTATAAATCGTTGCAAAAGGGCCTTGTAAATCTTGAAAAAAAAACGAAATATTAGAACATCCTTCATCAACATCACTAAAACAGTGTAGATTCCCTCACGAGATAATGATGAAACAAAAAGTATGTTGGAAGAGCTTGATAATTGCATTTTCAATAAGTGAAAAGCTATCCAACAAAACATCTTGCTTGGCATTAATATATATTATTAATAAAACGACGTGGGAAATTCTGCTTTCCGCGAAACTCTATTCATGCAAACTGAAAAGAAGAGTATAAGTTATATAAAATCGCCAATCTTTGATTTTTATCGTAAAGATATTATAATTAAGTTTCCTTAAATATGAGGTATAAAAATAAGACAAGTAATTACTTGTTATAATACATAAAAATGAGTTAATGACATAAAAATCCCTTTATATTAATTAATTAATCTAAAAAATTTCATGTCACGCCATCGACAAATCCATACTGCAGTTAAGTAGTACAAATATGGCCCTTTCAAAGATGCATCAATAAAGCAAAAGATTTCCTTTCAAGCTAAGCAACAAACAAGGAAGGAGTTTGAGAAAGAGAATTGAGACGGCTTAAAACAAATCTCTTGTCCCGATTTCCTCTGATATTCAATGACATGAGTGAAAATTATTAAAAATTAAATTTAAATTCCAATAAAGATTTTTGTTTATCTATTTAAATCTCGATAGATAAAGTTATTTCATATATATATTAATAGGAAATAACAAGTATATGTTAAAATAGTTAATTAGATGCACTCATGTTGGCCTAGGCACCAATTATCTCAACAGAGAAAAAACCTTTTTGTCTATTCTTTTTCACACTTATGATTATTATTTGGAATATGTCAAAACTTTTTGCTACTAATAATTGCATGTTTAGACATGCCGAAGAATATATGATACTATCAAATTCTGCAAAATTTTCCAGAAATATTGAGGCATGACAAGATAGCATCGACATTTCCTTTTTTTTTTTTTCGTCACTCGGTATTTTCATATTGGACTCGACTAAATCCTGATTCGTACAGAAAAATTTCACATTTGAAAAGTAAACCTATAACAAAGACGACTTTATACCCATGATTCAATAGATTTCTTTGTACAAATTTTGAAAAGTTGTTACTATGTTCTTTTTTTAATGCACATGGGCTGAAAACTACATGTAGTTCTGTATGATCATAAGGTCTTGTCGCTATAATATTTGCATATGCTTATCATTTTTTCCAATTGGGAGTTTTGGTACATTTTTGACCTCATCCTGCTACTGATGATCTTTCCAAGAAGCACCGCAGCAATAACATATCCAAGAATGACAAACTTGAATATAACTTATATGTACTCTTTCAAGTAGGAGCCAATCTATGATTTAAATTATAGGAGTTCCTATTAGTAATCTGTATTACTTTAATATATATGAAACAATAAATTTACTGTAACAAAATCAGAAACAGGAAAAACGGTAGTAAAGTAGAAATGTATATAATCAGAAACAAAATCTGAAAATATATTTCGAAATAAATCGAGTTTACTGAATGTACAGTTTGTCCTTAAGGAAATTAGTTTCTTCAAGTATCCGAGGTGTTGGGATTTTGTCCTCCTAGAATAAAACGATTTAACTCATCAATGTATCGGTCCAAAAACACCGATGAACCGTGATCACTTAATGGTTGTAAATCATATTGGAATTTTTTTGTGCAGAAGAAGGAGAAGAAGTTTAGAAAATTTCTAGGATCAAGGCATATTTATAGCTATTTTTTGGAACAATTTCTGAAAAATTTGCAACCTTTCAGAAACAGTCATGACTGTTGGAATAAGTGGGAACGTTCAAATATTCCAAGAAAAGAATTTCAAATAATCCGAGAATGAAACGGACTAGGTCTAGTCCGGGTCGACTTTTCGATATTAATTAAATTGATTGATCTTTGACCAAAGCCGACGTTGAAGCCGAGAGACGATGACACGAGGTTTCCAACCCATTTAATACCAAAGGAAGTGCTTGTCACACCCCTTTTTTCACCAAACATGTCTTAACCCTCTTAAAATAATAAAAAGATTTAGTAAAGCTTTTTCAATTTTTGAAAGTGACTGAAGAATTGTGTTCAAAAGGAAATAATTCAGAGTCGCCACCTGATATTGGTTTCGGTGTGTCAGTTATCGTTTTAAAAATAATTTTTTCTTTAAAACACTTTTGGACACCAAAACTAAATCCGCACCAGAGTTTCGAGTAAGGGGGTTCATTTGACTCGTGGAGAAGGTGTTAGGCATTCACCAAGTCCTGTAACTAGTACGGTTGCATACTTGATCTAGTCGGCGTTTTAAAATATTTAAGTTGAGGTAAGATCATGGAAAAGCAAAACAAACAAATATGAAGCTCGAGGTCGTCCCAACCTAATAAAAGAAAAATAAAAATAAAAATAAAAGTACTAAAAGTTCTACTTTGGGCCTCCAAATAGAAGTACATTGGGGCATACCCCCGATAAAATATATACAAATTACACGGGATATTTTTCGGATAACTTTAACTAAAGTAACGATCTCTCGTCTCGAAATTAATAAAAATTCTAATGCTTGCCTATCCAAGTATTGCCGGCCTAAGCATGCTCGTAGCAACTTTAAAACAAATAAAGTTAAGCAAGAACTATTTTAAGGACAAAATACTTTTAATGTTGTTTTCCCCAACTCCCACAACATATTCATCTTATTTGCATCCTTACTACTATTTTTTATATAGATTTTATCAACAATAACGGATAACCGAGAGAATTAATCCAAACTACAAAATTTTAGATTCACGACATCAAAGTACTTCGGATAACCAACAACAGATAACACATTCAACTCCAAATTCACATTATTGATAAGATCAAAAAGCAAGCCAAAAGAGATTAAAGAAATAGAGCAAAAGTTGGACCTTTTATTGAATTCGAAGGTGTAACTCAAAAGACAAAATAGAAGATAACCACAATCAAAACAGTAGACAGGGATTCGGCGATCTCAACGGAACCGCAAATCAACATCGAATAATCAAAACCAACACGACCTCAGTCACACTCCATCAGATTCTATGGTTGCAAAACTGAAAATCAAAAGAAGAAGCTCGCTAAACCAAGTTATCCGAACTTGTGCTTATGACTCTGTGTATGTTTCTAGCGTGGTCACCGTTTTCTGTAACTCGCCAGCGAAGTAGTAGCGGAACGTGAGGGATCGGTCAGTTGGGTTCTGCCGACGTTTATGATTTTCAACAGCAGCCGACGCTGGCTGGAAACAGAGAAAATCGACGCCGACGGGTTGAAGAAGAAGAAGCTGGTAAGGGTCGCTGGTTTCTACCGAGTTTTAGGTTGAATATGGAGGGTCATTTTGAGTGAAGTTCAGGTGGTCTAATAGCTGGTCGACCGTGGATTTTAGAGGGAGTTGGATGGCTGGTTCGTGGGAGGTCGCGGTGTAATTAGGATGGTCGTGAGTGAGCAGATGGCGACTGTTGTTATGAAGAAGAAGCGTGGTGGCATCGGCTTAGGGTGGCCTGGCGGCGGCTACCTAGAGAGAAGCTAAGTTTTTTGCAATTTTTCTCCATTGTTATCTAAGGTTGAAGAAGAAGATGAAGTAGCTAGGGTTGTTCTTTTGTCTTCTCTAAGGAAAAAGGTTGCTGATCGGGTTCATGTTAATAGAAAAGGGGGAGTTGGGCTAGGTCGATTGGGGTAAGATAACGGGCTAAGAAGATTGGGCTTCAAAATTGGCAAGATTTGCACTTAAAATAAGCTAAGAAAAGGTTTAAAAATTCAATTTAAATACCTATAAAAATATAAAACTCTTAATTGATTTTGATAAGCTATTAATAGTAAAAATAAAACTAAAATTTAAATTTGAAACTATTTTTGGTATTTTAAAGATTATATTATAATAAAAATAGGTTCGAAGCAACATATCCTTTTAAAATACTTAATAGTAAATTAAATAGATAAATATGGAACTATTTTTTGTATTTTTCAATTTCGTAATAAAAATAATGTGAAAGAATAAAAATTAGTTGAAATAACTATATTAGGCCTAAACTAAGTATTTAAGTGCTAAAATATGTAAAATTTTGGGGAGGGTAAAAAATCACATGTCTACAGTTGCCCCTCTTTGACTGGAAATACGAAGTATTTTCAGACAAAGTACGACTAGACATGACCCAACTTGTGACGATCCTAGGGGGTCATCACTTATTTCTTACAAATTCTGTGCTTCTAGGCCTTGAAATCCTCATCTGGAATTGCCTGGATTTGCGTGCATGGTCCGCGCGCATAGTCGAAAAGCTTAGATATGGATTATGTGAGAAAAATGCTAAAATTAGATATTAAATTAAATAAATTTGAATTCGGTCAATATTTTGGGTAAACGGACCCGGACCCATGATTTGATGGTCCCGGAGAGTCCGCAGGAAAATATGGGACTTGGGCGTATGTCGGGAATCAAATTCCGAGGTCCTAAGCCCGAGCAATGAATTTTTGCATGAAATTATTTTCTGAAAATAATTAAGGAAATTGGAAGTTAAATTGATTAAAAGATTATGGTATCGGGGCCGTATTTTGGTTCCGGTGCCCGGTACAAGTCTTATATATGGTTTAAGCGCTTTTTGTAAATTTCGGTTGAAAACGAACGTCATTTGATGTTTTTCGGACTTAAAATGAAAATTTGATATTTTATGAAAACTTGGAAGAAATTATGAGTTTTGAGGTTTAATTCAATGTATATGATGTTATTTTGGCGATTTAATCGCACGTATAAGTCTGAGGATGTTTTTGAGGTTATTTGTATATTTGGTTTTGAGCCTCGAGCTCATGTACGATTTGGATAGGTGTCGGAGTACATTTTTGAACTTGGAAAAGTGCTGCTATAATTGACCTGCAGGCTTTGCAATTGCGAAGCCTGGCTCGCAAATGCGAGCTCACCAATTAGAAGGGCTAGCTCGTAATTGCGAAGGGCTAGCTCGAAAATGCAAGAATGTCCCAAACCTGCAGTTATCGCAAATGCAACTTTGGGCTCGCAAATGCGAAGCCCTTAATTCCCGGTAGAGTTCGCAAATGCGAACTATACCATCGCAAGTGTGTGGGTGAGGTCTTCGCAAATGCAACCTTATGGTTCGCAAATGAGAACCTCCCAGCTTCCCTCATCGTTTGCAAATGCAAAAAAAAATCTCGGTATTTTCCATGCCTGTAGGGTTCGTAATTCTCATATATGCAACCTGCAATTTTTATACTTGGTCAAATTTTGGGCATTTTCACCCCATTTTCAAAACACAACTTCTTTGGGCGATTTTCCAAGAACAAAACCTCTTTCAAATTGTTTGTAAGTTAGTTTTTACTCATTTATTTCAATCATTAACGTTATTTAACATGTTTTCAACTTAAAATCAAGGATTTTCATGGGTGAAATTTCGTGTTTTGGGTAGAACCTAGGTTTTTCTAAAATTGGAGATTTGAACCTCAATTTGAGGTCCAATTTCAAAACAAACCATATATTTGGGTTCGTGGGGAAATGGGTAACAGGATTTTGGTTCGAACCTCGGGTTTTGACCACGTTGACTTGAGGGGCATTTTGGTCATTTTAGATAAATTGTGTCTTATCTTTAAATTAAATAGTGGAATTAGTTGTTTGAGGTGTTATTTACAAGATGTAATTGAGAATGAATAGATTTGGGCCATCTTGGAGTCAGATACTTGTGGTAAAAGGGTGGTTTCAAGTTGATTTTGGAGCCGGTTTGAGGTAAGTGGCTTGTCTAACTTTGTGTGGGGAACTTTACCCTTAGAATATGATGTTTGGTAATTGAATGCATCGTACGTGAAGTGACGAGTGCGTACGTGAGTAAATTGTTGGAAATTCGTTTTTACTTGAAGTATTTAAATTGTGTTTTCTTGCTTACCTGTTCATTTTAAATTGTAAGCTTATTCTATGCTAGTTTAGAGAAACATGTTCATTGGCTTACTTGCCTAAGTGCTTAAGCTGTCTTGTTTGTACTCCGTGTAGTATGTTTGACTAATATTTTTTATTTCTTATACCGAGTTAGTATCTTTCCTAATGTTTGGGTTGCTATTGTATGTTTTTAAATTGGGACTATGGGTTGGCCTCCCAGGAGATCCCCCTGCACTTGATATGTTTTAGACTGAGGGTGCGGGATGCCAAGAGATCCTTGGCACATGAAATTGTAAGATTTGAGGATACCAAGACTTCCTCAGGATACCAAGAGATCTCTGTCACATTAAATTGTAAAATTTGAGGATAACAAAAGATCCTCGGGATACTAAGAGATCCCTAGTACATGAAATTGTAAGATTTGAGGATACCAAGAGATGCTCGGGATACTAAGAGATTCCTAGTACATGAAATTGTAAGATTTGAGGATACCATGATATCCCTGACACATGAAAATGTAAGATTTGAGGATACCAAGAGATCCTTGGGATACCAAGAGATCCCTGGCACATGAAATTGTAAGATTTGAGGATACCAAGAGATCCTCGGGATACCAAGAGATCCCTGGCACATGAAATTGTAAGATTTTAGGATTGCAAGAGATCCTCGGGATACCAAGAAATCCCCGGTTGTGGTTCCTTTGGTGAGTAGTATTTACTAGTATTGTCCTATTTTTCTGCTTTTTATTACGGTTCCCATATTTATCTTGTTTAAATTCTCGCTGTACACTTTATCTATACTATTATTTCCTCGTCTTACTATTTATTATGTTGTATCTCAGTAGGGCCCAGACCTTTCCTCGTCACTACCCAACTGAGGTTAGACTTGGCACTTATTGAGTACCGCTGTGGTGTTCTCATGCCTCTTCTGCGCATGTTTTTCATGTGCAAATCCAGGTACTTCATCTCAAGCACACTATCCTTGAGGCCAGGAGAGCTAGGGAGACTTTGAGGTACTTCTGCATCGTCCACAAACCAAGGAGTCTCCTTTTTTACTCTATTTGTAGTATTTAGACGTCTTCCATACTTTTGCTTTAGATGTTTTGGAGTTAGCGCCATGTATCACTATTCGTTAGCTTGTGTTCCCGTGATTTTTTGGGTTTTGGGATGATATTGTAGAATTTTGCATTTTGAGTTGTATATGCCGAGCGGCTATTATATATAATTTATTTAGTTGTTTGGTTTAAAATTAATTATTCCGCAAGCTATGTTGTTTTCCGCATTATTAGGCTTACCTAGTCTTAGGAAACTAGGTTCCATCACGACATGTTGACAGAGGGCAAACTAGGGTCGTGACAAGTTTGTATCAGAGCTCTAAGTTCATAGATGTCACGGGACACATGCCGATTTATTAGAGTTTCGCTGATTGGTACGGAGATGTCTGTACATATATACGAGAGGTTATGTAACTGTTAAGGATAATTTCCACTTCATTTGATTTCCTTGTCGTGCGATATTTTGACATCACAAAATTCTAAACTTCTGCCTTCCATTTTGTCACAGATGGTGAGGACACTTACTACTCGGGATCATCAGGCACCCGCTCCCCCTAATGTAGCCGTCAGAGGCTTGGGCCGAGGTAGAGGTCGAGGACGCGCACGTGGTATAGCCAGAGCACCTGCGCGAGCTAGTGCCGAGGCATCACCAGCAGATCTAGCCAGAGCCCAAGCACTAGCACGCCTACTACTGCCACTACTACTCCAGCTCTCCTGGAGACTTTGTTTCAGTTCATGAGTACGTACATCACCTTGGCATAGGCAGGGTTGCTTCCCCTTGCTGCAGCCACATCCCAGGCTGGGGGAGGAGCACAGACTCCCGCCATCCGCACTCCTGAGCAGCCGGTGAAGGTTGAGCAGGCTCCCAAGATTATTCCCGCATCGCCTGCAGTGCCGGTTTAGCCCGAGGGCAGGTCAGCTGCTTTAGAGGACGAGCAGTGGAGACTTAAGCGGTTCAAAAAGTAGTATCCCTAGTGTTTAGTGGATTAGCATCAGACGATGCCTTGGGATTTCTAGAGGAGTGCCACCGTATTCTTCGCACTATAGGCATAGTATAGTCCAGCGGGGTTTCCTTTGCTGCTTTTCAGCTTCGGGGAGCCGCCTATGATTGGTGGCGAACCTATGAGATAGACAGTCCAGTCAAGGCTGCTTCACTGACTTGGACCCAGTTCTCGGATATGTTTATGAGGGAGTTTGTCCCTCAGAGCCTTAGAGACGCATGTCGCACAAACTTTGAGCATTTACGCCAGGGTGCTATGATCGTTTCGGAGTATGCTATCCGTTATACCAGATTGGCCAGGCATGCACCGGCCTTGGATGCTACAGTCCGCGAGAGAGTTTGTAGGTTCATCGAGGGTCTTATCCCACCCATCAGATCTAGCATGGCTCGAGAGTTGGAGATGAACATTCCTTATCAGCAGGTAGTGAGCATTGCTAGGAGGATAGAGAGTATGCTCGCTAGAGAGCGAGTGGAGAGAGAGGCCAAGAGGTCCCGAGAGTCGGGCCACTACTCTGGTGCCCGTACCCCAGCAGTACGTCGACATGGTAGGGATTTTGTGGGTCTTCCCAAACATTCAGCTCTTCCAGCAGCCAGTAGTGCTCCAGCTCCGCTTATACCTCAGGTGCCTTACTATGCACCTCAAGTTTCTATTGCGCCTCCTGTGCGGGGTGTTTCTAGTGGTCAGTCTAGAAGACCTAGACCTAGTGAGTCACAACAACCGCGCCGTCTTAGAGCTTGTTTTGAGTGTGGCGACACCTGCCATTTGGTGAGGGATTGCCCTAGACTTGGTAGGAGTGTACCCCCATAGCCTTCTCAGTCACAACATGCTCAACAGAGTTCTCAAGCCATTATTACAGCTCCAGTTGCTGCCCCACCTACTCATCTAGCTAGAGATGGATGCCGGGGAGGTAGAGGTCGCCCTCGAGGGGGAGGCTAGGCCAGATATTATGCCCGTCTCGCTTGTACCGAGGTTGTTGCCTCCGATTATGTTATCACAAGTATTATTCTGGTTTTTCACAGATTGTCATCGGTTCCATTCAATCCAGGCTCTACTTATTCTTATGTGTCTTCTCACTTTACTCCATATTTGGGTGTGCCTCAGGATTCTTTGAGTGCCCCCATTTATGTTTCTACTCCTGTGGGGGATTCTCTTGTTGGGGATCACGTCTATCGGTAATGTTTAGTTACTATTCATGGTTTTGAGACCAGAGCAGATATATTGTTACTCAGTATGGTTGATTTTGATATTATTTTGGGCATGGACTAGTTGTCGCCCCATTTTTCTATTCTTGATTGTCACGCCAAGAACGTGAGGCTATGCCAGGTATCCCGCGTGTTGAGTGGAGTGGTACTTTAGATCACACTCCCAGTAGAGTTATCTCTTTTCTTAAAGCCCAAGGTTTGGTTGAGAAGGGATGTGCCGCGTATTTAGCTTATGTGAGAGATGTTAGTGCTAATACCCCTTCTACTAATTCAGTTTTAGTGATACAGGATTATCCCGTTTCCAGCTGATCTTCCGGGCATGCCGCTTGATAGAGACATTGATTTTGGCATTCACATATTGCTTGAAACTCATCCCATTTCCATTCCTCCGTATCGTATGGCTCCTCCCGAGTTGAAGGAATTGAAGGATCAGTTGCAGGAATTGCTTGATAAGGGTTTTATTCGATCTAGTGTTTCACCGTGGGGTGCTCATGTTTTTTTTTGTGAAGAAGAAGGATGGTTCTATGCGCATGTGCATTGATTATCGCTAGTTGAACAAGGTTACAGTGAAGAACCGTTATCCTTTTCGTCGTATTAATGATCTGTTTGACCAGCTTCAAGGCACACATGTGTTTTCTAAGATGGACTTGCGCTCAGGTTACCATCAGTTGAAGATTCGGGAACAGACATCTCGAAGACTGCCTTCAGGACTCGGTATGGTCATTACGAGTTCTTGTTATGTCATTTTAGCTGACCAATGCTCCAGCAGCTTTTACACATTTGATGCACAGTGTTTCATGCCATATCTCGACTCATTCGTTGTCATTTTTATTGATGATATTCTGGTATATTCTCGGAGTTTGGAAGATCGTGAGCAACACCTGAGGACCGTGCTTCAGATCCTAAGAGAAAAGAATTTACATTCGAAGTTCTCAAAATGTGATTTTGGTAGGATTCAGTTGCATTCTTAGGCCACATGATTTCGAGCGAGCGCATTCGGGTTGATCTGAGAAAGATAGAGGCCATGCAGAGTTGGCCCAGGCCGTCCTCAGCTACAGATATTCGTAGTTACCTTGGCTTGGCGGGCTATTACGGTGGCTTTGTGGAGGGGTCTTCATCGATTGCGATCCCTATGACTAGATTGACCCAGAAGGGTGCCCCATTTCAGCGGACAAAAGAGTGTGAGGCGAGCTTTCAGAAGCTCAAGACAGCTTTGACTACAACCCCCAATTTTGATATTGCCTACCGGTTCGGAGTCTTATACTGTCTATTATAATGCCTCAACAGTTGGACTTGGAGCGGTGTTGATGCAGGACGGTAGGGTGATTGCCTATGCATCCAGATAGTTAAAGATATATGAGAAGAACTACCCTGTCCATGACGTTAAGTTAGCTGCTATTGTTCATGCCTTGAAGATCTAGCGTCATTATTTGTACGGTGTGCATTGTGAGATTTATACTAACCATAGAAGTTTACAAAACGTGTTCACATAGAAAGATCTAAATTTGCGCTAGAGAAGGTGGTTAGAGTTGCCAAAAGAATTGTGATATTACTATTCTGTATCACCCGGGAAAGGCTAATGTGGTAGCGGATGCTTGAGTCACCGGGCGAAGAGTTTGGGGAGTTTGGCATATTTACCAGCTTCACATAGGCCTATGGCGATGGATTTTCATGCCTTACCAGTCAGTTTGTGATATTGGATCTTCGGAGCCCAGTCGGGTTTTAGCTTGTGTGGTTTCCCAATCTTCCTTATTTGTTCGTATTATGGAGCGGCAATATGATGACCCTCAATTGCTTGTCCTTAAGGACAAGGTTTAGCATGGTGATACCAGAGATGTGACCATTGGAGATGACGGGGTATTGAGGATGCAGGGATGGATTTGTGTACCCAATGTTGATGGGCTTCGGGAGTTGATTTTAGCTGAGGCCCATAGTTCGCGGTATTCCATCCATCTGGGTGCCGCGAAGATGTATTAGGACTTAAGGCAGAACTATTGGTGGAGACAGATGACGAAGGATATAGTTGGATATGTGGCTAGATGCCTCAACTGTCAACATGTGAAGTGTGAGCACCAGAGACCGAGTGGATTGCTCCGGCAGATAGAGATTCCTGAGTGGAAATGGGAGAGGATCACCATGGATTTTGTAGTTGGACTCACACATACCGTGAAGAAGTTTGATGTCATTTGGGTTATTAAGGATCAGCTGACCAAGTCTGCTCATTTCATTCCTATGTTTACCACTTATTCTTTGGAGCGGTTGGCAGGGATTTATATTCGGGATATCATCCGTCTACATGGTATTCCAGTTTACATTATTTCAGACAGAGGTACTCAGTTTACATTGCGATTCTGAAGAGCTGTGCAGTATGAGTTAGGTACTCAGGTGGAGTTGAGCACACCTTTTCACCCCCAGATGGACGGACATTCTGAGCGCACCATTCAGATTCTTGAGGATATGCTCCGTACGTGTGTGATTGAGTTGGGAGGGTTTTGGGATCAGTTCTTACCCTTAGCGGAGTTTGGTTAACACAATAGTTATCAGTCCAGCATTCAGATGGCGCCGTGTGAGGCTTTATATGGTAGAAGGTGTAGGTCTCCGGTTGGATGGTTTGATCCGGGGGAGGCTCAGTTGCTAGGTACAGATTTGGTTCAAGAGGCCTAGGACAAGGTCAAGATCATTCAGGACAGGCTCCGTTCAGCTCACTCTAGGCAGAAGAGTTATGCAGATCAAAAGGTTCGAGATATTACATTTATGGTTGGTGAGCAGGTATGCTCCGAGTATCGCCTATGAAGGGCATGATGAGATTTGGGAAGAAGAGCAAGCATAGCCCTAGGTACATTGGACCGTTTGAGATACTTGCTCGAGTGGGAGAGGAGGCTTATAGAATCGCATTGCCTCCTAGCTTATCAGCCGTGCATCCAGCCATTCATGTATCCATGCTTCGGAGGTATCACGACGATCCAGCCCACGTGTTAGATTTCAGCACAGTCCAGTTGGATAAGGACATGTCCTATGAGGAGAAGTCGGTAACTATCCTAGACCGACAGGTTTGTCAGTTGAGTTCCGAAAGATTTCCTTCTGTTCCTATTCAATGGAGAGGTCAGCCTCCTGAGGCATCGACTTGGGAGTCCGAGTCTGATATGCGAATCCGTTATCCTTATCTTTTTCATGACTCAGGTACTTCTTTGTTTTTCCCGTTCGAGGACGAACGAGTGTTTTAATGGTAAATGATGTGACGACCCAAGGGGGTCATCACTTGTTTCTTACCTATTATGTACTTCTGAGGCCTTGGAAACCTCATTTAGGGTTGCCTCGATTTGTGTGGCCGGAAATCTTAGATATGGATTCTGTGAGAAAAATGCTAAATTTTGATATTAAATTGAATAAATTTGATTTTGGTCAATATTTTGGATAAATGGACCCGGACCTGTGATTTGATGGTCCAGGAAGGTCCATAGGAAAATATGGGACTAGGGCGTTTGCCTGGAATCAAATTCCGAGGTGTTTAGCCCGAGAAATGAATTTTTGCGTGAAATTGTTTTTTGGAAATAATTAAGGAAATTTGAAGTGAAATGTGATTAAAAGATTATGGTATCGGTGCCGTATTTTGATTCTGGTTCTCGGTACAAGTCTTATATATTGTTTAAGCGCTTTCTGTAAAGTTTGGTTGAAAACGGACATCATTTGACCTGTTTCGCACTTAAAATGGAATTTTGATGTTTTATGAAGACTTGGAATAAATTATGAGTTTTGAGGTTTAATTCGGTGTATATGATGTTATTTTGGCAATTTAATCGCACGGATAAGTCCATAGGATATTTTTGAGATTGTTTGTATATTCGGTTTGGAGCCCCGATGGTTCGGTTGAGTTTTTGATAGGTGTCAGAGTGAATTTTTGAACTTGGAAAATTGATGTTATAACTGACCTGCAGGCTTCGCAATTGCCAAGCGTCAGCTCGCAAATGCAAGAATTTCCCAGACCTGCAGTTATCGCAAATATGACTTTAGTCTCGTAAATGTGAAGCCCTTAATTCTTGGTAGAGTTCGCAAATGCAAACTATACCATCATAAATACGTAGGTGAGGTCTTCGAAAATGCGACCCTATGGTTCGCAAATGCAAACCTCAGCTTCCCTTATAGTTCACTAATGCGAACAAAAATCTCGTATTTCCCATACTTATAGGGTTCGTAATTTCGCAATTCCCATATCTGTAACCTGCAACTTTTCTACTTCGTCGAATTTTGGGCATTTTCACCCCACTTTCAAAACACAACTGCTTTGGGCGATTCTCCAAGAACAAGACCTCTTCCAAATCATTTGTAAGTTGGTTTTTACTCATTTCTTTCAATTATTAACATCATTTAACATGTTTTCAACTTAAAGTCAAGGGTTTACACAGGTGAAATTGGGTGTTTTGGATAGAACCTAGGTTTTTCTAAAATCGGGTATTTGAACCTCAATTTGAGGTCCGATTTAACAAAAAAACATATATTTTGGTTCGTGTTGGAATGGGTAACCGAAATTTCGTTCGAACCTCGGATTTTTTTACCACGTTGACCTGAGGGGTGTCTTGGTCATTTTACCTAAATTGCGTCTTAGCTTTAAATTAAATAGTGGAATTAGTTGTTTGAGGTGTTATTTACGAGATGTAATTGAAATGAATATATTTGAGCCATTTGGAGTCGGATACTCGTGGCAAAAGGGTGGTTTCAAGTTGATTTTTGAGCCGGTTTGAGGTAGGTGGCACATGAAATTTTAAGATTTGAGGATACCAAGAGATCCTCGTGATACTAAAAGATCCCTAGTATATGAAATTCTAAGATTTTAGGATACCAAGAGATCCTCGGGATACTAAGAGATCTCTAGTACATGAAATTGTTATATTTGAGGATACCAAGAGATCTCGGGATACAAAGAGATCCCTGGCACAAGTTGTAAGATTTGAGGATACCAAGAGATACTCGGGATACCAAGAGATCCCTGGCACATGAAATTGTAAGATTTGAGGATACCAAGAGATCCCCTGTTATGGTTCCTGTTATGAGTAGTATTTACTAGTATTGTCATGTTTTTCTACTTTCTATTACGGTTCCTGTATTTATCTTGCCGAGATTCTCGCTGTACACTTTATCTATATTGTTATTTCCTCATATTATTATTTATTATGTTGTATCTTAGTAGGGCCCGGACCTTTCCTCGTTACTACTGAATCGAGGTTAGCCTTGGCACATACTGAGTACCGTTATGGTGTACTCATGCCTCTTATTCGCATGTTTTTCATGTGCAGATCCAAGTAATTCATCTCAGGCACACTATCCTTGAGGTCAGGTGTGCTACGGAGACTTTGAGGTACTTCTGCAGGGTCCACAGAGTCTCCTTGTTTACTCTATTTGTAGTGTTTAGACTTCTTCCATACTTTTTCTTTAGATGTTTTGGAGCTAGACCCATGTATCACTATTCATTAGCTTGTTCCCCATGAGTTTTCGGTTTTTGGGATGATATTGTAGACTTTTGCATTTTGAGTTGTATATGTCGAGCGGACTTTACATACAATTTCTTTTATTTGTTTTGTTTTAATTTAATTATTCCGCAAGCTATGTTATTTTCCGCATTGTTAGGCTTACCTAGTCTTAGGAAAGTAGGTTCCATCACGACATGTTCACCGTGGGAGAACTACGGTCGTGACAAGACCCTTGTTTAGAGATACAAAAAACTAAGAGAAAGGAAGATAATGTGACCGAGCCCTAGTATTTGAGCTGCCTGCATATCCTTAGCTATAAAGGAATCAGTTCACGTGTAGTTCAGAAGTGAATAAGGTGATGGGGCATAGTGAGGTGAGAGCCGATCGAGGTGTTGTGCCGTTGAGATTCCGGTCCGCAGTCTTGTTTATTACATCAAAATCAGAAAAAGTGAAAAAGACTAACTAAGCATGTCAACTATAAGTTACAAGATTTCTATCTATAAGTCTTTTGAATCTTGATCTTGAATCTTGAATGGTCTTCATGTAGACTTCAAAATTTGAACCTTGATGCTTGCTAGTTGCAGGTGCTAGTTCATTCTTCTTCAGCTTTTCGGATCAAAACCGGACACACCATGCTTGTGACGTTAGTCATGTCTTGAGCAATCCACCTCTTGTCCCAGCTTCTGCATTTTTGATTCAGTTCCTTTTTTCCTTTTTTCCTTTTTTTTATTGTGGATTGAGATTACTTCTGTTGATCATCTTGGACCCTTGACCCGCATTCTTGCCACGAGCTTCTGCTACTTCTAACTTGAACTAAATTTTGAAATGACTTCTCTCGTTCTCCAAGTTGGCGCCCGCTACTGACTTGAAATTTGAAGTAACTTTAAAAGAACCTGAAATGGATTCTCTCATTCTCCATGTGGGTGCCTCCCGCATTCTCCAGGTGGGCGCCTACCAATAGCTTGACTTTGAAACAATTTCCCTCATTCTCCAGGTGGGCGCCCTATTGCTAAAACTTGAACTGTATTCCCTTGTTCTCCATGTGGGCGCCTAGTTGCCAAAACTTGAATTGTATTCCCTCATTCTCCAGGCACCTAATTTCCAAAATTTTTAACTATATTCCCTCGTTATCTAGGTGGGCACCTGATTTCCAAAACTTGAACTCTATTCCCTCGTTATTCAGGTGGACGCTTGATTTCCAAAACGTGAAATGTATTCCCTCGTTATCCAGGTGGGCACCTGATTGCCAAAAACTTGAACTGTATTCCCTCGTTATCCAGGTAGGTGCATGATTTCCCAAACTTGAACTGTATTCCCTCGTTATCCAGGTGGGCGCCTTATGGCCAAAAACTTGAAATGTGTTCCCTTGTTATCCAAGTGGGTGCCTGATTGCAAAAAACTTGAATTGTATTCTCTCGTCTTCTAGACGGGCCTGATTGCCAAAAACTTGAATTGTATTCCCTCGTTATCCAGGTGGGTGCCCGATTTCCAAAAATTTGAATTTTATTCCCTCGTTATCTTGGTGGGCGCCTAATTGCCAAAAAACTTGAATTGTATTCCCTCGTTATCCAGTTGGGCGCCTGATTTACAAAACTTGAATTGTATTCCCTCATTATCCAGGTGGGTGTCTGATTTCTAAAAACTTGAATTATATTCCCTCGTTATCCAGGTGGGTTCCTAGTTGCCAAAAACTTGAATTGTATTTTCTCGTTATCTAGGTAGGTGCCTGATTGCCAAAACCTTTAAGTGTATTCCCTTATTATCCAAGTGAGTGCCTGATTATCAAAAACTTGAATTGTATCCCCTCGTTATCTTGGTTGGCGCCTGATTACCAAAAACTTGAATTGTATTCCCTTGTTATCCAGGTGGGCGCCTGATTACCAAAAACTTGAATTGTATTCCCTCGTTATCCAGGTGGGTGTCTGATTACAAAAAACTTGAATTGTATTCCCTCATTATCCAGGTGGGTGCCTGATTAACTAAAACTTAAATTGTATTCCCTCGTTATCTAGGTGGGTGCTAGATTGCCAAAAACTTGAATTGTATTCCCTTATTCTCCAGGAGGGCACCTACCATTTCAATGAAACAGACAAAACAAAAGAAACCTTTTTGCCCCAATTCGGTATCTGGGCACATTTGTGAGTGTTAATCGAATTATGTTACCTAAAATATCTGTAAGAATTTAAAAGCTAAATCCCATTATTTAGGAGGGCCCTGAAAACTTCAAATTAAATCTCATCTTTAGAGTGACAACTTTTAAGCTAAATTATATTATATAAAGGTAGAACTTACGCTAAATCTTGTTATCTATGAAGGCCTTTAACTTTTAACTAGGTCCCATTATCAATAAGGGTCCCGTGAACTTTTAAAAATTAAATCCCATTATCAAGGAGGGTACTAAAAATTTCAAAATTAAATCCCATAATCCAGGAGGGTCCTAAAAATTTAAAAGATAAATCCTATTATCCATGAGGGTCCTGAAAATTTGAAAACTATATCTCATTATCAAGGAGGGTCCTAAAAGCCGAGAATAAACTTACCTGAGCCATGCTCTCTTCTGGGAGGATTCTAAATAGAATTTCTTGCCCCTAAGCAATGCCTTCTTCATAGGAGGGTCCATGTTGATTAACAAATTTTCTTCCCCCTGTTTTAGAGGAATAAATTTGTTAGTTTGAAAATGTGGTGGTTAGTTTCAGGCATCATTGCTGAGTGCCTGCTTCTGCCATTGCCAAGATCACTTTGAATTCAACCTGGAAGACCTCGATTGTTGTTGACTGCCCATTTTCTTTCAACCCTTATCACAAAAAATACCTCTGCTCCATTCATTCTCAATATCCTTTATCTGTTGCATTTTGCTTATGGATTGGCATTTACCCTTGCATTACCCATGAATCCCAGAGCATGTTGATAGTTATCAACTCAATGCGCATACCACTTTTCCCCGACTCATGCCACTTTGATGTGCTAGCCAAATTTGTTTTGTGCAATTGGAAAGCTGGTAGCAAATTTTGAAGTCATTTCCTACTTTTTCTAACCAAACAGACTCAAGAAGGGACTCAAATAAAATGAGAGGATCATAATAAGGGAAAAGGGAAAGAGATGTTACGTAACAAGAAAATTATGAAGTTGAAAATTATCAGATCTTGATACCAACTCTAATGACCATGACATGGACCTTTGTATTGAGTGGCCTAATCTCTCATGCAAGTCTACTTTTCAACTCTAGTTGTACCTCTTCGCTGTGAAACGGGGCTTCAACGCTTCAATTTTCCCATTTGATCCACAATCCTCGGTCGACTTGTAGTGCCTTGAAGGTTTTCACTATCAAGCCTCTCTCATTTTGCTCTTTTCTTATCTCACCGTCGCCTTATGGTGCACCTAAGTGTTTTCATCGATAATACTCTCTCATTTTATCATTTTCTCTCATTGTGCTAAGAATAAAGGTATTACATATGATGCAGGAAGATCACACTTTAACCACACACTTGATTTGACATCCTCAAAGATTGGTCAGAAGGTCTTTCTTTGGACCGTAATGTAGGTTCATGGACAGGGTTGGAAAGAAAAGGTGGTATGAAGGCTCAAAATAATTTAGGATAAAAAGGGTTCAAAATTACAACTTTTGGAATCAAGCCTTTTGGTAAAATTAAAACTTCTGCCCTAATTTCTTGGAGTTTGGGGATATTTTTTGGATTTTTTCTTTGATGGGATTTCTCAGAAAAACTGGCCCACTCTTGACTTCGGGGATTATGAAATATTTTATTTAATGTGACCAAACTGTAAGGATCCCTACGTATCTTGTGGTAACAAGAATCAGGTCAAACGTAGTTCAAAAGACAAAGTATTTTTTCTATTCCTTTTCTCTCTTTTTTTCTTTTCTCTTTTCCCTTTTTTCCCTTTTTTTCTCTTTTTCTTTTCCTTTTCTAGTTCCTAACTCTATTTCTGATTCTAAAAGAGGGTATGAAATAAAAATTAGGGCTCACAATGGGTAGCAAAGGATAAAAGTTTTTGGATAGCAGAATAAAATGCCTTGGTCATACCAAACTCAGAAGTGCCAAGTACAAACATGCAATTGAAGATAAGCAAACAAATCACATAGAATATCCATTGATGGCATCAACACACACAAAAAGTGCCAATGGCAATACCTTTGTCCCAATGAATGACCCTTGCCAGTTCGAAGCAGACTTGACTCAACCTTATCTTGATGTGGAAGAATACATTTCAGCATTGACTGATTTACCTCAAACTGCTCTAGAGATATTTTCTTGTTGTATGCTCTTATCAACCTATTGATTCCCCATGCTTACTGCCTCAGTTTCACTCATTTCAAAGTTCAGGTCATCTCAGAATGTGTGAATCTTTAATTGTTTCTTCAAACACGTCCTTTTATCATATTCAAAACTATGTCATTGCTTCATGATTATACTAACTTTCAAGATCAGGCTGAGAATTATGCATACATGTCATGCCACTAAAATCAGGATAAAAAGAACTATAAAACCTAAACAAAAACTGACCAGAACTAATAGAAAATATGAGATTACATTTGCCACATGGCGGAAAGGGTTTGAACAAGACAAGAAAAATAGACATGGGTTACAACCCTAGAACAATCCTAAATAACACTAGACGAGTTACTATAACTAAAGGAACTAGACAAAATAAGAAGAAGAAGTTTTGAGCCACAAGACAATATCCGGATTACAATCTTCAAATAACCCATACAAATAGAAATTACAATAAAATAAACCACCAAAACTCCTCCCTGGCTAGCCAAGAAAAGAGTGTCTTTCCAATTACCAAGCTCGACATTTTAGCCACTGGGTTGCACATCAAAATTACTGGGACCTTCACCAATTTCAATATCATTAGCTCCAATCAACAAGTCCATAAGAGGATTCTCATACTCCATGTCATCATGCATCTTTCCCAAAAAGTTTGCATCATCATATGCAGGTAAAGGATTCTGTGCAATGTTCTGGTGTCAGCGTCCCGGACCACAATTATTCCTTCTTGAATCATTCTTTCTATCTCTCTTTTCAAATCCTGACAACTTTCGATATTTTGCCCCTGGGCATTGGAATGCATTCACACCTTTTAGCAGGATCGAAACTTCTTGCACGCGGGTCCACATAATTCTGAGGAATAGGTGCAATCAGGTCATAATGTTTTAATTTCTCAAACAAGCTTGCATAGGACTATCCTATCGGTGTAAAATTATCTATCACCATTTGTTTAACTCTATACCCTTGGCTTGGATATGGGTTATGGGGCACTTGAAAATTTTGTGAAGGATGGTGAAGATTTTGTTGTGCTGGAACTTGCCTTCTTGGGTGACCCAGTGGTTTAACAAATGACTGGACGTCGTTTGGAGGATAATACTGAGGTGGATTATATGGAGCTCAGGGATAGGTTGGGGTTGGGGTTGGGGTCAAGGCTGAAAGCTTTTATAAGGAATCTGGTCTTGGGACAACGGTGGAATGGAGGCATGGTTTTCTGTATAGTTGATAGGGAATGAAGGTAGAGGGTGTCCCTTAATCCAGGCATGATGCATTTCCGCCATCTGATGCTTCAACCTTCTGACCTCCTCTTTCAGTTCTGATTCCTACTCAATAATCTCCCTTGGTGGATCTACAACTCTTGTGTCCAAGTCTTTGCTAGTCATGGCTACCTTGCTCTCTGCCCTTGTGTTGTATGGAAGAATTGTTATAGTAATACAAACTAACCACCCTCTGTTATAATGAAAGTTACGAAGAAAAGCAAAATAAAGCCAACATGTTAGCGTTGGAGAATTTATTAGATAGAATTATCATATTCCGTGCAATGCCCCGTAGTCACAATTAATGATTCTAGAATGGCTTCAAGGATACGAAGGTCATATGGCATCATCCCAATTTCACTCTTCCTTGCCTATTTTCTTCTTCATTTTCCTTTCTAACACCGCTTGGTTTTTCATTTCTTTCCTCTTATTTATCACATCCCACACTTCATTCTTTCTTTTGTATGCTGGAGCTAAGACTCGGGTTAGGACAGTAGGAGGCAACTCTGAGCTTTTTATAATTTTTATGGGGTTGCACCAAGGGTTTGTGTTTAGCCCGTTCCTATTTTCCCTGGTGATGGATGCACTAACTCATCATATTCAATGGAGGTGCCTGGTGCATGCTATTTGCTGATGACATTATTCTAATTGACGAGACACGAGGCAGTATCAATGAGAGGCTAGAGGTTTGGAGACATGCCCGTGAGTCTAAAGGTTTCAAGTTGAGCATGGTGAAGAAAAAGTACCTCGAGTGCAAATTTGGGGTCGAGCCGACGGAAGTGGGAGAGGAAGTGAGGCTTGACTCTCAAGTCATTCATAAGAGGGGTAGTTTCAAGTACCTTGGATCAATTATTCGGGAGATTGGGGAGATCGGCGAGGATTTCACACACCTTATAGGATAGGGTGGATGAAGTGGAGGTTAGCATCGGGAGTCCTGTGTGACAGGAAAGTGCCACCGTCACTAAAATGTAAGTTTTATAGAGTAGTGGTTAGGCGTGCCATGTTGTATGGGACTGAGTGTTGGTCGGTTAAGAACACACATATCCAAAAGATAAAAGTAGCAGAGATGAGGATGTTGAGGTGGATGTGGGAATACAAGGATGGATAATATTAGGAATGAAGACATTCGAGAGAAGGTCGGCGTGGCCCTAATGGAGGACAAGATGCGGGAAGCAAGACTCAGATGGTTCGAGCACATCCATAGGAGGACCACTGATGCACCGGTGAGGAGGTGTGATCAACTAGATGTGGTGGGCACGAGGAGAGGTAGAGGGCGACCTAAGAAGTACTGGTAGAGGTGATCAGGCAAGACAATGCGTGGCTTAGGATTACTGAGGACATGCCCCGTGACAATGAAATATGGAGGTCAAGCATTAAGGTTGTAGGTTAGGAAAAGTTGTGAATATTTCTGCAGCACACTAGAGTGTGACTAGCCAGTTAGGGGTTAGTCTTAGGATGCTACTGGTCATTTACTGATGCAGGGCTTTAGCTGTTGGTTATTACGATATCATTCATCTATTTCGTATTTCATATTTCTTATACTGCTATTATTTTAGTATGAGTCTATTGATGATACTAATATATCGTCTCTTGTTGCTTTCTTAAGTCGAGAGTCTCCTGGAATTAACCTCTATACCCCTTGGGGTAGGGGTATGATCTGCATATATATTACCCATCCAGACCTCACTTGTGGGATTATACTAGGTTGTTGTTGTTGCTGCTTCTTTCTGTTTTCTTTTCTCTTTTTTTTTTAAAAAGATGCTTCGATCAAACTCTATGTAGGTTGCCTATGTATCATGTCTCTCATGAATCGGATCAAGCGTAATTCTAGAAAAATAATGGAAAAAATAAACTGAAAATAAAAATCTTTTGGATTTTTCATTTATAAATTTTTTGGATTTTAAAGTACAAAGCAGGAAGTACTATTACAAAAGACTCGACAATTTTAACTAGACTGACATACTCAATACTACTGTACAACACTTAAAATTAAAAGACAACATAAGATAGATTAGAAAATAAAAAGTTTCCTCAAGCAGCTCGTGCATACAATTGTCTTGACTAGAATGGTCCTGGGGTATTTTTCTTGCTCAAACTCTAGCAAGTTGATCCATACATGAATGAGAAAAATAAGATCAAATAGAGTTAGGGACTAATGACACTATGCGACACCACAACACCTCTTGTTGGACTCACGCAAGACACGATTGGGCTATTTTTGATACCTAACCTACGTAGCCAAGAGTGGCTATAAGTGCAAAATAAACGAAGGTGACCACTCAGATATGAAAATACTTTACTAATGTTTATATGGATTCAACTCCAAATAATCATGGCCTAAAAATTAATTTGCAGAAATGACTCATTTCGCAAAAACAACCGATATGGTCAAAAGTGGCTAACGATGCAAACTCAATAAGGACGGGCCTTAAAGTAATATGAAACCTATTTGTGGATTCAGGATGCTAAGACACGGGTCATTGAACCACTTTTGCAAAAATAACCCTGTTTTGCAAGAATGACCGATGTGGCCAAAAGTGGCTAAAGATGCAAACTCAAAAAAGAAGGACCGTTAAGTAATATGACACCTATATGCGAACTTAAGACCCTAATACATGGTAATTGATTTACTTTTGTGAAAATAACCCCATTTTGTAAGAATGGGCAATGTGGCCAAAAGTAGCTATATATGCAAGATTTGGCTAAGACCCCGCAAAGTCAAGAACCTAAGGCTTACTAAGAAAGACTGGACCCTATGTGGGTTTCCTACGTATCCCATCCTAAAAGACGAGTATCAGGTTCGCGTAATTCGGGAAGATTGGATATGGGAGAAAGCTTAAAAAATGACACGAATTTGAAAGAAAACAACAACATACTTTTGTCTTTTATTTTGAAACAATAATGGAAAATGTAAATTTTTTTTGAATTTTCTTTTTCTTTTTTATTTTTAATTTTTAGAAAATGATGGGAAAGCTAAAAATCTTTTTGGATTTTCTTTTTCTCTTTTTTTTTTGAGTTTTTGGAAAGTGATGGAAAAGTCCAATTGTTTTTTTCATTTTCATTTTTTTGGTCTTTTCTTGAAAAAGTCGTGAAATAAAAATATTATTGGGCCAAACTTGATTTGTTTTTTACCTTTCTTTCCAAAATATTGGTCTGCCAAATGACTTTTTTACCCTCAAAGACACAACATGTATCACATAGGGATAATTGAATGTCTTTTTAGGTCACAAGCCTTCTTTAACAAAATTTGGATAGGCCTCATACAAAGGGATACGATACCTAGGACCGAGCCCCGCTAGGTCTAAATAACATGATGAAAATAAAAATGACTTAAAGGCTGACCTAAGTTTGGGGTTCACTAACAAGGCAATTCGAGGGAGTGTATGGTCGATAATGACTTCTCAAGCTTTTCACCCACTCCATACGTTTGACGGCCCCCCTCCTATATTAAGGGTAACTCAACAAAGAATTTGTGCATCATGATGCGTACTCCGAGACTTGTTGCATAAAGAAACTCATGGTTATGCAAATGATGACATTTTATAAAGCAACAACATATTAAGAAAAGCAATAAATAAATAACTAACAAAACAAGGAAATAAGACAAACAAAGCAAATAAAGAGAACAAACACCTCAACAGGATATCCTAAAAGTCAACAAGATCAAGTACCAGCTCGAACCTGCAAGGAAATAAGACAAACAAAGCAAATAAAGAGAACAAACACCTCAACAAAATATCCTTAAAGTCAACAAGATCAAGTACCAGCTCGAACCGGCAACTCCCCAACAGAGTTGCCAGAAATGTTACACCCCCTATTTACCAAACATCACTTAACCCTCCTAAAATAATAAAAAGATTTAGTAAAGCTAGAAAAAGGTTTTCAATATTTGAAAGTGATAAAGAATTGTGTTCAAAAGTAAATAACTCAGAGTCGCCACCTGACATTGATTTCGGTATATCATGCCACCATTTAAAAAATAGATTTTCCTTTAAAATATTTTTGGACTCCAAAACTAAGTCCGCACTAGAGATTCGGATAAGGGGGTTCATTTGACTCCCGGAGAAGGTGTTATGCATTCGCCAAGTCCCATGGCTAGTACGGTTTCATACTTGATTTAGTCGGATTTTAAAATACTCAAGATGAGGTAAGATCACGAAAAAGCAAAATAAGCACACACGAAGCTCGAGGTCGTCCCCACCAAATAAAAGAAAACAAAATGAAAATAACAGCTACGAGTTCTACTTTTAGCCTCCAAATAGAAGTACTTCGAGGAATACCCTGGATAAAATATATACAAATTGCACGGGGCATTCCCCAGATAACGTTAACTAACGGAACGATCTCTCGCCTCAAAATTAACAAAAATTCTAATGCTTGACTACACAAGTGTTGCCGGCCTAAGCATACTTCTAGCGACTTTCAAAAAAATAAAGTTAAAATAACAAGAACTATTTTAGATGCAGAATACTTTTAATTTTGTTTGCCCTAACTCCCACGACATATTCAGCTTATTTGCATCCTTACTACTATTTTTTATATAGATTTTATAAATAATAACGAATAACCGAGAGAATTAATCCAAACTAAAGGTGGCTAACGGGTCAACCGGTCCGGGCCGGGCCGGATTTTTTTCGACCCGCCGGGTTCCGGTCCGAGCCGGGCTGGGTCGAAATAGTAACGGGTTTTAACGGGCTGGGTTGTTCCGGGTTTAAATTGAACCATACGGGTTACGGGTTGATAGGGGCCGGGTGGGCCGGGTTTAGTATATTTTCAATTTTTTATGAAATTAAGTATAACTATTAAGTTCTAACTTAATTAATACTTTGTAATAATTGAATGAATACAAGTAAGATGGGAAAAAAATGCACTTATTGCAAGTGCTACTTTATTTCTCAATTTCAAATGTTTAAGTGGAAAATGAAATATTTACATTTTTTATAGTGAAGTTGTAATTTCAAATGTTTTGCATCGCCTTAGCAAGTTCATTAGTTCATCACTTCATCTTCATCATAATCAATATCTCCGATCTCTAAAACAAATATCAAACATACTAAAAGTCAAAAACTTACAAATTATTGCTTCCCAAAATTATTAACCCATTTTATAGGATGGACAGCTCTCATATGTCTTGTAAGTGTTCCAGTCCCTCTTAAATTTCCTTCGGTCAAATGTTGAAAAGTTTCGTTACAAAATTTGCACTTAACACTATTAATACCTTCTATTATTTCAAAAAAATTACATACCGGACTTCTTCTTTTACGATTAGAAGTCGGGTCATTACTATTACTACCAGAAGCTACAGGACTAGCATCATTAAACATATTGTAAAAATGAAATATAAGCTTAAATTAAATATGCTATTGTAATATTATAAGAGAAAGAGTTGGAGGGAGTGCACCGAATAACCGAATTCGACAATAAATTGAGCACTTGATCAAATATGAAATCTTGCAAATTGAAGGGAAGAGAGATAGATTGATAATTTGAGAATTAAGAATTTAAGATTAAGATAAGAATTTTGAGTGAATAAATGAAGAAGAGATGCGGGTATTTATAGATTTTAAGAAGGGTTAATATTGTAAATTAATAAATACAAAAAATAATGAAAAAATGGCCATTTTTGTAAAATAAGCCGTTGCCAACGGAAATGTGGGCCCCATCATTTCAAAAATAAAAAAATAAAAAAAAAAGTTACCGTTGAATCGGGCCGGTCCGGTCCGGGCTGTATCGGCTCCGGTACTGTTCACGTTACCGGGCCGGTCCGGTCCGGTTCGGAGTAAAAAAATTCTTAACGGACCAACCCCCTACCCCTTTGAACCCAGCCCAGCCCAGCCCCCACCTACCGGTCCGGTCCGGTCCCAGGTTGTACCGGTCCGGTCCGGGCCGGTCCCGGGTCCACCCGGCCCGGTTGACGGGCTTAATCCAAACAATGAAATTTCAGATTCACGACATCAAAGTACTTCGGATAACCAACAATAGATAACGCATTCAATTTCAACTTCAAATCATTGATAAGATCAAATAGCAAGCCAAAAGAGATTAGAGAACTAGAGCAAGAGCCAGACCTTTCACTGAATTCGAAGCTAAAATTCAAAAGACAAATGGAAGATGACCATAATCGGAAAGATAGACAGGGATACGGCGACCTCAACGGAACAGCAGATCGGCATCGAAAAATCAAAACAAACACGACTGCAATCACACTCCATCGCATTCCATGGTTTCAAAACAGAAAATAAGAAGAAGAAGCTCGCTAAACCAAGATATCTGACCTTCTTCTTATGACTGTATGTGTGTGTTTCTGGTGTGGTTGCCGGTTTCTGGCAACTCGTCGGCAAGGCAGTATCGGAACGTGTGGGATCAGTCAGTTGGGTTCTGCCGGCATTTATGATTTTTGATAGCAGCCCGCACTGGCTGGGAAAGGAGAAAATCGATGCCAGCAGGTTGAAGATGAAGAAACTGGCAAGGCTTGCTGGTTTCCAACGAAATTTAGGTTGAAAATGGAAGGTCGTTTTGAGTGAAGTTCAGGCGGTCTGATGGCTGGTCGACGGCGAAAATTAGAGGGAGTTAGCTGGTTAGTTCGTGTGAGGTCGTGGCGTAATTGGGGTGGTCGTGAGTAAGAAGGTGGCGATTGTTATTCTGAAGAAGAAGCGCGGCGGAGGAGGCTTAAGGTGGTTCGGAAGCGGCTACCTAGAGAGAAGCTAGAGTTTTTTGTTATTTTTCTTCATTGTTGTCTAAGGTTGAAGAAGAAGATGAAGTAGCTAGGGTTGTTCTCTTGTCTTCTCTAAGGAAGAAGGTTGCTGATTAAAAGAAAGGGGGTAGCTGGGCTAGGTCTTAAAGATTTGGGTGGGGGTAATGGGCTAACAAGATTGTGCTTCAAAATTGGCAATTTATGCTTAAAATGGTCTTTTAAAAATTCAATTTAAATACCTATAAAAACGTAAAACTCTTAATTGATTTTGATAATATATTAATATTAAAAATAAAAACTAAAAACTAAAGTTGAAACTATTTTTTATAATTTCAAAGATTATATTAAAATAAAAATAGGTTCAAAGCAATATATCCTTCTAAAAATACCTAATATTGAATTAAATATAGAAATATGAAACTATTTTTTTTGTATTTTTTAATTTTGTGATAAAAATAATGCAAAAGAGTCGAAATTAGTTGAAATAACTATATTAGGTCTAAATTAAGTATTTAAGTGCTAAAATATGTAAAATCTTACGGAGGGTCAAAGATGACATGTCTACGTCACTTTCTCAATATAAGCATATAGATCACATGTCTACGTCACTTTCTCAATATAAGCATATTCTATTTTCTTTCCATCACTAATGAGGAATAATTGCTCTTTTCAAAGCGTAAGGGAGCTTACTTTCCCTTCACATTTCTTCCCTCCGTTTTTCATTCACCAAACTTCAATTCCAACCGTTTCTGCTACTCAAGTTAATAAATAATAATATCCAAATTTACTGTTAAATATTTATTAGTAGTAGATTTACATATATAAAGTGTGGATAACAACAATGACTTCACGTGATTTCATAAGATACAAGCATGTGTGTAGCCTCAAGCTGAAGCTGAATTTGCTATAGAATAGTCCAACAGTCATATGAACAAGGACTAGGACCACAAGATTCCATAAGGTTATGGTATTTTTATCAAATAAGTTGTACCAATCCATCATTTTTAGTACCCTTGTGAGCTTGGTCTTACAAATTCCAGTAAGTGCATGAGTATCTTTGCTCGTGATTCTGCAGTGTACACTATTGTCAGTTATTCTTTTCTCTCCCTATTATTAAAGTCTGCCCATAGTGAGAGAAGCATTGAGAATTTGAAGTTTATTGGTTTCTACAGTAATTTCATATACAATAGTAACTATCAACGTACTTGGTTTCAACTATTGAGCGAAGTACTCGTATGTATTTAGTAATTTTCTTATATAAATATAAGGTTTAAGCAAAATTTTTTGAGTGTACATGACCCAATATCTAAGGCCAAAATACATAATTGACCTGTCTGTCGAAACTAATTCGCTAGCTAAAAAATATATAAAATATGAATACTATAAATATATTATATCGAATATTATTTTTACGAGCGGTTAGAAATACTCATTTCTCAATACCGAACACTAGAGATCCAACCCTGCAGCTATGGCCTCCATACACTCGCGTTAGCTTTAGTCAATTTACGCTCGAATTTCTTAAAGACAAAAATAGTAGCACATTGTTGCGGACCGCGCAATTTGATAGCCCAATCGACCACAATCTTGGGCTAGTGAGCCAACATAAGGCCAAGAGTCCTAGCTTGGCCCAATTCCGGAACATTCTAAGCAACTCTAGATTCCGGAACATTCTAGACAACTCTAGCCCATTTGAGCTTGTAAATATTCTAGAACTCTCTAGAGCTTTCTAGAACTTTCTAGAACTCTCTAGAACTCTCTAGAACTTTCTAGAACACTCTAGAATTCTCCATAGAATTTTAGCACACGTACCTAGCTAGAAAGTAGTAGAAATCTCTAGAATTCTCCATAGAATTCTAGAACTTGTACCTAGCTAGAAAGTAATAAAACTCTCTAGAATCTCTAGAGCTTGGCAAACCTCCCCTATAAATATGGGATGTCATTTGACATAAAGAACATACAACAAGAAGCAAATACTGCTACAAGCAACTCAAGCATTGTAATTCTCTCTTAAGTGCAATACAAGTTCTTATTTGCCTCCATTGCTTTCTTCTCTAGTTCGAGAAGCGCTAGGCTTACTTAACAACCTTTGGCAAAGTTGTCTAAGTGCCTCACGGGTTAGCTGTGCAAAATACTCATCCCGTGACAAGTGGTATCAGAGCTAAGGTTTGCACCCGCGCAAGTTAGCTCACAAAGTAATGGCCAACACTTCGAACATAGCACAAGAGGGTGTTGTTGGTGTGGATGTTCCACCGGAGCAAAGCCGCGGCCGTGACGTAGAACGAGACCAAGGCAAGAATCGTAGCAAGTCCACGACCCCATCTGTGGATGCATTGGAGCCTCGTGTGAACACTCTCAAAAATATATTCTCCACCACTCAAGAAAGCCTCGAGGGATTGGAGGAACGAGTGGATGGTCTCGAGGGGGAATATGCCGAGTTCACGGTGGCAAAAAAGGCACTCGTCCAAGAACAAGCGAACCTTCTCCGAGGGGAGTTTCGTTCATTTCATGACGAGTTGCTAAAACTTCGTAGTTTTGTCCAGGACGAACTACGTGCTGTCCGCGCGGAAGTGGACTGAAGACCGCTCGGATTGGGCATGGCACAAGCGCACACTCTCTTCAAGTCCAGCTTCCGCCAGCTCGAGTGATGCGCGCCGCATTGACGTGCCAAAGCCCGACACCTACGATGGCACATAAAATGCAACCATCATGGACAACTTCCTATTTGGGCTTGATCAATACTTCGATGCCGTTGGTGTACGAGATGAGGCATCGAAAGTGGGCGCTGCACCCACTTATCTTATGTTAGAAACTACGCTTTACGCTAGAGGGGGGGTGAATAGCGTATTAATAGAATTTAGCGTTTTCTTGCGGAATTTGAACTTTGCAGGAAGTAAAATAAATGCAGAAAAATAAACTTACACAAAGATGTATACTGGTTGGCCACCAACGTGGTTAGTCCAGTCCCCGAGAGACTCTCTCGAGATTTTTCACTATCTTGTTAAGCTTAAGGGTGCTCAACAAACCGTTACACACTTGAGGACACAAGCCTCAAACAGTTGCTCGGAGATCGCAATCTCAAAGACTTCACCCAAGGAAACGCAAGTTCCTTGAAACAAGAGAATCGCAATTCTCTTACAAGTATATCAAATACTTGGACACTCACTTAACTAAAGTACTCCTTATTGAGTAGATATGAGTAAAAGAATATGTTCAAGATCACAACAACTTTAAGCAATAATATGGCTCTCAAAAGTTTTATGAAATGAGTAGAAAATGAAGAACAATTGAATGAAAGCTTATAGCAATGTAATGATCAGTTTGTGTATGTTGTTGTTTTTTAAAACACTGAAATGAAGCTGTATTTATAGTTGAAAAAGTTGGTTCAACCGTTGTCTAATTGCCAATTAAGAGTTGCTGAAATTACGCAGTGATAATCGATTATTAAGACCAAACAATCGATTATCTGCCAGTCAGTCTAAAAATCAATCCCAGATTTAACGCTTCACAATCGATTATACATAATCTATAATCGATTAATGGCAATATTTAAAATCAGATAATCGATTACACTAAGTTCATAATCGATTACTTTAGCAACGTTCTAAAAATCATTTCCGGATTTTAAGCAAAACATCGATTATATAAAATCAATAATCGATTACTTCAGCAACGTTCTAAAAATCATTTCCAGATTTTAAGCAGAACATCGATTATATAAAATCAATAATCGATTACCTTATGGTATTTGAAAATCATTTGACAACGGCCAGCTTCAACAATCGATTGTCCTTTGCAACAATCGATTATTTGTTATTTTCTGAAAATCATAAAACTTACTGTCTCAGTGATAATCGATTATCTAAAGACATAATCGATTACTTAATTAAATTTAAAATCACTGGAAGACATCAACTCAACACAATCGATCACCATTAGTTCATAATCGATTATTTTGAGTATTGACAAACTTTACCTCAACAACAATCGATTGTCATTTGTTCACAATCGATTATCATGCAGATTTGGAAAAACCTGATGTTCACTGTCTTACTCACAATCGATTACCATTAATTCATAATCGATTGTCATGCAGTCTTGGCTCAGAAACAATCGATTATCATAAGTACATAATCGATTATTTTAGCCCAGATTTTTGAGGCATGTTTAGAAAACATTTTGTCTAATGTAAATATGCATGATTTAAAATATTTTTGACACAGAATTAACTATGCATGATTTTGGAAAATAGTTTTATGAGAGAGGCCATACTATGAGTCAAGTTATAGGATCGAGATTACAATTTAGAACAACTCAATAACAATTAAAAGCTATATCTTGAACTTCAATCTTATTCGCAACCATTGTGCGCTTGTACTTGAATTCCGTCATATATCAATTTTTGCTTCGTTTGTCATTCATCAAAACCTACAAAAGAGTACACGTTTAGTATATTGCATTGAGAACGTGTTTCTAACAATTTCCCCCTTTTTGATAATGGCAAACATTAAGCGGGATATGCAATTTATGCAAAAGATATTGACAATTCAAGACAAGTAACAATTATGCAATTTTGTTCTTGTTCCCCCTCAATTTTAGAGTTCCCCCTCAATTTAAGAGTTCCCCCTCAATTTTAGCTTATAAGCAATAATCAATGAATTAAGAGGTGGTGCATACCCAATATCCCGTTTTCTTCCCCCTTTTGCCATTAGCAAAAAAATAGTAAGGAAAGATGCAAAAAGATGAAATAAACAAGGTTTATTTATTGGAAAAAAAGAGGGTACATCAATGGGAACCAAAGAGAACAACAGCAAAAACCACACAAAACAAAAAAAATTTATTCATTTCCGTCGTTGTCCGCCTCGTTATCCGGCGCTGCTTCAAAAGGAACGAGAGCTGCATATGGATAATTGACATGATCAAAGTATCCATGGATCTCATGAGTGAGTTGAGAAAGCTGGTCGAATATGGTTTGGAGAGTAGGCTCTTGGGACGAACGAGCACGACGGGGTGGACGACTTGAAGAAGGAGCTGGAGCATGATCACCATCATGATGGAAAGAAGACTCCGAGATTTCCCAAATTTTGGTACTCCTTTTGAGAGGACCATTTTCCGTGACAAATCCGGATGCTTCAAGGAAGTTCATAATGAGGAGGGCATAAGGAAGAGGCATGTCATCACCGATGGCATCGAGCATATGAATTTTGATGAGCCGACACCAATTTATTTTGGCTCCGGTGACAATGGCATGCAAAAGTTTGGTATCCTCCTGGGAGATGGTGGTGTGATTGTGCCGTCTAGGCTTGAGGACTCGGGTGATGAAGTAAAGAATCAACCGGTAGTTTGGATTCATTCCCGTTATGGTAGGACGACGGGTAGAGATAGATGGATCATAGGAGGTTATACCGGCTTGGTGGAGAAGGATGGTTTCATCAAAGAGAGCCCCGGCCTTATCAATATACCGGTAAAGGTCTTCACCTTCATTGGGAAGGCGGGCAATGGTGTGGAGATTCTCTTCAGAGAGAAGAATTTGAACCCCATTAATGGAGGTGACAAGTTCGCCATCTTCATCTTTATGGAGGTTTGAGTAAAAAGCTTGAACGAGAGTTGTGTTTATGTGAGGATGAGTGAGAAGCAAGAAGTCATATAGTTGACACTCCTTTAACATATTTGCGGCAGGGGTGAAAGGCTCAAGGAGTTTACTATTTGAGAACCGAGGAGGAAGAATGGTGCGTTTCTCAAATTTTGATAGGAACCTTGTGAGTTTATTTTCAGTTTCAAAGAACAAGGCGGAACCGTCTTGGTATGGAAAATTTAAAGGAGGAGGGGCGGTTGAGGCTGATGCGCCATGTTTGGATCGGGAACGTTTTGAAGATCGTCCAGACATGTTAGGAGAAAGACTGCTGGAATTTGGCAAAGAAAATAGAAGAGATTTAGCTTTTGAATACTAGAGATAGTGCTTGAGTGGGTGAATGTGAGCTCTTATGATGCCTATTTATAGAGAAAGGATTATCAAGCATTGAATGGAGACATTTGCTGAGATTTTGGTTTAGGAGCAGTCAGAAAACGGTAAGAATTAAAATTACTGACCGTTAGATAATCGATTATTGAACTGAAATAATCGATTGTATTTACTGTTTGATTGAGATTTTGAATCTGACAAATCGATTCTTGAGTCAAACGGTAAAAGATTTGAATGAAATAATCGATTGTTAAATTTTGGTAATCGACTATGGAGCATTTAAGACCTGACAGGAATCGATTGAGGAGCCAAACGGTAACAAAAAATTAATATGAAGTAATCGATTGTCAATTCTTGGTAATCGATTATTTAGGGAACTAATTTGATACAGTGAACTTGGAGAATATCAGAATTTGTCAAATAATCGATTGTATGAAAAAATAATCGATTGTTGTAGAAAGCATTGCTGAATGACTGAGGCGGAAATCGATTATGCAATTTAGGAAGTAAAAAATTAAACACAGATGCATAATAGTAATAATCAGTCATAAACAATCGATTATTGATACTGATAATCGATGTACTGCACAGAAAATAATCGATTAGTGGCTTGAAATAGTCGATTATTTTGTGCTAAAACTTCATAATTCCCCCTACCTTTGAGGTGATACCTGCAAAATAGATTTAAACGTCTCCGACGCTCAAGTTAGTAATTTATAGCGAAATTAATAAATTACACTAGTGTTAACAAGTAATGCCGTGAACTCTTAAGAATTGTGTCCTAGAGTGTTCTTAAGAGAGTTTCGGGTACTTACCTTTTCTCCAACATCGCCAATTACCTGTTTGAGAGGATGATCCTTGATCGTTCTCCACTCGTTAGGCGTATTTATTCGTTTTTCTAATTGTGGCGCTTCTTCCGTTGGTTGTTCCCCAATTTCATTTTTGTTTTCCTTTGAAGGTTCTTCTTGGATTTTATCTTTCAAGCTATCCAAGATACCTGCAAGATCAAAACCGGTTTCCTTTCTCGCCAAGCGAGTATTATCTTCGGAAAACACAACATGAGGGGATTCCTCCACAATTTGGGTTCTTTTGTTAAAGATCCTATATGCTTTGCTACGTGAGGAATAACCAATGAAAATACCTTCATCCGATTTAGCATCAAACTTACCCAATTGGTCCTTCCCATTATTGTGAACAAAACATTTACAACAAAAAACACGTAAATGAGAAATGTTGGGTTTTCTACCCTTATAAAGTTCATATGGGGTTTTCATGAGTATCGGCCGAATTGCTGCTCTATTTAAAACATAGCAAGCGGTACTCATGGCGTCCGCCCAAAAATATTTGGGAATCTTAGCTTCGTCGAGCATGGTTCCAGCCATCTCTTCGAGACACCTATTTTTCCTTTCCACCACCCCATTTTGTTGTGGTGTCCGTGGAGCGGAAAAGGTGTGTTCGATTCCGAGTTCGTCACAAAAATCCGCAAAGAGATTGTGATCAAACTCTCCCCCATGATCACTTCTAATCGAAGTGACGGTCGATTCCTTTTCGTTTTGAACACGCTTAAGGAAATACTTGAAATTTTGAAAAGCATCACTTTTATTTGCAAGAAATAGAGTCCAAGTAAATCTAGAAAAGTCATCAACAATTACAAAAACATATTTATTTTTACCAAGACTTTCAATACGAGAGGGACCAAATAATTCCATGTGAAGTAATTGCAAAGGTCTAGACGTTGAAACAATATTCTTGGATTTAAAAGATGCTTTGGTTTGCTTCCCAAGAATCGCCAATAGAATCATTTTCAACCTTTAAACTGGGAAGACCAACTACTAAGTTTTGAGAAAGAAGCTTGTTCAAAAGATGCATGTTCATGTGTGCTACTCTACGATGCCATAGCCAAGAGTTATCCTCTTTGCTTACTAAACAATCAACATATTCGGGTGAGGAGTTTGCAAGATCAACCATATAGATATTATCAATTCTAAAACCACGAAGTATGATCTTGAAATCACTACGTCTAAATACAAGACATTCATCCGAATTAAATAGAGCAAGATTTCCCTTGTCACATAATTGGCTTATGCTCAAGAGATTATGCTTCAAACCTTTCACAAGTAGTATATGTTTAATAGAGGAGTTTTCGTCCTTACCGACCGAACCAATGCCGATGATTTTTCCTTTATTGTTATCACCAAATGTGACACTTCCTCCTTCTTTGTGCTCTAGTTGAAGGAATTTGGATTCATCTCCCGTCATGTGTTTGGAGCATCCACTATCAAGGTACCATAGTACACTTGATCCCTTCAAGCACACCTACAAAACAAATTAATGTTCTTTAGGTACCCATGCCATCTTGGGTCCTTGAGGGTTAGGCATGTTATAATGATGCAATTGATTTATATGTCTATGACGAGTAAAGCAAGCGGGAGCAATATGACCAATACGTCTACAATAATGACAAATCACGTTGGGATTATGCATTTTTCTAGGTACATAAGAACTAGATGAATGAAGGTTGCTTACTCTACTTTGAACACCATTGTTTCTCCTATTATGAGCTCTAGGAGGTTCACAAGTTTGTCTAAAATATGCATCATTTCTAGAATATCTATTTCTAGGTGGAGGGTCATTTCTTGGTCTTCTAAATTGTTCAAGGTTTGGCCTAAAATATGCATCATTTCTAGGTCTTCTAGCATTTTCACTATTTGGTCTAACATGCAAGTTATTTCTAGGATTTCTACTTCTAGGATAAGCATTTTGGTTATTAGTCCTAGGTTGAGCTCTAGGTTGTTGTGGTTTAGCACCAACCTTTTCTTCATTCTTGAATCCTATTCCATGTTTAGTTGATTTTAGATTAACAAGCACATCATTCAAGTTTTTATGCGAAGAATTAAACTTATCTAATGTGCCTTTAAGTCTAGCTACTTCATTCTTAAGAAGCACACAAGAAGAACAGTTTCTAGTAGAACCTCCAGGTTTATCAGCACTTCTTTTTCCATAAAACCTTTTTTCCTCTTTTAGCTTCTCATTTTCGAAAACCAGTTTTTCTAATTCTTTTTCTTTTAATGAAAGCTGTGTTTGAAAATCTTTTTCTTTTAGAGAAGCGCTTTCTTTAACACTTTTGATAGTTTTTGAAGCTTTGATAAATTCAGCATATAGTTCATCAAAAGCATTTCTCATTTCATCAAGAGTAAAGAAATTTTGAGAAGAGATTTGACTTACCTCGTCTTTGCCGTCTTCTTGAGCCATGAGACATAAATTTGCTGCTTCATCGTCTTCTTCTTCGCTTGCTTCATCTCCGGAATCTCCTCCCCAAGAGATGTATGCACGTTGCTTTTTGAAGGGTTTCTTCTCCTATTTGATGTTAGGGCAATTTGATTTTATGTGCCCGGTTTCTCCGCATTCATAGCATTTTAGTTGATCGCCTTGCTTTTTGTTCTTGCGTTCATACTCTTTGCGTATGAATTTTTGAAACCTTTTGATAACGAGTCCAAACTCGTTGTCACCTTCCTCATCAATTTGTGGTTGGCTAGCCTTTAGAGCAATCCTTTGCCTTCTTTGATCATCAACAAACGGGTTAAGTATAGTTGATTCATAGGTTTTGAGATTACCTCTTAATGCGTCAATTGTGACATTTGTGACGCCAATGGATTCTTGGATTGCATCGGCCTTTGATCGCCATGCCGGAGTGAGACTTCTGAGGATCTTCCGGACAAGTTCTCTATCCGTAAACGTCTTTTTGAGGGCGTGTAGATCATTCACGATCATTGAGAATCGCTCAAACATTTCGTCTACTTTCTCTTCTTCCTTCATGTGGAATAGTTCATAAGAGTGAGTTAAGAAATCAATTTTAGCTTCTCGTACCTGGTCGGTTCCTTCGTATGTCACTTCAAGCTTATCCCACATTTCTTTTGCTGTTTTGCAGCATGATATCTTCCTGTAGTCGTTAGCATTAACAGCACAATATAATAAATTTATAGCTTTGGCATTATTTTGAACCTTACGAATATCCTCCGCGGTATATTCCTCTTCGGTCTTTGGAACCCATTCGTCTTCCACCTTCTTGGTTGGGATTTGGTTTCCATTGGTGAATACTTTCCACAAATGAAAGCTATTTGATTGCACAAAGATTTGCATCCTCTCCTTCCAGTATGAGTAGTTTGTGCCGTTGAATAGAGGAGGTCGTGTAGAGCATTGTCCTTCTTCAATTCCTGCAAAAGAGTCAAGAGTAGAAGCCATGGATGGTTCTCTCAAACGGTTAAGTTTTCAGAGAGTTGGGCTCTGATACCAATTGTTAGAAACTACGCTTTACGCTAGAGGGGGGTGAATAGCGTATTAATAGAATTTAGCGTTTTCTTGCGGAATTTAAACTTTGCAGGAAGTAAAATAAATGCAGAAAAATAAACTTACACAAAGATGTATACTGGTTGGCCACCAACGTGGTTAGTCCAGTCCCCGAGAGACTCTCTCGAGATTTTTCACTATCTTGTTAAGCTTAAGGGTGCTCAACAAACCGTTACACACTTGAGGACACAAGCCTCAAACAGTTGCTCGGAGATCGCAATCTCAAAGACTTCACCCAAGGAAACGCAAGTTCCTTGAAACAAGAGAATCGCAATTCTCTTACAAGTATATCAAATACTTGGACACTCACTTAACTAAAGTACTCCTTACTGAGTAGATATGAGTAAAAGAATATGTTCAAGATCACAACAACTTTAAGCAATAATATGGCTCTCAAAAGTTTTATGAAATGAGTAGAAAATGAAGAACAATTGAATGAAAGCTTATAGCAATGTAATGATCAGTTTGTGTATGTTGTTGTTTTTTAAAACACTGAAATGAAGCTGTATTTATAGTTGAAAAAGTTGGTTCAACCGTTGTCTAATTGCCAATTAAGAGTTGCTGAAATTACGCAGTGATAATCGATTATTAAGACCAAACAATCGATTATCTGCCAGTCAGTCTAAAAATCAATCCCAGATTTAACGCTTCACAATCGATTATACATAATCTATAATCGATTAATGGCAATATTTAAAATCAGATAATCGATTACACTAAGTTCATAATCGATTACTTTAGCAACGTTCTAAAAATCATTTCCGGATTTTAAGCAAAACATCGATTATATAAAATCAATAATCGATTACTTCAGCAACGTTCTAAAAATCATTTCCAGATTTTAAGCAGAACATCGATTATATAAAATCAATAATCGATTACCTTATGGTATTTGAAAATCATTTGACAACGGCCAGCTTCAACAATCGATTGTCCTTTGCAACAATCGATTATTTGTTATTTTCTGAAAATCATAAAACTTACTGTCTCAGTGATAATCGATTATCTAAAGACATAATCGATTACTTAATTAAATTTAAAATCACTGGAAGACATCAACTCAACACAATCGATCACCATTAGTTCATAATCGATTATTTTGAGTATTGACAAACTTTACCTCAACAACAATCGATTGTCATTTGTTCACAATCGATTATCATGCAGATTTGGAAAAACCTGATGTTCACTGTCTTACTCACAATCGATTACCATTAATTCATAATCGATTGTCATGCAGTCTTGGCTCAGAAACAATCGATTATCATAAGTACATAATCGATTATTTTAGCCCAGATTTTTGAGGCATGTTTAGAAAACATTTTGTCTAATGTAAATATGCATGATTTAAAATATTTTTGACACAGAATTAACTATGCATGATTTTGGAAAATAGTTTTATGAGAGAGGCCATACTATGAGTCAAGTTATAGGATCGAGATTACAATTTAGAACAACTCAATAACAATTAAAAGCTATATCTTGAACTTCAATCTTATTCGCAACCATTGTGCGCTTGTACTTGAATTCCGTCATATATCAATTTTTGCTTCGTTTGTCATTCATCAAAACCTACAAAAGAGTACACGTTTAGTATATTGCATTGAGAACGTGTTTCTAACATCTTAGAGGCGAGGCACAACTATGGTGGCGTCGCAAGCATGGCGAGATGGGCAAGGGTATATGCACCATCGACACTTGGACCGACTTCAAGCAAGAACTTCGAAAGCAATTCGCCCCAAGCAATGCGGAAAAGGAAGCACGAGCGCGCTTACGTCGCCTAAAACAATCGGGTAGTACGCGGGACTACATCAATGAGTTTACTACCCTTATGTTGGAGATAAACGACATGTCCGACAAGGATTCCCTCTTCTACTTCCAAGATGGCCTCAAGGATTGGGCCAAGACCGAGCTTGATAGGCGTGGCGTTCAAACACTTGACGATGCCATCACCGTTGCAGAATCACTCACCGAGTACTCTACCCAATCCAAAGACAAAAAGGCCAACCAAGGCAAAGGTGGGGGAGAGAGTCGCAAGGACAAGATCAACAGCCGCAAAGATTGGGGGCAGAAAAAGCCTCCCAGCAACAGGAGTGGGCAAGGTAGATCGGAGGGCAAGAAGGAGGCATCGGAACCGCGAAGCCCATGCTTCATATGCAATGGCCCTCATTGGGTACGCGACTGTCCGGAGAAGAAGTCGCTCAACGCTCTTGCCGCCCAACTAAAGAGCAATCCCACATCGTCCTCGGAGGAACCCAACCCCGCATGGGTTCTCTCCAACGCCTTGGTGCACTTAATCGCCAACAACCCACACCCGTTAAGAAGGGGCTCATGTATGTTAGCGGCAAGGTAAATGGCCAGTCTGTTCACGCAATGATTGACACGGGAGCGACAGACAACTTCGTGTCCATAGACGAGGCCAAGCGCTTAGGCCTCAAGACCACCAAGGAAGGAGGCATCATGAAGGCAGTAAACTCACACGTCGAGCCAATTGCGGGAACTGCACAAGGCGTGCAACTAACGCTCGGAACGTGGAGTGGAAAGGTCGATTTCTCTATTGTGCCCATCGATGACTTCAAGATGGTCCTTGGCATGGAATTCTTCGACCAAGCACATGCCTTCCCACAGCCCGCTACAAACTCCCTAAGCATACTCGACGGGAGCAAGTCATGCATGGTACTCGTGGAGAGAGGAAAGCCCGAGGAGAAGACCCTCTCCGCCATGCAATTCAAGAAGGCTTACAAGAAGGACCCAAGCTTCTTGGTCTCCAACCGGGAACTGAACGAGGAAGGAAATAGCGAAATGTCGCCAAGCCAAGTCCCTCCACGAATTCAATCCATCCTTAATAAGTGCAAGGATGTGATGCTGCCTGAACTTCCGAAGAAGCTCCCCCCTGGCGAGAGGTAGATCATCCAATCGAGCTGGAACAAGGCGTGAAGCCACCAGCCTTCGTGTCCTACCGCATGGCGCCACCTGAATATGAAGGAAAAAGCCCCGCGGCACATAAGCTCGCCCGCGAATGGAATGAGGAAGCGAACATCACGCGAGCCTACCTCGACAAAGCCGCAAGAAAAATAAAGAAATGGGAGGATACAAGGAGACGACATGTTGAATACAAGGAAGGTGATCAAGTCATGATCAAGCTCCTACCCCAACAGTTCAAGACATTACGGAAAGTCCACAAGGGGTTAGTGAGACGCTATGAGGGACCCTTCCAAGTTGTTCGACGTGTGGGCAGCGTCTCATATCAACTCCAGCTTCCGCCAAGACTCAAGATCCATCCCATGTGAGTCTTCACAAGCCCTATCACGAAGACATGGGAGACCCAAGTCGCGGAAAATCGAGCCGTGCACCAACCGCCGTTGTCACCGCATGCGACAAAGATGTGGACTACATCATTGCGGATCGCGTTGTTTCGAGAAGGGGCGTGCCAGCACATAATGAGTACTTGGTAAAGTGGAAAGACCTCCCCAAGAGCGAATCCACATGGGAACGGGAAGACGATCTTTGGCAATTTGCTGAGCACATCCAGAATTTCAAGCACGAGAGCGCGACGAGGACGCCGCGAGCTTAGGTGGGGGAGGATGTTGCGGACCGCCCAATTTGATAGCCCAATAGCCCACAATCTTGGGCTAGTGAGCCAACATAAGGCCAAGAGTCCTAGCTTGGCCCAATTCCGGAACATTCTAAGCAACTCTAGATTCCGGAACATTCTAGACAACTCTAGCCCATTTGAGCTTGTAAATATTCTAGAACTCTCTAGAGCTTTCTAGAACTTTCTAGAACTCTCTAGAACTCTCTAGAACTTTCAAGAACACTCTAGAATTCTCCATAGAATTTTTTTAGCACACGTACCTAGCTAGAAAGTGGTAGAACTCTCTAGAATTCTCCATAGAATTCTAGAACTTGTACCTAGCTAGAAAGTCATAAAACTCTCTAGAATCTCTAGAGCTTGGCAAACCTCCCCTATAAATATGGGATGTCATTTGACATAAAGAACATACAACAAGAAGCAAATACTACTACAAGCAACTCAAGCATTGTAATTCTCTCTTAAGTGCAATACAAGTTCTTATTTGCCTCCATTGCTTTCTTCTCTAGTTCGAGAAGCGCTAGGCTTACTTAACAACCTTTGGCAAAGTTGTCTAAGTGCCGCACGGGTTAGCTGTGCAAAATACTCATCCCGTGACAAGTGGTATCAGAGCTAAGGTTTGCACCCGCGCAAGTTAGCTCACAAAGTAATGGCCAACACTTCGAACATAGCACAAGAGGGTGTTGTTGGTGTGGATGTTCCACCGGAGCAAAGCCGCGGCCGTGACAGAGAACGAGACCAAGGCAAGAATCGTAGCAAGTCCACGACCCCATCTGTGGATGCATTGGAGCCTCGTGTGAACACTCTCGAAAATATATTCTCCGCCACTCAAGAAAGCCTCGAGGGATTGGAGGAACGAGTGGATGGTCTCGAGGGGGAATATGCCGAGTTCACGGTGGCAAAAAAGGCACTCGTCCAAGAACAAGCTAACCTTCTCCGAGGGGAGTTTCGTTCATTTCATGACGAGTTGCTAAAACTTCGTAGTTTTGTCCAGGACGAACTACGTGCTGTCCGCGCGGAAGTGGACTGAAGTCCGCTCGGATTGGGCATGGCACAAGCGCACACTCTCTTTAAGTCCAGCTTCTGCCAGCTCGAGTGATGCGCGCCGCATTGACGTGCCAAAGCCCGACACCTACGATGGCACATAAAATGCCACCATCGTGCACAACTTCCTATTTGGGCTTGATCAATACTTCGATGCCGTTGGTGTACGAGATGAGGCATCGAAAGTGGGCGCTGCACCCACTTATCTTAGAGGCGAGGCACAACTATGGTGGCGTCGCAAGCATGGCGAGATGGGCAAGGGTATATGCACCATCGACACTTGGACCGACTTCAAGCAAGAACTTCGAAAGCAATTCGCCCCAAGCAATGCGGAAAAGGAAGCACGAGCGCGCTTACGTCGCCTAAAAATAGTAGCACATTGTTGCGGACCGCCCAATTTGATAGCCCAATCGCCCACAATCTTGGGCTACTGAGCCAACATAAGGCCAAGAGTGCTGGCTTGGCCCAATTCCGGAACATTCTAAGCAACTCTAGATTCCGGAACATTCTAGACAACTCTAGCCCATTTGAGCTTGTAAATATTCTAGAACTTTCTAGAGCTCTCTAGAACTTTCTAGAACTCTATAGAACTCTCTAGAACTTTCTAGAACACTCTAGAATTCTCTATAGAATTCTAGCACACGTACCTAGCTAGAAAGTAGTAGAACTTTCTAGAATTCTCCATAGAATTCTAGAACTTGTACCTAGCTAGAAAGTCATAGAACTCTCTAGAATCTCTAGAGCTTGGCAAACATTGTAATTCTCTCTTAAGTGCAATACAAGTTCTTATTTGCCTCCATTACTTTCTTCTCTAGTTCGAGAAGCTCTAGGCTTACTTAACAACCTTTGGCAAAGTTGTCTAAGTGCCGTACGGGTTAGCTGCGCAAAATACTCATCCCGTGACAACATGCTCTCTGACCAATTGTGCTTCAGTCTGCAAATTATTAAGCTTTTATTTTCTTTGGGCCTATTGAGTTCTCTCACTGAAATACTGTAGCTTATGTCACCAAAAAAGTAGACCGTTTAGATAAGTATCTTCTCGTAATCTTCCCTAGTTAGGCTTTATGTTGTTGGATCCGGGGTAGAGTTAGATGAGCGGAAATGGGTTCTTTTGCGAAAATATTTTACATATATATATATATATATATATATATATATATATATATATATATATATATATATATATATATATATATATATATATATATATATATATATATATATATATAAATTAGTATCAGATAGATTGATATTCTAGCAGAGTAGTTTTAGTATAAATTACTACGGCTTTACTGATGAAAACGAAAGGTGTATTCATGCAATAACCATAATACACGAAGGGAGAGGAATTTATAGGATTTAAACTTTAATCAGGATGTAGGTTCGTGAATAGACGAGATTTGTTTAATACAGTAGGTTTATGGTTAGCATGATAGGCCACACTTGATCACTAATATAAGGGAAATGAACAATCTTATGAAACTTACTAAAGCGATTCCAAAACTGTTGTTTCACTTAGTTATTGGAATCAATTTTACATCGGACAATCGTCCTCTTATCGAGCTAGTTTTAAGGTGTGAGTTAGAACCAAGACTTAATTTGACATGGATCAAAGACAGGTTCGTAGTCGATGTGAGACCAATTGAAGAAGGGGTGGAAACACCCTGAGTCCATGCCATTTTGCATGCTCCAGACAGGATAGTGGAACCCCTGATAGAGTATCATATCTAGGCATGAGGCAGGTAATAAATGGAATGAATCCCATATCGGATCACGATAAGATCCTTGGTATCCTTATAAGGTTTGGGCAATCCTCCTCTTTCAAGATAGTTTTTGGGGTGTAAGTTAGACCCAAAGCTTATTTTGACACTTAGTTAAAAGAATTGATTGATTTCACTAATTACCATTTGCAAAGTACAATTTGATTGTCCTGTATATCATTCACGGGTATGGGGTATATCTGTATATATTCCTCAATCTTAATCACTGAACTAACCCTACCAACAGGGAAATTGCTATGTTGAAAAGGAAAAGGTACATATTCAACATTTTTCTAAATTTTGGGTAGTCATTATGTGATGACTTGACCGGTCGCCTTTAGAATATATGTCCCGTTTTTCAGTTTTTTCCTTCCCTTAAGTTCATTTCTGCTAATTTGGTTTGCCAGGATGTTTGCTAATAGAGTTCAGAGTGTTTTGGGACACTTAGCCCCTAAATGAGAGCTTAAGTGTCGGAAATGGTCCATAATCATAACTGTGTCAATACGACCTCGGAATGGAAAACCGATGGTTCCGTTAGCTTCTTTAGGTGATTTCGGGGTGGGGAGCATGTTCGGAATGTATTTTGGAGGTCCGTAACTCAATTAGGCTATGAATGCCGAAGGTTAGAAATTTAAAGTTCCAGTCCGAAAGTGAATCTCTGATCTAGGGGTCGGAATGGAATTCTGAGAGTTGCAGCGGCTTCATCAGGTGATTCACGATATGTCTGCAAATTTTCATGTCATTCATACGTGTTTTGGATAGGGTTTGAGTCGGAAGCGAGTTTGGTTAAGTTTTGAAATTTCTAAGTCCAAATCATTGCTTAATTCGTGTTTCCGGCGTTATTTTAGGTGGTTTAAGGATTGGTACAAGTCCAAATGATGTTGTGGGATGTGTTCATAGGTTTGGTTGAAGTCTCGGGGGCCTCGGGTGTGTTTAGGATGCTCAATGGAGCAATTCTGGAACTTAAAGTGTTGCAAATTTCTGCTGTTGGTGTTGCAGACAAATCCTTCTATGCGATTGCATAGACTCTCCTGCGATCGCATAGAGTCCTTACAGCTGGGCATGTTTTCCATCAATGCGATCGCATTAAACCTTCTGCGATCGCGTACCCCCGTTTGGTTCTTCTTTGCGATCGCACTCTTTTAGATGCGTTCGCATAGTTCATATTCACGGCCTTCAGAATTCCTTCTACGCGATCGCATTCCATTCCACGCGATCGCATAGAGCAAATCACTGGGCAGAAAATAAACATTTCAAAACGAACACTTCTTCCATTTTTACCAAAACTCAAGGTTAGGGAGCTCAGATTGGGGAGAAATTTCGAAGGATTTTCAAAGGAAATCACTGGGTAACGATTCTATACTCTTCTATGACTAAAACTCATTAATCTAATCTCAAATCCAACCTTCAATTTCGATTTTTGAATGAAAATTTGGGTAAAGTTCTTAGACCTAACTTTGATGATTTGAAGGGGCATTTGACCTCCGATATGGGAGATTTTTATATGGCTGGACTCGCGAGAGTAAGAGGTTTTTTAAAATGTGAAAATTATTCCATTGAGACGTTTGACCGAGCGGCATTTTGGTCATTTCACCCATTTTCGCGCCTTAGCTTTAATTTTAACAGTGTAATTAGTTACTTTCGATTTTATTTATGTTATGTGATTGGTTTTAATAGATTTGGACCACTCGGAGTCGGATACTCGTGGCAAGGGCATTGTTCCTTAGCGGTTTTTTACCAATTTGAGGTAAGTGGCTTGTCTAACCTTGTGTGGGGGATCTCTTCCCTTAGGATATATTAATTGTTGTTTAAAGGCCTCGTGCGTGAGGTGACGGGCGTGTACTTGTTCTAATTGCTGAAAATTCACCTTACTTGACTTATTTAGACTGTGTTTCTTCGTGTATTTAACTATAAAAATTGTGATTCTACTTGCTTAGCTTAGGAAAAGCATGTTAGTAATTTATTTACTCTATCTGATTAAATTGCAAATACCTGCCCTCTTTGTGAGCATTCTAGGCCTAGAACTTTACATTGTTGCTACATTTGGTTTCTTTCTGTTAAATATTAACTTGTTGTGAAGTGTTTACGTATGGGACTACAGGTTCAATTGCAGGGGATCCCCCTGTTATTGGTATGATAGACTATGGGTTCAATTCCCGGGAGATCCCCCTGATATCGATATAAAGAGCTGCGGTTTCCATTCCCGGATATCCTCTGTTATTGGTACAAAGTGTAGAAAATCATTCTATCCATGATATGTATGCTTTGGTTGTATTAGCATGATTTTCAGGTATAGGTTTTGATGAATGACAAACAACGAAGTCGATGAATGACAAACAATGAAGTCAAGTGTCAAACAATGTTATTATATGACAAACAATCAAGATTGAATGCCGAGAAGCATATTGATGACGGAATTGCATAGACAAGCCAAAGACGAGCTCAAAAGTTCAAGACCGAAGACCCAAGGCGTAGGTCGTTAGGTAGAACAAATGTAAGAGCAACGTTTAAAGTTATCTCGTCTTTTGGCTCAACATAGGTCATCATAAATATGCATAAAATCATTTTATCAAATCATATTTCAAATACTTCAAACGAAATGATTTCAAACATTTTCATTTTACCCAAAATGAATTTTAAACATGTCTTTCAAAGCTGGACAGAAATAATCGATTATGTTTATTTTGATAATCGATTATGTTAAGACAGTGTAAACCGGAATTTACAAAACAACAAAATAATCGATTATCAGAAGTGCATATCGATTATCTTGTATCCGTTGCCAAGTTTTTGAACACTGTAACAAAATAATCGATTATGCATATCTGATAATCGATTATCCTGCATAAAATCAGCTTCCGATTTTGTAACGGTAAGCTGATAATCGATTATCCAAGTCTGATAATCGATTATCTTGTCATAAAATCAGCATAATTGATTGCCAATTAAGCAACGAACATACTACTTCTACCACCTATAAATAGAGGTCTTTTAAGCTGAATTGAAACACACAACACCTCTCATTGTTCATATACATGTTGATATCATTTGTGCATCATTATAGAGCTTTTGTTGAGCCATTTGAGAGACAACCTTGAGTTGTTCATAGAGCTTATTTTGTATCTCTTTATCTACTCTTATTAGAGAGTTCTTGTTGTAAAAGAGAAAGGTGTTTGAGAAGACCATATCTTCTTATTGATTGTCGGGTTTGCTAAGTACCCTCAATCTTAGTGGTTGAAGTCTTGTGGTGCGGTATCCACGATCAAGGTGAAGTCTTGAGGTGCGGTATCCTCGAGCAAGTTGAAGTCTTGTAGAGTGTACATCTACGAGCAAGTGTAACGGTTTGTTAGGCACCTGTAAGCTTAACTGAGTTAGTGGAATCTCGAGAGAGTCTCTCGGGGACTGGACTAACCACACGTTGTGGTGAACCAGGATAAATTCAGTGTGTTCTTTCCTTACTATTTTAATTACCGCATTTACTTTACTCCTGCAATTTTAATTCCGCAATATGTATCAGTATTCTCGCGCCGCACTATTCACCCCCCCTCTAGCGACGGGCATAAATCCTAACAATTGGTATCAGAGCCTAACTCTCTTAAAGCCTTAACCGGTTGAGAGAACGATATATATTTTTTGTTGAGAATATTGAATGCAGGAATGATGAGGGAAGGACACTCCACCTATAGGCCTCCACTATTTGACGGAACAAATTCCACATATTTGAAAGAACGGATGAGAATCTTCATCCAATCAAATAACTTTCGCTTGTGGCAAATCATCAAGAACGGTGAACAAATGCCAACAAAGAAAGTTGGGGAAACCACGGTTCCGATGGAGGAAGATGAATATGATGCCGAGGACGTCAAGAAAGTTGAAAATAACGCAAAGGCCGTCAACTTATTATATTGTGCGGTGAATCCGGATGACTATCAGAAGATTTCTTGCTGCACAACCTCTAAGGAGATGTGGGATAAACTCGAGATCACTTATGAAGGTACGTCTCAAGTCCGAGAATCTAAAGTTGATTTTCTAACACATGAATATGAACTCTTAAAAATGAGGGAGAAAGAACCCATCGGTATTATGTTCGAACGATTCTCAAAAATCGTCAACGATCTTCATGCTCTCGGGAAAGTATACACGAACAAAGATCTTGTTCGAAAAATCCCACGGAGTCTCACTCCCGAATGGTGTTCCAAAGCCAATGCCATCCAAGAGTCGATAGGAATCACGGATGTCAGAATTGATGGACTAAGAGGTAACCTCGAAACTTATGAAAGCACAATTCTTAATCCCTATCTTAGAAGTAAAAGTTCGAATATTGCCTTCAAAGCCTCATCCTCTAAAAGAGAAGAGGTAAGTGATTCGGATAGCGATGATGATATTATTTCCAATGATATAATTGAAAAGTTTTATAAGTGTATGAAGAAGGTAATAAAGAAGGAAGAACCAAGTCCTTCATGCCAAAATTGTGGAAAACTTGGCCACACCAAATCACATTGTCCAAAATCCAAGGACAAGAAGACGAACAAACACCAAAGGCGGGTGACATGGGATTCGGACAGCTGGGGCGATGAAACTGCCGCACTATGCCTCATGGCCAACGAGGAAGAAGAGGTAAGTACTCCTAACTCTTATTCTTTTGAAGAATTACAAGAAGCCTTTCATGACTTATATGATGAATTGAAAAAGACTTCAAAAATCTCCAAAGAGGCCAAGGCTAAAATTAAAGATTTAGAAGAGAAAAATAAATTTTTGGAAAATGTCAATATTGATCTTAGAAATAAAATTAAGGAGATGAATGAAGCCTCTTCAATTGATCAAAGTTCAAATTGTTCTTCTTGTAAGTCTTTGAAAATAGAGAACATAGAACTTAGGAACACAGTAGAAAAATATAGTGTTGACAATCCTAAAACAATTGAAGAAATTAAAAAGGATGATAGAAATGAAGTTGGACCACCTAGAAATAATTCTAGGAACTTCACTAATGAGTCTAAAATTAATCATTTTAGACCACCTAGAAACAACTCTAGGAATTTTGTTAATGAGTCTAGAATGAATAATTTTAGACCACCTAGAAATAACTCTAGGAATCACAATACTTCTAGGAATAACGACTTTAGATCACCTAGAACGTTTTTGACTCAACCAAGACATATGCACAACCCGAATGTTATATGTCATTATTGCAACCGGGTAGGACACATAGCACCTGTATGTTTTGCAAAACATAGAGATTTATCTTATGACTATGATTATTATTTGCCTAACCCCCAAGGACCCAAAAGCAGTTGGGTAACGAAAACCTATTTTTAGGTATGTTTGCAGATGTGCTTGAAGACTACAATTTCCTAGTAGATGCACCAAGCACGAAACCTTATTGCATCGAGGGGGAATATCGGTTAGTTATCATATTTTTGATAAAAACGTAATAGTTGATATGTGTTAACAATAAATATATCTTTGTTAACAATTGATATTAATTATTTTTGTTGATTCATGTTTTGATAACTTTTATCTTGAATAACAATTGATATCAATTATTTTTGTTAAAAATAATGATTGATATTTTGATGAATATCTCTCTAGTTTGAATAACAGTTGGTATATTCGCTAAAAATAACCTTTGATATGGTTGTTATATTTTTACTAACATTTGGTATTATTTCATGTTGGTATGACTTGTTTTAAATATCGTCAATGTATATTCCTCATTGTATTTCCTATCTTATATTTGACACTAACAATTGATATACCCAAAAGGGGGAAGTGTCGAAAGGGGATAATAGCCTTTGTATACTCTCTTTTTGCTAATGCCAACAGGGGGAAGAGTTTAGGTGATATGCATCAAATAAGGGGGAATGTATCTACGTTATAGTATGCCTTATTTGAGGGGGAATTATCATTATGGGGAATGGTTTGCATAATTGTATGTTGAGATATAGCATGAATTTATGGGGAATACGATATGCATATCTCCTGTTGTTTGTCATTATCAAAAAGGGGAAAATTGTAGAAAATCATTCTATCCATGATATGTGTGCTTTGGTTGTATTAGCATGATTTTCAGGTATAGATTTTGATGAATGACAAACAACGAAGTCGATGAATGACAAACAATGAAGTCAAGTGTCAAACAATGTTATTATATGACAAACAATCAAGATTGAATGCCGAGAAGCATATTGATGACGGAATTGCATAGACAAGCCAAAGACGAGCTCAAAAGTTCAAGACCGAAGACCCAAGGCGTAGGTCGTTAGGTAGAACAAATGTAAGAGCAACGGATAAAGTTATCTCGTCTTTTGGCTCAACATAGGTCATCATAAATATGCATAAAATCATTTTATCAAATCATATTTCAAATACTTCAAACAAAATGATTTCAAACATTTTCATTTTACCCAAAAAGAATTTTAAACATGTCTTTCAAAGCTGGACAGAAATAATCGATTATGTTTATTTTGATAATCGATTATGTTAAGACAGTGTAAATCGAAATTTACAAAACAGCAAAATAATCGATTATCAGAAGTGCATAATCGATTATCTTGTATCCGTTGCCAAGTTTTTGAACACTATAACAAAATAATCGATTATGCATATCTGATAATCGATTATCCTGCATAAAATCAGCTTCCGATTTTGTAACGGTAAGCTGATAATCGATTATCCAAATCTGATAATCGATTATCTTGGCATAAAATCAGCATAATTGATTGCCAATTAAGCAACGGACATACTACTTCTGCCACCTATAAATAGAGGTCTTTTGAGCTGAATTGAAACACACAACACCTCTCATTGTTCATATACATATTTATATCATTTGTGCATCATTATAGAGCTTTTGTTGAGCCATTTGAGAGACAACCTTGAATTGTTCATAGAGCTTATTTTGTATCTCTTTATCTACTCTTATTAGAGAGTTCTTGTTGTAAAAGAGAAAGGTGTTTGAGAAGACCATATCTTCTCATTGATTGTCGGGTTTGCTAAGTACCCTCAATCTTAGTGGTTGAAGTCTTGTGGTGCGGTATCCACGAGCAAGGTGGAGTCTTGAGGTGCGGTATCCTCGAGCAAGTTGAAGTCTTGTAGAGTGTACATCTACGAGCAAGTGTAACGGTTTGTTAGGCACCCGTAAGCTTAACGGAGTTAGTGGAATCTCGAGAGAATCTCTCGGGGACTGGACTAACCACACGTTGTAGTGAACCAGGATAAATTCGTGTGTTCTTTCCTAACTATATTAATTACCGCATTTACTTTACTCCTGCAATTTTAATTCCGCAATATTTATCAATATTCTCGTGCCGCACTATTCACCCCCCCTCTAGTGACGGGCATAAATCCTAACACAAAGGACTGCGGGTTCAATTCCCGGAGATCCTCTGATATTGGTATGAAGGACTGCGGGTTCAATTCTCGGAGATCCTCGGATATTGATAAGGTGGAATGCGGGTTCGATTCGCGGAGCTCCATGTAGAGATCCTGTTTGTAAAGTGTTTTGTGTTGTGTTTGTAGTTGGTAATTGTAGCCGCTCTGTTTTTAATCAATATCTTGTTATATATTCAGATTTATTTCCTTCCTACTGTTTATTTATTTTTTTCATTATTTCTTATGTACTTCTCAGTAGGGCCTCGACATTCCTCGTCACTACTCCATCGAGGTTAGGCTTGGCACTTACTGAGTACCGCTGTGGTGTACTCATGCTACTTTTCTGCACACTTTTGTTGTGCAGATCCAGGTACATCTGGTCAGACGCGCTATTAGGGATTTGGAGTTGCGTTGGAGGCTTGAGGTATGCATTTGCTGCGTCCGCAAAGACGACGAGCCTTCCTCTATTCTACCTGTAGTTTATAGTTTCTTTCGCATTCTCATTTGATTTAGATACTTCGGGATGTTAGAGCACTCTAGTATGTTTACTCTTAGCCTGTGTTGCGTGTGGGCTTCCTGGTCTTGGAGGGTTTTATGTTATATTGAGTTGACATGTATGTTCCAGGCGGCACTCTATGCATTATCTTACGTCGTTTATGTTTTAAATTATTGCTTCCGCAAAGACTGTCGAGTTTTCGCAATGTGCCAAGCTTACCTAGTAGTGAAGACTGAGTGCCGTCATGACAGGTTCATGATTGGTGAACTAGGGTCGTGACACCTTACATGGAATCTGTAGTCATTCTTTCATTCATTGTTCATTTTTAGAACTACAAAGAATCTGCAGTCATATGCAGATTGAAAAACGACACTTTCTATGTTTGTGCAAAATTGTCACTCAAATTTAAGAGATAGGGTGATAAATGATAACATAGAAGTTCTTGAGAATATATTTGACAGAGGGACATCTTAACTTATTAGTGGTGGAGAGATGGCTTATCTAATAGGTAGATGCACTACTTCTTCGGTACATGTTTTTTCTCTTGTGAACCTCAATGAAACTAGGAATCTATCGAACAATACAGAGAATCAGATTCTTCATCTGTTTTCAGAATAAATAAGCAGAAAATAAAATCAAAATGCATAAAACAATTAGATTCTCTATCTGTTCCCGCAGTACATATACAAAAAACAAAGAACACATGATATTTACGTGAAAAACTCCTTGCTCAAGAGATTAAAAGTCTGTACTCATCTATGGGACGCTATGTAATTGTTTAGGAAAAATCTTTGCTTCATTTGAATTCTTGCGTGCTATGTTCTTTACCTCGATTCTAAATTACTATTTTCCTATTCTCTCACAGATGGTGAGGACCCGCAACCCCTCCTGCAGCTGATAGAGGCAGGGTCCGGGGCAGGGGGTCGTGGCGCGGGGTGCTGCCAGAGCACCCGCACGAGCAGCCGCAGAGGTGCCACCAGTAGACCCAAACAGGCAGGCACCAGAGACGCCCACAGCCTCTACTACTCTAGTTGTTCAGGTGGCCTTGGCGCAGTTTATGAGTATGTGTACCACTTTGTCACAGGTCGGGGTACTTCCAATTTCTGCAGCTATGTCCCAAGCCGGGGGAGGAGCCTTGACTCCCGCAGCCCACAGCCCACAGCCCAGAGAAGAGGGTGCATATGGGACCGATTCCAGATGTTATTCCTTCCCAGCCTGCAGTACCAGTTCAGCCCGAGGATGGGGCACCTACTTCGGAGGATGAGTAGCGCAGATTGGAGCGGTTCATAAAGTATGCCCCTCTTATTTTTAGCGAGCTGGCTATCGATGACGCCTTGGGGTTTCAGGAGGATTTTCATTGCATTTTTCGCACTATGGGTATCACTTCTTCTAGTGGGGTCTCTTTTGCAGCTTTCCAGCTTCAGGGAGCTGCCTATGATTGGTGGCGCACCTTTGAGTTTGAAAGTACGGATAAGGCTGCCTCCCTGACTTGGACTCAGTTCTCAGATATGTTTCAGAGGGAGTTTGTTCCCCAAAGCCTCCGAGATGCATGGTGCGGAGAGTTTGAGCACTTGCTCCAGGGCCCTATGACTGCCTCAGAGTATGCCATTCGTTATATGAGATTGGCCAGGCATGCACCTACTTTGGTGGCTACAGTTTGTGAGAGGGTTCGCAGCTTTATTAAGGGTCTTGTTCCTTCCACCAGGTCATGCATGGCACGAGAGTTGGAGACGGATATACTTTATCAGCAGGTGGTGAGAATAGCCAGGAGGATAAAGGGTATGCATGCCAGGGAGCGAGAAGAAAGAGAGGCCAAGAGGTCTCGAGAGTCTGGTCATTTTTCTGGTACCCGTACTTCAGGAGCAGGACGTCATGGTAGGGGCTATATGGGTCGCCAAGTTCACTCAGCTCTTCTTTCACCCAGTAGTACTCCAGCTCCTCCTAGATCTCAGGAGCCTTATTATGCACCCCCGGTTTCTAGTGTGCCTTCTACGCAGGGCACCTCCAAAGGTCAGTCTAGCAGGGGTGGATCACAACCGCCGTACCCTCCTAGAGCTTGTTATGAGTGCGTGGATACGCGCCAATTGATTAGAGAGTTCCCCAGACGTGGTAGGGGTGTTCCTTCTAAGACTGCACAGCCCCAACATGCTCCACATGGTCAGCAGGCCATTATTCCAGCTCCAGCTGCCACCCCACCTGCCCAGCCAGCCAGAGGGGGGGATCGTGGAGATAGAGGCCACCCTCGAGGGAGGGACCAAGCCAAATTTTATTCCATTCCTTATCGTGCCGAGGCTGTAGCCTCTAATTCTGTTATCGCAGGTATTATTTTGGTTAGTAGTAGAGAGGCATCGATTCTATTCGATCCAGGCTCTATTTATTCTTATGTGTCATCTTATTTTGCTCCGCATTTGGGTATAGCCCGAGAGGCCTTGAGCTCTCTTGTTTATGTTTCCACTCTCGTGGGAGATTGTCTTGTTGTGGACCGTGTGTATCAGTCGTGTTTGGTTACTATTCGTGGTTTAGAGACTGGGACAGATCTTTTATTACTTGATATGGTCAATTTTGATATTATCTTGGGCATGGACTGGGTGTCACCCCATTATGCTATTCTTGATTGTCACGCTAAGACCGTGACGCTGACTATGCCAGGTATTCCTTGTATTGAGTGGAGTGGTACTTTTGATCACACTCCCAGTAGAGTTGTATCTTTTCTTAAGGCTCAACGTATGGTTGAGTAGGGGTGTGCTGCGTATTTAGCCTATGTGAGAGATGTCAGTGCTGATACCCCTTATGTTGACTATGTACTAGTAGTACGGAATTTTTGATGTGTTCCCAGCTGATCTTCCGAGCATGCCGCCTGATCGGGACATTAATTTTGATATTGATTTGTTGCCGGACACTCAGCCCATATCTATTCCTCCTTACCGCATGAATCCCTCTGAGTTGAAGGAGTTGAAGGATAATTTGCAGGAATTTCTTGATAAGGGTTTTATTCGGCCCAGTGTTTCACCATGGGGTGCTCCGGTATTGTTTGTGAAGAAAAAGGATGGTTCTATGCGCATGTGTATCGACTATCATCAGTTGAAAAAAGTTACAGTAAATAACCGATATCCTTTGCCTCATATTGATAATCTATTTGACCAGCTTCAGGGTGAACATGTGTTTTGTATGATTGATTTGCGCTCAGGCTATCACCAGCTAAAGATTTGGGAGTCGAATATTCTGAAGACTGCTTTCAGGACTCAGTATGGTCATTATGAATTCCTTGTCATGTCATTTGGCCTGACCAACGCCCCAGCAGCTTTTATGCATTTGATGCACAGTGTATTCATGCGCTATCTCGACTCATTTGTCATTGTTTTCATAGATGATATTCTTGTATAATCCCGGAGCCGGTAAGATCATCAGCAGTACCCGAGGATAGTGCTTCAGACCCTGAGAGAAAAGAAATTATATGTGAAGTTTTCAACATATGAGTTTTGGTTGAGTTCAATGGCATTTCTAGGCCACGGGGTATCGAGTGAGGGTATTTGGGTAGATCCGAAGAAGGGGTAGGTCGTGCAGAGTTGGCCCAGGCCCTCCACAGCTATAGAGATCAGCAGTTTCCTTGGCCTGGCGGGGTATTACCGCCGTTTTGTGGATGGGTTCTCGTCGGTTGTAGCTCGTATGACTAGATTGACCCAGAAGGGTGCTCCTTTTCAGTGGTCAGACGAGTGTGAGGCGAGCTTCCAAAAGCTCAAGACGGCTTTGACTTCAGCCGCTATTCTGATTTTGCCTACTGGTTCGAGGTCCTATACGGTTTATTGTGATGCCTCACGAGTTGGAGTTGGAGCGGTGTTGATGCAGGACGGTAGTTTGATTGCCTACGTGTCCAAACATTTGAAGGTGCATGAAAAGAATTATCCTGTCCATGACCTTGAGTTAGCTGCTATTGTTCATTCCTTAAAGATCTGGCGTCATTATTTGCATGGTGTGCCTTGTGAGATTTATACTGATCGTCGGAGTTTGCAGAACTTATTCAAGCAGAAGGATCTGAACTTGCGCTAGAGGAGATGGTTGGAGCTACTGAAGGATTATCATATTACTATTCTTTATCACTAGGGAAAGGCCAATGTGGTGGCCGATGCCTTGGGTCGCCGGGCGGAGAGTTTGGCAAATCTATCAGCTTCAGAGAGACCTATGGCAATGGATGTTTAAGCCTTAGCCAGACAACTCATGAGGTTGGACCTTTTGGAGCCCAGTCGGGTTCTAGCCTGTGTGGTCTCTCGGTCTTCATTGTTTGATTGTATCAGGGAGCGACAATATGATGATCCTCATTTGCTTGTCCTCAGTGACACGGTTCAGCAGGGCGATGCTAGGGAGATGACAGAGTATTAAGGATGTAGGGTCGTATTTATGTGCCCGATGTTGATGGTATTCGGGATTTGATATTGACTGAGGCCCATAGATCGCGGTATTCCATCAATCCGGGTGCCGCGAAGATGTATTAGGATCAGAGGCAGCATTACTGGTGGAGGCGTATGAAGAACGACATTGTAGAGTTTGTGGCTAGATTCCTTAATTGTCAGCAGGTAAAGGCTGAGCATCAGAGACCGGGAGGGTTACTCCAGCAGATGGAGATTCTGGAGTGGAAATGGGATAATATCACCATGGATTTTGTGACTGGCCTTCCTCTGACGGCAAGGTAGTTTGATTTTATTTGGGTTATTATGGATCGGCTGACCAAGTCCGCTCGTTTCATTCCAGTGTGCACTTTTTACTCCGCGGAGCGGTTAGCGGGGATTTATATCAGGGAGATTGTCCGCCTGCATGGCATTCCAGTTTCTATCATCTCAGACAGGGGTTCAGTGTTTACATCACCGCTCTGGAGAGCCATCCAACATGAGTTGGGTACTCGGGTGACCATGAGTAAATCCTTTCACCCTCAGACGAATGGACAGTCCGAGCGCACTATTCAGATTCTTGAGGATATGCTCCCTGCTTGTGCAATTGAGTTTAGAGGGTCTTGGGATCAGTTTTTGCCATTTGCGGAGTTTGCATACAACAACAGTTACCGGTCTAGTATTCAGATGGCGCCTTATGAGGCCTTATATGGTAGGAGATGCAGATCACTGATAGGTTGGTTCGAGCTGGGCGAGGCAAGGTTATTGAGCACTTATTTGGTTCAGGATGCGGTTGAGAAGGTTAAGGTGATTCAGGATAGACTCCATGCGGCCCAGTCCAGACAGAAGAGTTATACGGACCGGAAGGTTCGTGATGTTTCATTTATGGTTGCTGAGCGGGTTTTGCTTCGGGTCGCACCTATGAAAGGCGTCATGATGTTTGGAAAGAAAGGAAAGTTGAGCCCGAGGTACATTGGTCCATTTGAGATTTTGAAGCAGGTTAGGAGGGTTGCTTATGAGCTTTCTTTACCTCCCAGTTTAGCCAGGGTTCATCCAGTATTTCATGTTTCGATATTTCGGAGGTATCATGGTGACCCGTCTCACGTGTTGGAGTTTACTTCAGTCTAGTTGGACAATGACTTGTAATATAATGAGGAGCTAGTGGCAATATTGGATAGACATGTTCGAAAGCTCAGGTCAAAGGATATAGCTTCAGTAAAGGTGCAGTGGCGGGGTCATCCGGCCAAGGAGGCGACTTGGAACACTGAGCGGGATATGCGCAGCCGATACCCTCATCTTTTTGCTACTTCAGGTATGTTCTCTATGCTTGTTCGAGGACGAACGAATGTTTAAGAGTGGGAGGATGTGTCGACCCGGCCGGTCGTCTTTTGAATTTATGCCCCGTTTCCTCATTTTATGCATCCCCTAAGTTTATTTATTGGAATACCGAGCAGGATATGCGCAGCCGATACCCTCATCTTTTTGCTACTTCATGTATGTTCTCTATGCTTGTTCGAGGACGATCGAATGTTTAAGAGTGGGAGGATGTGACGACCCGGCCGGTCGTCTTTTGAATTTATGCCCCGTTTCCACGTTTTATGCTTCCCCTAAGTTTATTTATGCTATTTTGGTTTGCCGGGATATTCGGTATTAGAGTTCGGAGTGTTTTGGGACACTTAGTCCCTAAATGAGAGCTTAAGTGTTGGAAATGATCCGTAATCATAACTGTGTCAATATGACATCGGAATGGAAAACCGATGGTTTGGTTAGCTCCGTTAGGTGATTTCGGGGTGGGGAGCATGTTCAGAATGTATTTTGGAGGTCTATATCTCAATTAGGCTATGAATGCCGAAGTTAGAAATTTGAAGTTCCGGTCCGAAAGCTAATTTTTGATCCGAGGGTCGGAATGGAATTCCGAGAGTTGCAGCAGCTTCGTTAGGGATTTAGGATATGTATGCAAATTTTCAAGTCATTCAGACGTGTGTTGGATAGGTTTTGAGTTGGAAGCGAGTTTGGTTATGTTTTGAAATTTCTAAGTCCAAATCATTGCTTAGTTCGGATTTCCGGAGTTGTTTTAGGTGGTTAAAGAATTGGTACAAGTCAAAATGATGTTGTGGGATGTGTTTGTAGGATTGGTTGAGGTCCCGAGGGCCTCGTGTGTGTTTCGGATGCTCAACAGAGCAATTCACGAACATAAAGTGTTGCAAATTCCTGCTGTTGGTGTTGCAGACGAATCCTTCTATGCGATCGCATAGACTCTCCTGCTATCACATAGAGTCCTAGAGCTGGGCCTTTTTTCTTCAATGCGATCGCATTAAGCCTTCTGTGATCGCATATCCCCGTTTGATTCTTCTCTACGATCGCACTCCGTTCGCATAGTTCATTTTCACGACCTTCAGACTTCCTTCTACGCGATCGCATAGAGCAAATCACTAGGCAGAATATAAACATTTCAAAACGAACCATTCTTCCATTTTTACCAAAACTCAAGGTCAGGGAGCTCGGATTGGGGAGAAATATCGAAGGATTTTCAAAGGAAATCACTGGGTAACGATTCTCTACTCTTTTATGACTAAAACCCATTAATCTAATATCAAATCCAACCTTCAATTTCGATTTTGAATAAAAATTGGGGTAAAGTTCTTAGACCTAACTTTGATGATTTGAAGGGGCATTTGACCTCTGATTTGGAAGATTTTTATATGGTTAGACTCTTGGGAGTACGAGGTTTCTGTAAAAGAGAAAATTCTTCGATTCTGAGACGTTGGACTGAGGGGCATTTTTGTCATTTCACCCATTTTCGCGCCTCAACTTTAATTTTAACAGTGTAATTAGTTACTTTCGATGTTATTTACGTTATGTAATTGGTTTGAATAGATTTGGGCCACTTGGAGTTGGATACTCGTTGCAAGGGCATTGTTTCTTAGCGGTTTTGTACCAATTCGAGGTAAGTGGCTTGTCTAACCTTGTGTGGAGAATCTCTCCCCTTAGGATATATAAATTGTTGTTTAAAGGCCTTGTGCGCAAGGTGCCGGGCATGTACTTCTGCTAATTGCTGAAAATTCACCTTACTTGACTGATTTAGACTGTGTTTCTTCGTGTATTTAACTGTAAAAAAATTTGATTCTACTTGCTTAGCTTAGGAAAAGCATGTTAGTAATTTATTTTCTCTATCTGACTAAGTTGCAAATACATGCCCTCTTTGTGAGCATGCTAGACCTAGACGTTTATATTTGGTTTCTTTCTGTTAAATATTGACTTGTTGTGAAGTGTTTACATTTGGGACTACGAGTTCAATTCCAGGAAGATCCCCCTGTTATTGGTATGATGTACTACAGGTTCAATTCCCAGGAGATCCCCTTGATATTGATATAAAGGACTGCGGGTTCAATTCCTGGAGATCCTCTGCTATTGGTATAAAGGACAGCAGGTTTAATTCCCGGAGATCCTCTAATATTGGTATGAAGGACTACGGGTTCAATTCGCGTAGATCCTCGGATATTGATAAGGTGGACTGCGGGTTTGATTCCTGGAGCTCCATGTAGAGATCCTGTTTGTAAAGTGATTTGCGTTGTGTTTGTGGTTGGTAATTGTAGCCGCTCTGTTTTTAATCACTGTCTATTTCCATATTCAGATTTATTTCCTTCCTACTGTGTATTTTTTTCACTATTTCTTATGTACTTCTCAGTAGGGCCTCGACCTTCCTCGTCACTACTCAATCGAGGTTAGGCTTGGCACTTACTGAATATCGCTGTGGTGTACTCATGCTACTCTTCTGCATATTTTTGTTGTGCAGATCCAGGTTTGCATCTGCCGCGTCCGCAGAGCCGACGAGCCTTCCTCTATTCTACCTGTAGTTTATAGTTTTCTTTCGCATTCTCATTTGATTTAGATACTTCGGGATGTTAGAGCACTGTAGTATGTTTACTCTTAGCCCGTGTTTCCCGTGGGTTTCCGGGTCTTGGTGGTTTTTATGTTATATTAAGTTGACATGTATGTCCCAGGCGGCACTCTATACATTATCTTACGTCATTTATGTTTTAAATTATTTCTTCTGCAAAGACTGTAGAATTTCTGCAATGTGTCAGGCTTACCTAGTTGCGAAGACTGGGTGCCGTCATTAGAGGATCACGATTGGTGAACTAGGATCGTGACACCTTACATGGATTCTGTAGTCATTCTTTCATTCATTTTTCACTTTTAGAACTACAAAGAATCTGCAGTCATAAGCAGATTGAAAAAAAGACATTTTTCTATGTTTATGCAAAATTTTCACTCAAATTTAAGAGATAGGGTGATAAGTAATAACATAGAAGTTCTTGAGAATATATTTGACAGAGTGACATCTTATCTTACTTAGTGGTGATGAGATGACTTATCTAATAGGCAAATGTACTACTTCTTCGGTACATGTTTTTTCTCTTGTGAACATCAATGAAACTAGGAATCTATCGAACAATACAAAGAATCAAGTTCTTCATCTATTTTCAGAATAAATAAGCAGAAAAAAATCAAACAGCATAATAAAATAAGATTCTCTATTTGTTCCCACGGTAAATATACAGAAAACAAAGAACACACGATATTTACATCAAAAACTCCTTGCTCAAGAGATTAAAAATGACGACCTACCCTAGTAAGATTTCAACTCTACTAAACCAAGTAAACTTCAGATTACAACATATTGCAATATAGGAATTAAACTCCTACTCCCTCAACCTTTTCAATAACTATTGTAAGCCCTTTGCAATAACTCTATTACAAAGTAACAAATCTTGACTAACTCTAGCTAAGAAACCAAACAAAATATTGGTTGAAATCTGTCCTACAAAGACACTTCTTGAAAGTAGTGTAGGGTACAAATAAAAAACAAAATGACAAATACTCAACAAACCTAGGGACTTAAAAATATCTTCAATCTTTCGATCTGGTCCTTGAGGTTATAGCAGCTTTGTTCTTTAGAGAAGTGGTGGCTAGAACTTGAGAAGACATGAATTTTTGGATTTGCAAGTGTTAGAAAGTGAAATCCCTTTTCTCATATTGATTATATGTGTGTGAGGTCATCAAAGATGATGCAATAAAGTGTCCTTTAGTTTGGTCATCAAATATGATGCGATAATATGTGTGTGAGGTCATCAAAGATGATGCAATAAAGTGTCCTTTAATTTGGCCTTAGCAAGTTACAACTGTGTTGCTGTACTACTGGCACAGGTACAGTGCAGCAGTATTTATAGTTGTAGCGTTGACTACATGACGATTAGGGGAACTGATCCCTTTCTTTCACCACCGAAAATCCACTAAGGATCGTGATGGCGCTGGACACCACTATCAGGCAAGCCAACCAAAATACTCAATCAAATTCCAATTTTAGTAAGTTCTGAAATTATTTTCTTTATAGGTTAAATAACAAATAATGAAATTTATAGAAATAACCATGAAGTCTTTAACAACTTAACCTTGAATAATCCCAAAAAATAATCCTCCCACAACCCGGTGTCACAAGTGCATGAGCAATTTCTTAGAAATAATATAATACAACAACCATCCTGAATACAATATTGGGCAGAAAATAAATACAGAAAACTGAAAGAGACTCTGCTGGCTGCCGGTCGCCTCGAGAAATATAGCTTACCTAAGTCGTCGTATAAACCATGCTGCCACACCCAGAAGGCCACTAGAGATGCATGTGCATGTGCAGAAAAAATACACACAAGTGTATTATGAGTACAAAAACAACGTGTACTCAATGAGTATCCTGTCTAATCTCGAAGAAGTAGAGACGAGATTGTCGACTTTGGAACTTACTAGTGGTCCAATAATGATGTATTATTAATACAATGATTCACAGATTTATGAACAACAGTAAATTCAGATAAGTCACGAAACAGGTAAAAGTTCCTTTTTATTAAAAGCCTCTGAATTCGTAATCCATTACTTAACAATTATCCCAAGTCGGGGAGAGCATATTTTTTCAATAAATCTCATGTTGCAATACGAGCATGCACAACTCATGTCGAGGTCGTACGGCCCGATCCAACAGAAATGTAAAATTTGCACTACGAGGGTCGACCGACACGAATCATAGATGCATCTATTACCCCGCTCGCGTATCACACATGCGACACGGTCGACATTAAATAAACAAATATCCCGTTCACAATATATATATATATATATATATATATATATATATATATATATATATATATATATATATATATATATACGTACACGCACACAGAGTCAAACAACCAATTAAGAGCTTATCGAGAAATGTTTATTCCAATAAAAGCCAATTTTTCTTTAATGATTTATGAAAAAAAATAAAGTTTAATCCTTTTTTGAAATTCCTTTACTGACTCGATGTGATTTAAGCAATTCAAGTTGTTAATAAGTTTACAAATAATCTATGTACAACATGTTTTTTGGTCCTAGACTACCCGGACAATAGCATAATAGTAGCTGCTCATGAATTCTCGTCACCTCGTGCATACGTAGCCCCCACAAGTAGGAGCATATACCCAAGTAACCCAGCTGTGGGGATATTCCCATTTACAAAGTAAGAAAGGGGACTCACCTCGCTCCGAAGATCCATAACCGGCACTCCATGCTTCTCCGAAGACTCAAATCGATGCATAATGCTCCTAAACTAGCCAATGATTATAAAAATCTATATATATATATATGCTCAATTACTTATAACAATTTAATGTATAGAAATTCCTAACCCCGATCGAAAAGTTGATAAAAATGCCCTCGGGCCCATGTGCCCGAATTTCCAAATGTTTTGAAGAATAAGTTTACCTATAGCTTCACAAACTCAAATATATAATTTCCCTAGATTCTATACTGAGAATCGTGGCAAAATTCCAAGAATATAAATTTTTTAGGTCTTCCTCAAACCCTCAGATTTCTACCAATGTACATGCTAAAATCCATACATAATCACTATCGTTAACACAAAAGAGTTGGGGATAGCTTACTTTGCCGTTGATGATGAAAATCCATCATGAAATTCTCCAAAATCACCCAAGACAAGAAAATATGAGAGAAAAATGACCAAATCCCGATTTTTAAAGGAACCATTCTGCCTCCAGCACTTCTGCACCTGCGATCACTTGAGCGCTTTTGCGGTTCCACAGATGCGGCGCTCTTAACGCTTCTACAGTTTTCTCCCTACCCTTTCATTTCCGCTTCTGCACTTCCATTCTGGTAGATGCAGTCCCGCTTTTGCGGCCAAATGACCGCATCTGCGGTCCCAGTTCCCCTTTGCTAAAATCCTCATCTGAGCTCTCCTATCCGCTTCTACGGCTCCGCACATGCGGCCCATTTCTCGCAGGTGCAGTTATGACAGCAACCAGCAGGTTCAGCCCTCTAAAAATTCTATCATCGATCCGTTAGCCATCCGGAATACACCCGAGGCCCTCGACCCCATCCAATCATATTAACAAATCCCGAAATACATTACAGACTTGCTCTAGGCCTCAAGCCACATCAAACAGCACCAAAATCATGATTCGATCACCAATCCAAGCATAATGAACTTTAGAACATCAAACTTCTACTCTCCATGTTTAAACCTATCAAATTAAGTATGATTGACCTCAAATTTTGCACACAAGTCATATTTGACATTATAGACCCATTGCAACTTCCAAAATCAGATTTCAACCCTGATATCAAAAAGTCCACTTCCAGTCAGACTTCTTAGAAACCTTCAATTTCTATCTTTAGCCAATGACTCCAAAATGACCTACGGACATCCGAATTCACTTCCGATTGCACTCCCAACTCTAGAATCACCATACGAAGCTATTCGCAGACTCGGAATCCAAAATGGACATCAATAACACAGAAATGCACTTCAGGCCAAACTTATGAAATTCCTTCCAAAAATTCTAACTTCCACAGTAGGCGCTAAAACGCTCCCCGACCATCCAAACCCGATCAAGGCACACACCCAAGTCCAAAATCATCACACGAACCTGCTGGAACCTCCAGGACCCAATTTCGAGGTTTTTAAATCTAAAATCCAATCTTAGTTAATTCTTTCAACGTAAAGCTTCTGAAATGAGAATTCTTTTTCCAAATCAACTATGAACTTCCCGAAATTCAATTAAGACCACGTGTACAAGTCATAATATATGAAATGAAGATGTTCATGGACTCAGGCTGCTGAACGATGCGCTAGAGATCAAAACGACCAGTCGGGTCGTTACACTATCTATTTCTTATGATGTTCCCTTATCTGATTTTATTGAGATTTGAACCAGACATCAAACTAGTAACTTTGAACGCAAGGGAACTAATTGCATCAAGTTCCTTATCTGGTTCTCTCATGAAGTTTGTCAAATCATAAAAACAAAAGACACTTAACTTATCAATTTCTCCCTTTTTGATGATGGCAAACTTAGAATTCATATTCCCTATGAGAAATACATCTCACTACTAGAATTTCGAAAACAAGCGACCAAAGTTGGTCTATTGAGAAAAACGACCAACTTTGGTCGATAAACTAGCAAAAATAATAAAATAAATGTTGACTGGACTGGTCAGCAACCAACTTTGATCGCTAATTTAAATTCATGTATAATTAGTGACCAAAGTTGGTATCTATTCAGGTCAACAATGATCAAAATTGAAAATCGCTTTTGCATTTATTATCTAAATAATATAAATCTAAGTCGTTAGTACTTTTGTAATATAAAGGATGAATAGTATTACGAAGCGTGCATATGTGTGTGTGTGTATGTATATATGTAGATGTATATATATATATATATATATATATATATATATATATATGTATATATATATATATGTATATATATATATGTATATATATATATATGTATGTATGTATATATATACATATACATAGTTACGCTATATTATGCACTGAGTATAAGTGTATTAGGTAATATTATATCAGATATAGCTTTTATATATATATAATATGAGAAGAACAATTAGTTATCTTTGGCGGAAGTTCCATTGCATGTCTAATAAAGTTATCAACCCCTTCTACAAAATCTTCCCGCAATCCCAAATTCTAATACATAAACCAAAATTTCAATTCATATCGTAAAGGTTCAATTCATATCTTTCACGACCCCCAGTTCACCCTCCATGAACATGTCATGATGGAACCTAGTTCCTACAACTAGGTAAGCCTAACAATGCAAAAATTAATATAACTGCCAGAAATATTTAATTAAATTAAGCATAACTAAGGTAGGAAACTCTTTGGTCTGCGGACGTTGTAGAAGTGCCTCAAAGTCTCCGTAGCTCGAGTGGCCTCAAGGTTAATGCACCTAAGGTGAAGTACCTGGATCTGCACATGAAAACAACATGCGCGAAAGAGGCATGAATACACCACAGCGGTACTCAGCAAGAGCCAAGCCTAACCTCAGTTGGGTAGTGATGAGGAAAGGTCCGAGCCCTACTGATATTCAACATAGTAAATAGTAAGATGAAGGAAATAATAATATAGATAAAGTGTACAATGAGAATTTAATCAAGATATGTAAGGAAACTGTAATAGAAAGCAGAAAAATAGGATAATACTATTAAATACTACTCACAACAAGAACCACAACTGGGGAGCTCTTAGTATCCGGAGGATCTCTATGTATCCTCGATTCTTAAAATTTCATGTGCCAGGGATCTCTAGGTATCCTGAGGATCTCTTGGTATCCTCAAATCTTACAATTTCATGTGCTAGAGATCTCTTGGTATCCCGAGGATCTCTGGGTATCCTCAAATCTTACAGTTTCATGTGCCACGGATCTCTTGGTATCCTCAAATCTTCCAGTTTCATATGCCAGGGATCTCTAGGTATCCTCAAATCTTATAGTTTCATGTGTCAGGGATATCTTGGTATCCCGAGTATCTCTTGGTATCCTCAAATATAATAGTTTCATGTGCCAGGGATCTCTGGGTATCCCGCACCCTCAGTCAAGAATATATCAGGTGCAAGGGGATCTTCCGGATGGCCAACCATTAGTCCCAATTTAAAAACACACAGTACCAACCCAAACATTAGGAAAGATACTAACTCAGGACAACAAATAGAAAATACTAGCCAACATACTACGCAGAGTACAAATAAGACAGTTTAAACACTTAGGCAAGCAAGTCAAATGAACGTGCTTCTATAAACTAGCAAAGGATAAATTTACAATTTGAAATGATCAGGTAAACAAGAAAACTCAATTTAAATACTTCAGTAAAAAATGAATTTTCCAACATTTTTCTCAATTACGCGCTCATCACCTCACATACGAGGCATTCAATTACAAAACATCATATCCTAAGGGGAAGGTCCCCCACAAAAGGTTAGAAAAGCCACATACCTCGAACCAGCTCAATATCATCTAGAAACTACGCCTTTGCCACGAGTATCCGACTCCAAATAGCCCAAATCTATTCATTTCAATTGCGTCTCGTAAATTATACCTCAAACAACTGATTCCACATTTAATTTAAAGCTAATATGCAAACTTAGATAAAATAACCAAAACGCCCTTAGGGAAACGTGGTCAAAACAGGAGTTTGAACTAATATCTGGTTACCCATTGCCCCACGAATCCAATTATGTGATTAGTTTTGAAATCGAACCTCGAATTGAGATCCAACCCCTAATTTTAGCAAAACCCTAGATCCTACCCAACATACCAAAATTTTCCCATTAAAATCTACGATTTGACGTTGAAATTATGTTAAAAGGTGTTAAGGAGTGAAGAAAATGAGTTAGAAATCACTTACTAATCGTTTTGAAGAAGAATAATTGCTTAGAAAATCTCTTTTTAAGTTTTGGGTTTTTGGAAAGTGAGAAATAGCTAAAATCCTGTGTATTTATACTCTCTGATGCGCCCACGTGCCAAGGAAAAAAAGATTGCGTTTGCGCTTGTGGAACTAAAGGCTGCTAGCTCTCTGATGCTTGCTGCGCGGACCGCGCTAGTGCGACTGCGGCGGCCAAGTGCACACCGTGGACCACGCTAAGGCGACCGCGGCCGAGCAGTGCACATCGCAGAACGTGCTAAGGCAACCTCGGCCATGCAGCACACACCGCGGACCGTGCTAAGGAGATTGCGGTCGAGCTGGAGCCTACACTTTCCCTGACCTGCAATATCTGGTGTTTTAAGTCTAACACCTCCCGAAATCTACTCGAAACTCACCTGAGCCCCGCGGCTAAAAACCAAATATGTACACAACCTCAAAAACATCCTACAGACTTGTCTGTGCGATCAAATCTCCAAATTAACATCATATACATCGGATCGAGTCTCAAAACTCATGATTTCTCCCAATTTTTTCATAAACATCAAATTTCCATTTTAAGTATGAAACATGTAAAACTACGTCTGTTTTCAACCAAAATTTACAAAAAGTGCTTAAACCATATATAAGACTTGTACAGGGCAGCGAAACCAATATACGGGCCCGATACCATAGTCTTTTAATCAAATATAATTTCCAATTTCCTTAATCATTTGCAGAAAACAAATTTCACAGGCAAATTCATTTCTCGGGCATGGGAACCCGGAATTTGATTCCGGGAATACGCCCAATTCCTATATTTTCTTGCAGACCCTATGGGACCGTCAAATCACGGGTCCGGGTAAGTTTACCCAAAATATTGATTGAAGTCAAATTTATTCACTTAGTATTAAAAGTAGCATTTTTTCCACAAAATTCGTATTTAAGTTTTTCGGATACACGCCCGAACTGAGCACACAAAATGAGGCAACTCGAGAGGAGGTTTTAAGGCCTCGGAAGTACAGAACGGAAAATAAATAAGTGATGACCCCATTGGGTCGTCACAATGTCCTAAATTTTCAATTTAACTAACTAAAATTTCAATACATAAACCAAATTTTCAATTCATATTGTGAAGGTTCAATTCATATCCTAATGGTTCAACTCATATCCATAAAAGTTCAAGTCATATTCTAAAATTTTAATTTATAGACTAAAATTTCAATACATAAACAAAAATTTCAATTTGTTCCTAATGGTTCAATTCTTATCCTAAAGTTTCAACTCATATCCACAAAAGTTCAAGTCATATCCTAAAATTTCATTTTATGAACGATAATTCCAATACATAAACCAAAATTTCAATTCATATCCTAAAGGTTCAATTCATATCCTAAAGGTCCAACTCATATCCACAAAAGTTCAAGTCATATCCTAAAATTTCAATTTAATAACTAAAATTCCAATACGTAAACCAATGTTGCAATTCATATCGTAAAGGTTCCATTCATATCATAAATATTCAACTCATATTCACAAAACTTCAAGTCATATCCTAAAATTTCAATTTATAAACTAAAATTTCAATACGTAAACCAAAACTTCAATTCATTTCCTAAAAGTTCAATTCATATCCTAAAGGTTCAACTCATATCCATAAAAGTTCAAGTCATATCCTAAAATTTCAATTTATAAACCAAAATTCCAATACATAACCCAAAATTTCAATTCATATCCTAAAAGTCCAATTCATATCTTAAAGGTTCAACTCATATACACAAAAGTTCATGTCATATCCTTAAATATCAATTTAATAAATAAAATTCCAATATATTAACCAAAATTTCAATTCATATCGTAAAGGTTCCAATCATATCCTAAAGGTTCAAATCATATACACAAAAGTTCAAGTCATATTCTAAAATTTCAATTTGTAAACTAAAATTCCAATACATAAACCAAAATTTTAATTTGTATAAAAAAGGTTCAATTCATATCCTAAAAGTTCAACTCATATCCGCAAAAGTTCAAGTCATATCCTAAAATTTTAATTTTTAAACTAAAATTCCAATACATAAACCAAAATTTCAATTCATATCCCGAAAGGTTCAATTCATATCTTAAAGGTTTAACTCATATCCACAAATGTTCAAGTCACATCCTAAAATTTCAATTTATAAACTAAAATTCCATAAACCAAAATTTCAATTCATATCGCAAAGGTTCAATTCATATCCTAAAGGTTCAACTCATATCCACAAAAGTTCAAGTCATATTCTAAAATATTAATTAATAAACTAAAATTCCAATACATAAACAAAAATTTCAATTCATATACTATAGATCCAATTCATATCCACAAAAGTTCAAGTCATATTCTTAAATATTAATTTATAAACTAAAATTCCAATACATAAACTAAAATTTCAATTCATATCCTAAAGGTTCAATCATATGCTAAAGGTTCAACTCATATCCACAAAAGTTCAAATCATATCCTAAAATTTTAATTTTATAATCTAAAATTCCAAACTAGATTTACATTCTAAACCCTAGATTATAACTAAACTATTAAGACAATATAAAGTATAATTGAAACAAAAATAGAAATAACAAATATTAAAGGTTATAATTCAAACCTAAAAGTTAGGATTATATCTGAAAATTTTAATTTAAACCCTGAAAGTTCGATTCACAAGAACAAATCATAAATCCTAAATGTTTAGGGTTTCATCTCTTCAAACCATTTCTTCCCCAAATTAGTGGGTAAAACTAAATATTTTAGCTACTAACAATTATCACAGATTTAATTTTTCTAAGAACAATTAATTTTACAAATCAAGCTAGAAGGAATTAAATAAAATCAGTGTATCTCGAAAAAAATAGAAAGGCGAGAGAAACCTACCTGGGCAATGGAGGACACCGGCAGGCGTCGGTGGCATCGGCGATGCTGCTGTTGCTGGGAGTCGGAAGGGGGGGGGGGAGGGTTTGAGTGTGTGGGAGAGATGAGAGAGTTTAAAGAAATGTTTTGAAGAAAATAAGAAAATGGGAGGGGAAACTTGTTTGGACATTGTTCTTTAGAAAGAGCGACCAACTTTAGTCGCTATTTTTGGTAGCAAAATAAGTATTGACTATTTTGACCAAAATAGCAACCAAAGTTGGTCGCTAGTTTCTGACTGTTTGACCAGAATAGAATAAATCTAAAAAAAATTAAATTACTTTTAGTTCAATTTTAAATTATATATATATATATATATATATATATATATATATATATATAAGAGCTATTCTATATACTATTACCTAATACACTTATACTAAGTGCATAGTATAGCTTAAGTATATATATTATATGTATTAAAGCTATATTCAATATAATATTAGCTAATGTACTTAATTATACTTAGTGCATACAATAGTGCAAGTATTTATATATATATATATTATATATATAAGCTATATTCGATATAATAATACCATACACTTATACTTAGTGCATAGTGTAGCGTAAGTATATATATAAGCGATATTTGATATGATATTACCTAATACATTTATACTTACTGCATAGTATAACGTAAGTGTATATATATATATATGTATATATATATATATATATATATATATATATATATTTATATATATAAAAGCTATATTCTTTATAATATACCTAATACACTTATATTTAGTGCATAGTATAACATAAGTGTAGATATTATATATATAAACTATATTCGATATAATATTAGCTAATGCACTTATACTTAGTACATACTATAGCATAAGTATATATTATATATATAAGCTATATTCGATATAATATTGCCTAATACACTTATACTTAGTGCATAGTGTAATGACCTGACCGATTATTTTGAGCCCTAGCACTTCGTTCAGCAGTCTGAGGCCATAAATAGCTTCATTTCACGTGTTATGACTGGTACGCGTGGTCGGAATTGAATTTCGGGAAGTTCATGAATGATTTGGGAAGAAAATTCTTATGTTGTAAGCTTTAAGTTGAAAGAAATAACTATTATTGGATTTTAGAGTAAACGACCTCGGAATCAGAATCTGAAGGCTCTATCAGATTCATATGATGATTTTGGAATTGAGCGTATGCCCGGCTTGGGTTTTGGATAACGCGGGAGCATTTTGACGCCTATTTTTGAGTTAGCATTTTAGAAGAAATTTCATAAGTTTGGCTTGAAGTGCATTTTAGTGTTATCGATGTCGTTTGGGAATCTGACTCTGGAAGTAGCTTCGTATGGTGATTGTGGAGTTGGGAGCGTGATCGGAAGTAAATTTTGAAGTCTGTAGCTAGTTTTGTAGCCATTTGGCTAAAGATAGAAAATTGAAGGTTTTTGGAGAAGTTTGACCGGAAGTGAACTTTTTGATATCAACGTCGGATTTCGATTCTCGCATTGTGAGGATTGCTGGTTTTTTGGTATAAGTGTAGTAGGTTCTTACTCTATGCGATCGCATGAGAAGGTCTCAAATCGCATAGAGCAAAAGTGAGGGATCTGGAATTCGGACTATGCGATCGCAAGAAGTGCAATGCGATCGTGAAGGAGGAAGGCTAGGGCTTATGCGATCGCAGGGCTGGTGGTGCGATCGCATAGTGTGCGTTTGAAGACTGTGATGCGTTTGGTCTGTGCGAACGTGGGGGATTGCATGCGAATGAACTTAAGGAATTATGGAGACAACAGAGTTGGCCTATACATCGAGGGGCTTTGATTGCATTCGCATAGGAGGGTCGCCTGGGCAATGTTCTTTTAAAATAGGGTTTGGCCCATTTTTCACTTCATTTCTTCCATGGGAGCCGATTTTGAAGCCACTTTGGAGTGTCATTGTGACGACCCAATGTAAGGCCTTAAAACCTCATCTCGGGTTGCCTCTATTTGCGTGTGCAATCCCGACGCGTAGCCGGAAAGCATAGATACGGATTCCGTGAGAAAAATGCTAATTATGATATTAAATTGAACAAATTTAACTTTGGTCAACGTTCTGGGTAAATGGACACGGAACTGTGATTTGATTGTCTCGGAGGGGTCCGTAGGAAAATATGGGAGTTGAGCGTATGCTTGGAATTGGATTCTGAGGTCCCAAGCCGAGGAATGGATTTTTATGTGAAATTATTTCTGGAAATAATTAAAGAAAGTGGAAATGAAATTTGATTAGAAGACAGGGGTATCGGGATCGTATTTTTGTTCTGGTGCCCGGTACAGGTCATATGTATGATTGCAGCTCTTTTTGTAAAGTATAGTTGAAACCGGACGTCGTTTGACGTGTTTCAGACCCGAAATGGAAATTTTATGTCTTATGAAAAATTTGGAAAAAATCATGAGTTTTGGGGCTCGATCCGATGTATATGATGTTATTTTGGCGATTTGATCACACGGGCAAGTCCGTAGGATTTTTTCAAGTGGTGTGTATGTTTGGTTTGGAGCCCGGAGTGCTCGGGTGAGTTTCGAGTAGGTTCCGGGAGGTCTTAGACTTAAAACATCAGATGTTGCAGGTCAGGGTCAAGCTGTAGGTTTCCGCGCGTGGCGGCGGTCATGATCGCACGGTCCGCAATATGAGCCACACGGCCACAGTCGTCCTAGCGCGGTCTGCGCTGCCAGCTTCAGAGAGCCCATAGCCTTCAGTTCTTCTAGCGCATCCGCGTACGCTTTTGCACGGTCCGTGGCGTGAGTTGCGTGATTGCGGTCACCCTCACGCAATCTACGCTGCCAACTTCAGAGGACCAACAACTTTCAGCTCCACCAGCACGACAGCAACTGCCTTAGCTTGGTCCGCGGTCATCCTCGTGCAATACACGGGATGTTTCTGTTATTTCTCACTTTTCAAAAACCCAAAACCTAAGAGGCTATTTTCTAAGCAATACTTCTTCTTCGAAACGATTGGCAAGTGGTTTCTAACTCATTTTCTTCACCCCTCAACACCTTTTTAAAATAATTTCAACATCAAATCGAAGATTAAATAGGTAAAATTGGGCATATTGGGTGAGACCTAGGGTTATGCTAAAATTGGTGGTTGGACCTCAATTCAGGGTACAATTTCAAAACTAATAACATAATCGAATTCATGGGGGAATGTGTAACCGGATTTTAGTTTGAACCTCGAGTTTTGACCACGTTGGCTCGGGGGGCGTTTCGGTCTTTTACATAATAGTTGAGTCTTAGCTGTAAATTAAATAGTAGAATTACTTTTTTGAGATGTTATTTACGTGATGTAATTGAAATGAATAAATTTGGGTCATTTTGAGTTGGATACTAGTGGCAAAAGAGTGATTTCAAGTTGATGTTGGAGCCGATTTGAGGTAAGTGGCTTGTCTAACAATGTCTAACCTTCTGTGGGGGACCTTCCCCTTAAGATACGATGTTTGTTAATTGAATTCCTCGTACGTGAGGTGACGAGCGCGTACTTGGGAAAATTGATGGAAAATCCGTTCTTACTTGAAGTATTTAAATTGAGTTTTCTTGCTTACCTGTTCATTCTAAATTGTGAATTTATTGTATGCTAGTTTTGAGAGGCATGTTCATTTGCGTTGCTTGCCTTGGTATTTAAGCTGTCTTATTTGTACTCCACGTAGTATGTTTGGCTAGTATTTCCTATTTCTTTCCCTGAGTTAGTATCTTCCAAATGTTTGGGTTGCTATTGGGACTACCGGTTGGCCTCCCGGGAGATCCCACTGCACTTGATATGCTCTGGACTGAGGGTGCGGGATACCAAGAGATCCGTAGCACATTAGTTTGTAAGATTTGAGAATACCAAGAGATCCTCGATATACCAAGAGATCCCTAGTGAATATAATGAGGATACCAAGAGATCCTCGGGATACCAACAGATCCCTAGTGAATGTAATAAGGATGCCAAGAGATCCCTAGTGAATATAATGTGGATACCAAGAGATCCCTAGTGAATATAGTGAGGATACCAAGAGATCCCTAGTGAATATAATGAGGATACAATGAGATCCTCGGGATACCAAGAGATCCCTAGTGAATATAGTGAGGATACCAAGAGATCCCCGACTATTATTTCCTATTGTGAGTAGTGTTTCATATATTGTTTTGTTTTGTTTCCTATTGTTGTTTCCCTTATCTATCTTGTTTAGATTCTTGCTGCAGACTTTATCTATGCTGTTTTTGTTTATCTTATCATGTTATATTTTTCTCAGTAGGGCCTTGACCTTCCTTGTCACTACCCGACCAAGGTTAGGCTTGGCACTTGCTTAGTACCGCTGTGGTGTACTTATGCCTATTCTATGAATATTTTTGATGTGCAGATCCTGGTACTTTTCTTAGACACAATTATTGAGGCAGAGAAATCTAGCGAAGACTTGAGGTATATCTGGTGCGTCCGCAGACCGAAGATTTTCCTTCCTCATTTTACCTGTAGTGTTTAGATTCTATCATATTTTTATGTAGAAATTTTGGAGATTACAGCATTCATTGTATTTTTCCTTAGCCTATGATTCCCGTAAGTTTCCGGATTTTGGGATTGAGTTGTAGACTCATATTTATTTTTGACTTGTATATTCCAAGTGGCACTTATATACAACTTTTCTTCTAGTTTTGCTTAGTTTAATGAAATGATTCCTCCAGTTATATTAATTTTCGCATCGTTAGGCTTACCTAGTTGTAGGAACTAGGTGCCATCACGACATGATCATTGAGGGTGAACTGGGGTCGTGACAGTCATTGTCATCACCAAGCATAAGGTAAGCGATTTCTATTGGTTTTGAGTTAAATACAAGGTTTATATATGGATTTAGACATGGAAATATGTATAAAACTTGGGGTTTGAGGAAACCCAAGAAAATTAGTATTCTTAGATTTTGACAATAATTGTTAGTATGGAATTAAGAGGAATCATATATTGAGTTCGTGAGTTCATGGGTAAACTTATCCTTGAAAATAATTCAGATTTCGGGCACGTGGACCCGAGGGCATTTTCGTCAACTATTCGATCGGGGTTAGGAATTGCAATAAATTAGATTTTGATGAATAATTGAGCATGCAGTAATGTGTTTGTGTAATCATTGGCTAGTTTTGGAGCATTATGCATCAATTAGAGTCTTCGGATGGGCATGGAATGCCGGTTATGGATCTTCGGGGCGAAGTGAGTCTCTTTTATAATTTTGTAAAAGGGAATTGTCCCCATAGGTGAGTTAATTGGGTATGTGCTACTATTTTTTGGTCTACGTACGCATGAGGTGATGATAGTCCGTGCGTAGCTACTATTATGCTATTTTCTGGGTAGTCTAGGACCCAAAAACATGCTATACTTGGATTAATTGTAAACTTATCAACATTTGAATTGCATAAATCACCTCGACTTAGTAAATGGATTTCCACAAAAGATTAAACTTCGTTTTCAAAAATCATTCAAAGAGATTAGCTTTTCTATGGATAATTGTTCCTTGTTGACTACTTGATTAACCGTCTGTGTATGTTTAATTTTGAAATGGGCCAAACGCCTCGGCAGATGAAATAGACGCATCTATAGGCACGTTGTTGACCCTCAGCAAGTGCACAGTTTATTTCTGTTGGATCGGGCTATCGCCTCGTCATAATATGCACATGCTTGTATTGCTGCCTTGAACTTATTTAAGTCATTATTGCCTCTTCCTGGTTTGAGAAAATTATGATAATAATAAAAAGGAAAAGTCTATAAATTTCCATAAAAGAAATGATTGTTTTCTTGTTTCCTTCTATTGGATTGAAATCATGTTTATCGAAATCCACGATTTAATGTATTATTGACACCATTATTAGACAACTATTAAGTGTCGAAGTCGACCATCTTGTCTCTACTTCTTTGAGATTAGACGGGGTACTCATTGAGTGCATATTGTTTTCATACTCATACTACAGTACTGTAAATTTTGTTGCATAGGTATATGTAACTCTAGCGGCCTACTAGGCATAACAGCAAGAATGATTCTAGGACTAGGTGAGTTTCATTATTCGAGGCAGCCCGCAACTAGTAAAGTCCCTTCCAGTATATTGTATTTACTTCCTATCCACCGTATTCTGGACGGATGTTGTATTTTATTTCCTTATTAGTAGATGCTCATGTACTCGTAACACCGTCATATGAGACTTTTGATTATGTCTTGGGTGGCTTATTGCCTGAGCAGTTCGTACTAGATGAGACGAGATCATTGAATTCGAGATTAGTGAAATCTGAATATATGAAGCATATTAAAGAGCTAAGACCATTGTCTGGTTCAAAATGAGGTGATAGTTTTTGCCCGGAGTATAGACCCAATGTGTTTCGGCCATGGTTATGAATTTATACAGATCTCATCCGTCGTGTCGGTATTGTAAAAATCAGAACAAGACCTATGTCGTGCGGTGCAATGGGAGCATCAGATTCATGGACTTTAGATTATATTGATCAGAGAATGTTATTGTGGTCCTATAAGTAAAATGGTGCAAGTTGTGAACAAAGCTAAGGTATGCAGTCTCATTTTGAGGTTGCATGTAGTTATTGATATGGTGAGCATATGTTGGAAACAGGCCTAGCATAGAATTCCGGATGTTGGAATTGGAATCCAAGGCTTATTTGCTTGAGTAAAAGGAAAAATCTTCAGAATCGGTCGAGCTAATATTATCAACTAAGTTTTGGTAGCACGGGAAGGTGCATGAAGTGTAAAACAATGATTCCTGACTACTTCGGTGCAATTCTTAGCACGTTCAAGGACGAATATGTGTAAGTGGGAGAGAATGTAACGACCCGACCTGTGGTTTTGAGCCCTAATGCGTCGTGTAGGAGTGTGAGGCCATGCACAACTTCAGTTCAGGTGTTATTAATCGGAATTGAATTTCGGGAAGTTTAAGGGTTGATTTAGGAAGAGAATTCTCATTTTGGAAGCTTTAACTTGAAAGAATTAGCTAAGATTTGTTTTAGAGTAAATGACCTCGGAATCAGAATCTGAAGGTTCTAACAGGTTCGTATGATGATTTCAAACTTGGGCGTATGCCCAATTTGGGTTTTGGATAACCCGAGAGCGTTTTGATGCCTATTGTGGAAGTTCTCTTTTTAGAAGAATTTCATAAGTTTGGCTTGAAGTGCATTTGGGTGTTATCAATGTCCGTTTGGGATTCCAACTCTGGGAGTAGCTTCGTATGGTGATTTTGGAGTTGGGAGAGTGATCGGATGTGAATTCGGAGATCCGTAGGTCATTTTGGAGACATTTGGCTAAAGATAGAAAATTGAAGGTTTTTGAGAAGTTTGACCGGAAGTGGAATTTTTGATATTGGGGTCGAATTCCAATTGTGGAAGTTGGAGTAGCTCCATAATGTTAAATAGTACTTGTGTGCAAAATTTGAAGTCAATTAGACATGATTTGATAGGTTTCGGCATCGAAAGTTGAAGTTCGAAATTTCAAAGTTCATAAAACTTGAATTGGGATGTAATTCATGGTTTTAGCGTTGTTTGGTACGATTTGAGGCCTCAAGCAAGTCCATAATGTGTTTTAGGACTGGTTGGTAGGTTTGGTTGACTTCCCGGGAGCCCGGGGCGCGTTTTGGATACTCAACGAATTGACTTTCGCCTTGTGGGATTGCTGGTTTTCTGGTATAAGTGCAGCAGGTTTTTACTCTATGCGATCGTGTGAGAAGGTCTGCAATCGCATAAAGCAAAAGTGAGGGTGCTGGAATTTGCCATATGCAATCGCAAGAAGTGCAATGCGATCGCGAAGGAGGAAGGCTGGGGCTTATGCGATCACAGGGCTGGTGATGCGATTGCACAGTGTGTGTTTGAAGGCTGATTCATTTGGTCTGTGCGAATGGAGGGGCTTGCATTTAAAAACACAAAAGGAATTATGGAGGCAACCGAGTTGGCCTATGCGATTATTGGGCTTTGTTTGTGATCGCATAGGAGGGTCGCCGGGGTAGTGTTCTTTTAAAATTGGGTTTGGCTAATTTTTCCCTTCATTTCTTCCATGGGAGCCTATTTTGGAGCAAATTTAGAGTGTCATTGTAATCGCCAAGCATATGGTAAGTGATTTCTAATGGGTTTGAGTTAAATACAACGTTTATATATGGATTATAACATGGGAATTTATATAAAACTTGGGGTTTGAGGAAAACCATGAAAATTAGTATTCCTAGGTTTTGACCATGATTTGAGTATGGAATTTAGAGAAAATCATATATTGAGTTCGTGAGTTCATGGGTAAACTTTATCTTCGAAAATAAATTTGGATTCCGGGCACGTGGGCCCGAGGGCATTTTTGTTAACTTTTCGATCAGGGTTAGGAATTGCTATAAATTAGATTATGATGAATAATTGAGCACATATTAATGGATTTGTATAGTCATTGGCTAGTTTTGGAGCATTGTGCATCAATTAGAGTCTTCGAAAGGGCGTTGAATGCCGGTTATGGATCTTCGGAGCGAGGTGAGTCTCCTTTCTAACCTTGTAAGAAAGAATTGTCCCCATAGGTGAGTTAATTGGTTATGTGCTACTATTTGTGGGGTCTACGTATGCCCGAGGTGATAAGAGTCCGTGCGTAACTACTATTATTCTATCGTCCGGGTAGTTTTGGACCGAAAAGCATGCTATACTTGGAGTAATTGTAAATTTATCGACATTTGAATTACATAAATCACCTCGAGTTAGTAAATGAATTTCCACAAATGATTAAACTTCATTTTCAAAAATCTTTAAAAGGGAATTAGCTTTTCTTTTCATAATTATTCCTTGTTGGTTACTTGATTGACCGTTTGTGTGTGTTTAATTTTGGAACGGGCCAAACACCTCGGCAAATGAAATAGATGCATCTATAGGCACGCCATCCTTGGTAAGTGCACAGTTTATTTCTGTTGGATCGGGCCGTCGCCTCGGCATAATATGTGAATGCTTGTATTGCTGCCTTGAACTTATTTAAGTTGTCATTGCCTCTTCCTGGTTTGAGAATATTCGGATAATAATAAAAAGGATAAACCTAGAAATTCCCTATAAAAGAAACAATTATTTCCTTGTTTCTTTCTTGTCACGACCCAAACCCGGACACGGTCGTGATGGCGCCTCCCGTGGGGATAAGGCCAGCCAACTAAACCCAATTCATCCTTTTTGACAATTAAATAGTTCATAAGCAGCCTTAATATGATTTAGTAATAATAGTAATTAGAGGGAGTACAACCAACACAACCCAAACCGGGGTGTCACAAGTTACGAGCATCTATTTGAGTGTGGATACAGTTCTATAAGGTCAAAAAAAATACAAGGAACAGGAGTTATAAACAAAAAAGAGAGAAACCGGTGCTACGAAAGGTGGCAGTCACCTTGCTAAACTCCTATAAATCTACCTCCAATCAGCCAAAACCCGCTACTAGGTGAATAAATACATGCATTTGCACATGAGGTGCAGGGAGTAATGTGAGTACTCTAACTCAACGATCAATAAAGGTAAATAATAACTGAGCAGTAAGATATCACGTACGGAAAATCATCCAGCTATATAGAAGCAATATATAAACCCCTTTAAGTAAAGCCATGAAGCTATGAAATCTTTAGAAGACATCTTAACCCAGTTTAAACCTCTTTTGAAAATGATTTTTTCGAACAATTATGTAAATGAATGCAACACATCTAGTGCAGATAAGCACAGAAATCCACCCTTCGGGCGCAACACTCACTCAGTAGAAAATGCCAGGAAATCAGGTACATATCATATGAAATAGCACAACTACAGATAATGGCAAACAATTAAACAAGTAAACACATAAAACAATTCTGGTACTGCTGCGACGTGCAACCCGATATATAAACTGCTGTGGCGTGCAGCCCGATCCATAAACCGCTGCGGCATGCAGCCCGATCCATTTATCATCGACCATGTTCACTGGGGGTGTGTAGACTCCGGGAGAGGCCCCTTAGGGCCCAAGCGCAATATCAAGCCATCACGTGGCATCAAATCTAGGATCTCCACCTCATATCACTATCAGTATCTGACTAATGCAGCATGTAGCCCAATCCAAAAGTATCCCCACAACACAGGCTCTCGGCCTTACTCAGTCAAAAATCACATAAGCCCTTCGGGCAACAGTAAAACATGATTCTCAGCCCAAAATATTGTTGGAAATATCATTTCATGTGTTAAAGCAAAGTAAACTTGGCCGAGTTTTGAAAACAGTGGAAAATACATGACTGCGTTCAAGTATAAAATCAAAACAGCGAGAAACCATCCCCAAAGGGTTCAAATAACTGACACGAATACGAATATGGCAATTATCCCAAGTCATGATGATACCAAATAAGTTTCAGTCAAATACACAGTAAAAATAATCAATCGGGACGGACCAAGTCACAATCCCCAATAGTGCTCTACCCTACGCTCGCTATCCGGCATGTAAGTCATCTCAATATAGCACTACGATGTTTAATTCGGGGTTTCAAACCCTTAGAACATCATTTATGGTCATTACTCACCTCGAACCGACAAAATCTCTAGCTTGCAATGCCTTTACCCTTCAAGTCGGCCTCCACGCGCGGCAAATCTATTCAAAATCAGAGCGAATACATCACAATAAGCCAAGGGAACAAAATCCACGCGAAAACAATCAATAACAAGCATAAATCCCGAAATTACCAAAACCCGAGCCCCGGTCCCACTTCTCAAAACTCAAAAGTTTTTACATTAGAAAGTTCCTTATCTCTCCACGAGTCCATACATATAAAGATCACCAAAATCAGAGTCTAAATGACCCCTCAAATTCTAATTTAAAATCTCAAAATCTTAAGCACTAGTTCTTCCATTTTTTGCAAAATTTTCATGAATTTCTAGGTGGAGTTCACAATACAAATGAGTTTTAAGTTCATAAATTTTACCTCCAATCGATATCCCTCGAATCCCTTTTCAATTTCCTTTAAAAGCTCTAATAAATGACCAACAATGGAGTGAAAATGAGCTCCAACCCGCGGATGAAATGTTTATAACCCTTCTATCTAGCTTCTGAACTTCCTTCGATGCGATCACAGCCCTAGGCTTGCGATCGCGAAGAGCACTAATTGAAAGCCTAAAAAATGCGCTATGCAAACGCTACCAAATCCATGTGAACACAATGTCTACCTTCCCAGACCTATGCGATCGCTGGCCCATTAATGCGAACACACAGAACAAAAAAATCTGGCCTGCAAAAATCCTCCTATGCGAACACAGAGGGTCCTATGCGAACGTGAAGCATCACCAGCTATCCCTATGCGATCGCCAACATCCCCCTGCGGTCGCAATGAACAAAAATCTCTGCAACTCAAGACTAAAAAATCTGCTATTTTGAAACTTAGGAAATGATCTGACTGACCACCTCGAACTCACCTGAGGCCACCAGCACCTCAACCAAAAGCACCAACGCATCCTAAAACATCATTCAAACTTGTTCCAATCCTCAAAACACCTCAAACAAAACCAAAACCATCAAATTACATCAAATTCAAGCCTAAGTTCTTCAAAAACTCTAAAGCACGCATTCAATCAAAAACCTAACCAAATCACCTCCGAATGACCGGAAATTTTGCACACACACACCAAATCACATAAATATGCTACTGCAACTCTCGAAATTCCATTCCGACTCTCGGATTAGAATCTCACCTACCAAGAGGAATTCTCCAAAATACTACTTTGCCAATTCAAGCCAAATCCTGCCAAGAAATTCTAAAATATGTTCTGATCACACTCCTAAGTCATAAATCACCTGAATAATCTAACCAAATCATAAAAATTCCGATCCGAGCTCATATACAAATAAGTCTAATATTGGTCAAAACATATAAATTTTAAGCTTTAAACAGAGAATTGTTATTCCAAATTCATTTTGATCAACCTGAAACCTAAACCGATGATTTAAATAGGTCATAATACACCCCATGGGCTAAATCATGCCCGAGAACTGGCGATAAAAGTGCAAAAGGTCAAAATGACCGGTCGGGTCATTACATTTCTATTGAATTAAAATCATGTTTATAGAAATTCACGATTTAATGTATTATTGACACAACTATTGGGCCACTAGTACATGTCGAAGCCGACCATCTCGTCTCAACTTCTTTGAGATTAGACGAGATACACATTGAGTACATGTTGTTTTCGTACTCATACTACACTTCTGCGCATTTTTGTTGCACAAGTATATGTAATTCTAGCGACGTACTGGGCGTAACAACACGAGTGATTATGGGACTAGGTGAGTTGCATTATTCAAGGCGGCCCACAACTAGTGTAGTCTCTTCTAGTATATTGTATTTACTTCCTGTCCACTGTATTCCGGATGGATGTGGTATTTTATTTCCTTATCAGTAGATGCATATGAACTTGTAATACCAGGTTCTGGGATGGTTTTGAAATATTTTGTACTAACTACTTATTATTTAATTTTAATCGAAACAGTTATCCATTCATTTATGAAAAATTGAAGAAAAATCTTAGTTTTCAAGATTGTTAAAAATGAGAACTTCATCAAGTGATTTGGTTGTCTTGCCGTGAAGTGTCCGGCGCCAACGCGACGCTTAAGGAATTTTGGGTCGTGACACATAGTATTACGTAAGTGTGTGTATATATATATATATATATATATATATATATATATATATATATATATATATATATATATATATATATATATATAATCTCACCTACCAACCGTAATTCGCCAAAATACTAACTTTGCTAATTCAAGCCAAATCCTTCCACGGACTTCCAAAATACATTCTGATCACACTATTACGTCATAAATCACCAAACGAAGCTAACCAAATCATAAATATTCCGATCTGGGTTAATATATAAATAAGTCCAATCTTGGTCAAACCTTTCAAATTTTAAGTTTTAAACTGAGAATTATTCTTCCAAATTCGTTTTGATTAACCTGAAACCAAATCCAATGATTTATATAGGTCATAATACACCACATGGGCTAAATCATGCCCGAGAACTAGGGATCAAAGTGCAAAAGGTCAAAATGACCAGTCACGTCGCTACATCCTCCCCCCACTTAAACACACGTTCGTCCTCGAACATACCCAAAGTTGTTCTAGAAGCCAATCAATAGCTCAATAACTATACTATGCATATACCCCAGGGTGATCCCACGTCACCCTATCTCCTATAGGTCTGATAACACATTATAACTGAAATGATACAATCCAATGTAGCCATAAACCATAGAACCACGTTTCCACTTCTGAAACCATCAATACGATCAAAACCTCATACTTATACTCTGAATAAGCCTGAACTAGCTGTAATAACCCAGGCCTGTAACCTCAGGTGCAATTATATGATATGGCACATAACTCAAACACACGAGGCGAAAACTTCCATTCACAGCAGCTGCACGCAATAATCTAATACAGGTAAAAAACCTCTTATCAACTAAAGTCTTATTCCAACACTTCCATATACTGCCAATGATAGATGAAACATGCAATAACCATAATCATTTCTCATATTAGCCATCCATAAGGTTACTTTTCCTTTGGAAAGAACTATAGCAAATTTTTGAACCGAACCTCGATATTTATCCACTAAACATGCTGAAATCGAAGCCGTTTGTATTCATTACAGACCCTAACGACCTCATCTAATCCAACGCAATCACACTGGTGACATGACACACCAAAACATGCTAAGGCCACAACTTGCACAGTCCGCGCACGAATAACACTACAAGAAATATAGTTATCTACTCTGAGCTCATGCCTTTGGCTTTTTAGCCATAAATATTTAAAATAAAGAAAGATCATGTCAAAACTAATGCTATCTGTCAAGGTTTTAGGTCTTATACTAAAGAAAAAATACTAGTAGATTTAACCTTTCTAAGTAATTTCCTTATTACAGAGAAGTACTTTACAAACCAGGTTCAAGAGCAATAATCTTTGGAAGAAGGTTGTGTTTGATATGGATACATGTGTTGGTGATTTTCTAGCTTTCATTTATCTGCTTAAATTTTGCTTTAGTATAAATCAATCTGTAGGTAAAATTACCTATTTCAATAAGCTCCTCAACTAAAAAATTTGACTGCATCAAGATGTTATCTTGTTTCTTTATATTTATTCATTGAACAACATTTATGTTTCAGTAAGGTTTTCTAAATTCTTGATAAAATTTTGTTTTGATATTTTCTTACTCTGTTGCTGATTATTACTTAACGGTTTATCTCTAATAAGAGAGCATGGCGTGCGTTTAAAATATGAGATAAGAATAGGCGTTCCTTAATGGGAAAATATTTTTTGTACCATGATGCAAGATATACTAATTTTTGGGTGAGGAAAATGATTCGAAGATAACACTGAGAAGGGAACTGTGATCAATGTTCCTTTTAATAGATTCACATAACTGAATATGTTTCTGGACCCTCTGGTTACACAAGCAGTTTTGAGTTCAAAATTTAATATTTCTCATTTTGGTAGGAATATAGTGCAAATTCAGTTTATGCCCTCAATTTCTTGAAAATCACTTTGCACAGTTATGTAGTTCTAGCTGACCTTTCGTTTTATGTGCTTTCTTTAGTACTTGAATTAAGGATAAACACTTTTTCTTGTACACATGATATTAATGTTCTTTTTGTTAATAGCAAGGACGAAGTACTTCAACAACTGAAAAAGAAAATGAAGTTGCTCGAGGTCTAGTTTGGAGATGTGATCCTTTGTATTTTTTCTTAAAATACCATGATAAAGTTCTCCAACAAGTAGGAGCTCAAAATATTTGATTTTTGTTTTTTGTTTTCACGTACAATATATTATGGAACGTCATATAATTTGTTGTATATAGTATTTGGAAATGAAAAGTTCCTACAAAATTTTGTCTAAGCGTATTGGATGAATTTCATGATTATTTTTATCATGTCTAAGCGTACATGCCCATTAAATTATTATATTCTTTTTAAAAAATAAGGCTTTAGAGGCGACCCTTGTTGCCACAAAACATACACACTTTTAGCGGCAAACAATGTCGCCTACTATTGCTGGTAATAGTAATTATTTAGCAGCGGCTTTCCTAAATCAACTTTGGTGAACATGTTTTTGTTGCATGCTAATTCCCTTTTTGCCGTGACAAAAGTCGCCACATATGAGTCCTTATTGAGGCGACTCTCCCTAGTCGTTAGAAATAATATTTAGTAACGAAGGTATATGCGGCAAGCCTGTGGTCGTCACTATATCATTTAGTGGCGCCTTTTCGGACTTTGTAGCGACTTTAATCACCATATAAAGTTAGATTTCTTGTAGTGGATTCGCAACAATCTGAACATACTCACATCATGAAATTGACTCAAACAAAAGAGTTGTATCTCAAGCTTGCCTGTGTCATCACAACACACGTTGAGAACCCGTCTCGCATCTTAGAAATAAAACACGCGAATCTAACCTATGAGGTCATATTTCCACATAGCTTTGCTACATATGCGCTATCCTACCTAAACACTGTTCCACATGAAATACTTCAAGCCACTATGCTCGAAGTTGATAACCACGCACAATCTGATGCCTAAAACCAATACTCCATACATCGAGCAACATCCAATTACTTTTCCCGCTTGACTTCCACTATGAACCTCAATAGAACCGCACTATATGTGCCCATAACCAACAAATCGTAACGTCTTGCAACATAGGAAGACCACTCTTAGATCTCCCAGATCTCTAGTGTTGAAACACGTTCTCAAGTCGCTAAAACTAAACGTGTGTTCATATCTGTAGGTTTTGATAAATGACAAACCGACGCGCATGGAACATCGACATATGCCAAAATCCAAGAACATGACAAACAAAGAGCAAGATCAAGAATATCAAACAAAGTTAAAAATGAGTCACTTTATAGTGTGATCTTGATCCGACAACTTATTCAAGTCTTGGCTTCTCTCGTAAAATCATTTTCATGCATCATTGAGTTAAACCAAAATGATTTTCAAACATTTTTCATTTTAGCCAAAATGATTTTCAAACATGTTTTTCAAAACTGGGCATAAATAATCGATTATGTATTTCTTATAATCGATTATGTTAAGGCAGTGTATAACCGGATTTTCAAAGCAACGAAATAATCGATTATGTCTCTTCTAATAATCGATTATGTTGAGGCAGTGTATAACCGAATTTTCAAAGCAACGAAATAATCGATTATGTCTCTTCTAATAATCGATTATGTTGAGGCAGTGTATAACCGAATTTTTCAATACAGCAAAATAATCGATTATGTCTTTTAGGTAATCGATTATGTTAAGACCGTTGCCAAAGTATTTTTAAATCGCTGAAATATAATCGATTATACACTAGGCAATAATCGATTATGCTTGCACAGAATCTGCTTCCGATTTTTTAACGTTAACTGATAATCGATTATGTAACTTGACTAATCGATCATTATGCTTAAAATCCGCATATGATTTTTGAACGATCTGCAGATAATCGATTATGCAGATCATATAATTGATTATGCAAGCACAAAATCAGCAATTAGTAATTGGCAATTAAGCAACGGTCTTGGTGACTTTGAGCACTATAAATACACCTCAAAATCACTCTTTTAAGTACAACAACTGATTACATTCTTGCAAAAGCTTACATACTCTCATATCAATCATTTTATATTCATTTCATAGCTTTTTGAGAGCCAAACTCTTGACTAAGTTGTTGTGTTCTTGAGCGTATTGTTTTTACTCATATCTACTCTATAAAGAGAGTCTTGTCTTGAGTGCTAAGTGTTTGTACACACTTGAAGGGATATTCTAATCCCTTGTTGTAAGAAGGAAAAGTAGTTCCTTGGTTTGAAGTCTTGAGGTGCGGTATCCTCGAGCAGGTTGAAGTCTTGTAGAGTGTATATCTATGAGCAAGTGTAACGGTTTGTTAGGCACCCGTAAGCTTAACGAAGTTAGTGTAAAACTCGAGAGAGTCTCTCGGGGACTGGACTAACCACACATTGTGGTGAACCCGGATAAAATTCGGTGTGTTCTCTCCTTATCATTTTAATTACTGCACTTACGTTATTCCTGCAATTTTTAATTCCGCAAATTTACATTGTTTTTTATTATAACGCTATTCACCCTCCCTCTAGCGTTAAGCATATATTCTAACAATTGGTATCAGAGCCTAACTCTCTGAAAGACTAAACAGTTTGAGAGAAACAATCCATGGCTTCTACTCGTAACATTAATGCAGGACTAGGTGAAGGACAATGCTTCACAAGGCCACCACTCTTTGATGGCACAAATTATACTTACTGGAAGGAGAGGATGAGGATTTTTATTCAATCAAACAACTTCCGATTGTGGAAAATCATAAAGAATGGAGAACAACTTCCAACTAAAAAGGTTGGAGATGAACTCGTCCCGAAGTCGGAAGACGAATACGATATGGACGATATTAGAAAGGTGGAATATAATGCAAAGGCCATCAACATGCTATTCTGTGCTGTAAATCCCGATGACTATCGGAAAATCTCATGTTGCACCACGGCTAAGCAAATGTGGGATAAATTGGAGATCACCTACGAAGGTACGGACCAGGTAAGAGAAGCTAAAATAGATTTTCTAACCCACGAATATGAACTTTTTCATATGAAGGAAAGCGAGAAGATAGACGATATGTTCGAACAATTTTCAAAAATTGTTAATGATCTTCATGCTCTCAAGAAGACTTTCACGGATAGGGAGTTTGTCTGTAAAATTCTTCGAAGTCTCACTCCGGAATGGCGCTCCAAAGCCGACGCTATTCAAGAGTCAATCGGCATTACAAATGTCACAATCGACGGGCTTAGAGGTAATCTCAAAACCTATGAATCTACTGTTCTTCACCCTCCTTTGGATGATCAAAGGAAGCGAAGAATCGCCCTCAAGGCAAGCACGACTCAACCTCAAAATGATGAGGATTCAAGCGATGAAGATAACGAGTTCGGACTCGTTATTAGGAAATTTCACAAGTTCACGCGAAAGGAGTATGAACGAAAAGGTAAGCGACAAGGAGACCAATTAAAGTGCTATGGATGCGAAGAAATCGGGCACATAAAATCAAATTGTCCAAATACCAAAAAGGAGAAGAAACCCGTCAAGAAACAAAGAGCATACATCTCTTGGGGAGGCGACTCCGGAGACGAATCAAGTGATGGAGAAGGAAACGAGACCGCAAACTTGTGTCTTATGGCACACGAAGAAACTCAAAATGAGGTATGTACTAATTCTAAGAACTATTTCACTTTAGAAGAAATGCAAGACGCATTTGATGAGTTGTATAAAGAGTTTATTAGCGCTTCTAAATCTATAAAAGATTTAAGAAAACAATTTTCTTCAAAAGAAAAGGATTTTGAAAAACTTACTCTTGAAAATGAGAAATTAAAAGAGGAAAACAAGTTTTATGGCAAAAGAAGCGCCGATAAACCCGAAAGCTCAAATAAGGATTGTACTTCTTGCAAATCTCTAAAGGAAGAAGTAGAAAGTCTTAGAAGCACTTTGCACAAATTCAATTCTTCACAGAAAAATCTCAATGAAGTGCTTGTAAATTTGAAATCCACTAAGCACGGTATAGGCTTTAAACACGAGCCAAAGAAAAAGTTGAGTCCATTCCTAAACCACCTACGACTCAACTTAGGCAAAACAAAATAAATGTCAGCACTCAACCTAGAAATTTTAATCCTAGAATTGCAACTCATCCTAGAACAAATGCTAGGAGAAATATTGGAATGTATAGACCACTTAGACAAGATTTTCAAAAACCACATCAAAACTATATTCCAAAAAATAGAGTGAATGCTAGAAGAAATGTTGGCATGTATAGACCACCTAGACAAGATTTTCGAAAACTACATCAAAACTATGTTCCTAAAAATAGAGTGAATAAATTTAGACCCCCAAATTATTATCATCCTAGAATAATGCACAATCCGAATGTCATTTGTCATTATTGCAATAAAATTGGACATATTGCTCCCGCATGCTTCACTAGACATAGACATTTCACTGCAGGACAATCACACCAATATTTTGCACCTAACACACAAGGACCCAAAATGGCTTGGGTACCAAAATCTCATTAATTTGTTTTGTAGGTGTGTTTGAAGGGATCAAGTGTACTTTGGTACCTTGATAGTGGATGCTCCAAACATATGACTGGGGATGCATCAAAATTCCTTCAACTAAAACCCACGGAAGGAGGAAATGTTATTTTTGGGGACGATAACAAAGGAAAGATTATCGGCATTGGATCGGTCGGTAAGGACGAATCCTCCTCCAGTAAGCATATTTTGCTAGTTAAAGGTCTTAAACATAATCTCTTGAGCATAAGTCAATTATGTGACAAGGGAAATCTTGTATTGTTTGACTCCGAAGAATGCTTAGTTATCCGTCGTAGTGATTTCAAAATAATTCTTCGTGGTATTAGAATGGATAATATCTATATGGTCGATCTTGAAAATTCTTCATCAAGTTTTGTAAATTGCCTTATGAGTAATGAAGACGACATGTGGTTATGGCATCGTAGAGTAGCTCATGTAAATATGAATCTTTTAAACAAACTAGTTTCACAAGATTTAGTAATTGGTCTTCCAAACATGAAGTTTGAATAAGATTCTATTTGTGATTCTTGCCAAAAAGGGAAACAAACAAAGGCTTCTTTTAAATCCAAAAATGTTGTTTCAACCACTAGACCTTTACAACTTCTACACATGGACCTTTTCGGACCTTCTAGAATTAAAAGTCATAGTGGTAATCTTTATGCTTCTGTTATTGTTGATGACTATTCTAGATTTACATGGACGTTATTTCTTGCTCATAAAAATAATGCCTTTCAAGCTTTTAGAAGTTTTCTTAAACGTGTTCAAAATGACAAGAACACAACCGTCACTTCAATAAGAAGTGATCATGGGGGAGAGTTCGATCATAATATCTTCGCGGATTTTTGTGACGAACTCGGTATTGAACATACCTTTTCGGCTCCATGTACACCACAACAAAATGGAGTGGTAGAACGTAAAAATTGATGTCTCAAAGAGATGGCTAGAACCATGCTCGATGAGGCCGAAATTCCCAAATATTTTTGGGCGGATGCCGTGAGTACCGCAAGCTATGTTTTAAACAGAGCTATCAGTAGACCGATACTCATGAAAACTCCCTATGAACTCTATAAGGGAAGGAAACCAAATCTTTCCCATCTCAGAGTCTTCGGTTGTAAATGTTTTATTCACAACAACGGAAAAGATAACTTTGGAAAATTTGACGCGAAATCTGATAAAGGAATTTTTCTTGGTTACTCATCGCGTAGCAAAGCATATAGAGGTTTTAATAATCGAACCAAAACTGTTGAGGAATCTCCTCATGTAGTATTTTGTTAAAATAATGCTCGCTTGGCGAGAAAGGATTCTTGTGTTGATCTTGCAGATGCTTTAAAGATAATCAATCTTCAAGACGAGGTACAAAAGGAGGATCCAAAGGAAGTTCAAGATGAAATTATGGAACAACCTTCGGAAGAAGTACCACCACAAGAAGAAGAATCGATGATGCCTAAGGCTTGGAGGACGTCTAAAGACCATCCTCTTGACAAGGTAATTGGCAACATCGAGAAAGGGGTAAGTACACGAAACCTTCTTAAAGACACTGTAGGACATATGGCTTTTGTTTCACAAATAGAACCTAAAACCATTTCCGAAGCAATTGGGGATGAGCATTGGACCTTGGCAATGCAAGAGGAGCTTAACCAATTCAAACGTAATGATGTTTGGGAATTGGTGCCAAGACACGATAATCACACCATAATTGGTACGAAATGGGTTTTTCGGAATAAATTAGATGAAAATGGTATAATCACTAGAAACGAAGCTAGGCTAGTTGCTAAGGGATATAATCAAGAAGAAGGCATTGATTATGAAGAAACCTATGCACCCGTTGCACGCCTAGAAGCCATTCATTTATTACTTGCTTTTTCATCATCTATGAATTTCAAATTATTGTCAAAAGTGCCTTCCTCAATGGGTTTATTCAAGAGGAAGTGTATGTTGAACAACCCCCGGGTTTTGAAGATTTTACATCTCCCGGCCATGTCTTCAAGCTTAAGAAAGCTTTATATGGTCTTAAACAAGCTCCTCGAGCTTGGTATGAACGTCTAAGTAAATTTCTCTTAGACAATGAGTTTGAAAGGGGGAAAGTTGACACCACACTTTTTATCAAAAATAAAAACAATGACATTCTATTAGTTCAAATTTATGTCGATGATATTATTTTTGGTGCTACTAATGATTTTCTATGCGAGGAATTCTCTAAGTTAATGACTAGCGAATTCGAAATGTCGATGATGGGTGAGCTAAACTTCTTCTTGGGGCTGCAAGTGAAACAAATGAAAGAGGGAACTTTCATTTGCCAATCCAAATATTGCAAGGAGTTGCTAAATTGCTTTGAAATGAGCAACGCCAAAGCAATGGCCACCCCAATGAGTACATCCGACCATCTTGACAAAGATGAGAAAGGTAAGGAAGTAGACACCAAGAAGTATCGAGGTATGATCGGATCTCTTCTCTATCTTACTGCTAGTAGACCGGACATCATGTTTAGCGTGTGTTTATGCGCTCGATATCAATCATGTCCGAAAGAGTCACGCTTAACTGCGGTAAAACGGATTATGAAGTATCTTGTTGGAATAATAAATGTGGGACTATGGTATCCCAAAGATTCTTCATGCCAACTTGTTGGCTATTCCGATTCCGATTTTGCGGGTTGCAAATTGGACCGCAAGAGCACTAGTGGCACTTGCCATTTGCTCGGTAGCTCCTTAGTTTCTTGGTTTAGCAAGAAAGAAGTTAGTGTTGCGTTATCCACAAACGAGGCTGAATATATAGCCGCGGGGAGTTGTTGTGCTCAAATCCTTTGGATGAAGCAACAACTCTCGGATTATGGTCTTAGTATTGATCATGTTCCTCTTCGATGTGACAATACTAGCGCCATAAGCTTGACAAAGAATCCTATTCTTCACTCAAGAACGAAACACATAGAAATTAGACATCACTTTATAAGAGATCACGTTCTCAAGGGCGATGTCGAAATTGAATTTGTTGAAACCAAAAACCAATTGGCCGACATCTTCACAAAGCCTTTAGAGAAAGAGTCCTTTTTCCGCATTCGTAGTGAACTCGGAATTCTTGACTCCACGTTGATCTAATTCATGCATTGCATTTGTTTCAAATAATTACTAACTTGAGCGTCGGAGGCGCCTAATTCTTTTTTGCAGGTATCTCCCCAAAGACAGGGGGAATTTTCAGGCACTGGTAACATATAATCGATTATTAACTAAGTACAATCGATTATTTCTAACATCTCGGTTTGCAGGAATTTGGCAATAATCGATTATCATATATATCACTAATCGATTAAGTTGAGTCAGTGTTACAGGTTTTATAATAATCGATTATTTAGTACCGCATAATCGATTATCTTTTATCATCTCGGCTTTTTGTCACTTCACTGGACAGAAATAATCGATTATCATATTAACAAAAATCGATTATTCCCCGAGCCCGAATCCTCATAATACTTACTGTCTTCAAATAATCGATTATCTCTTATCGCATAATCGATTTCTTCTCTGACTACAATTCAAAATAATCGATTATTCAGCCTCCATAATCGATTACCAACGGTCAGTATTCAAATTTTTTTACCGTTCATGACCGTTTGGCTTCATAAATCTGAAGCTTTTTGCTCCATAAATGCCTCACTTATTCAATTCTATAAATAGATATTTTCATCCTTCAAATTTCTCACTTCATACTTCACTCTTAGCTTCAAACAATCTTCCAAAGCCTTCAAAATTTTGAAACAACTCCTATTTCTTCATACTAATGGCAAGCAAGCACTCTAAACGCTCTCGCTCCGGCAAACAAATTGCCTCCTCTTCCGCCACTCCTCCACCCGTTTTCAACTATAAAGACGGCTCTTATTTGCGTTTTGATGCTCAACCCGAACTTCTTCGATTCATTGAAAAATTTGAGAATTGAGAAATCCTTCCGGCTCGTTTTTCAACAACTCAATATCTTCGAAATAGCGCACCCCCATCAACAGAAAATATTCTTATACAAAGCCAACTCATACACTTTCTATATCTTCAAACTCCTTACATTCACCCTGCTCTAATCTGTGCCTTCTATTCAAATCTCCAGCAGGACGAAGATGGTGACCTTGTCTCAAACATAAATGGAGTTCCAACTTTTGTAAGTGAGGAAAACTTGCAACTCCTCACTAACCTTCCACGGAATGGTGAAGACATTTCTCTCTACACTAGAGAAGCAGGTTCTTTATTTGATGAACAACTTCTTTTCCACCAAATTGGTATTGGCGACTGTCCGGAGAATCGTCGCCCAACTATTACTCACATGCGCCCAGAATATCGTCTAATATTTTATTTCATCACCCGAGTCTAAAACCCCGAAAATTCAATCATACAACTCTCTCTCATGAGGATTCAAAACTCTTACATGCAATTATCACCGAGGCTCGCATCAATTGGTGCAAGTTCGTCATGACTCATATGTATGATGCAATCGGGGATGATAAGCCACTCCCATATGCCTTTCTCATAATGGCTATTTTTGAAGCCTCCGGTATCGACACCTCCGTCGGTCCACACAAAAAGGCAACAATGCATTGGGAAATTCAAGAATCTTCATTTCCCAATATTGGTGACAATCCTCCTCCTCCTCCTACACAAATACGTCGTCCTCAAGGTCCTACTCTTCAAACCATTTCGGACCAACTTGCTTCTTTGTCAACCTCAATGACTCGTATTGATCAAAACGTCACTCGTTTGACTCATGAGCTTCATGGGTACTTTGATCATATCAACTATTCATATGCCCAAATTGTTATTCCGGATGAAGTGCCGGATGCCGAGCCGGATAATAATGATGACAATGAATAAAAATTTTTATGTATCGCTTGAATTATATTCTATCTATTTCTTGCTTTCTCATGTATGTTTAATATTTTTTAATGAAAGTTCATTATTTTTGCTAATGTCAAAAGGGGGAAGAATAAGGGCTATGCACACTAATACATAATTGGCGTAAATTGAGGGGGAACTCATAAATTGAGGGGGAACTTACACTTATATTATGCATATCCCGACATTGGTTTACCATTATCAAAAAGGGGGAAATTGTTGAAACACGTTCTCAGGTCGCTAAAACTAAACGTGTGTTCATTTCTGTAGGTTTTGATAAATGACAAACTGATGCGCATGGAACATTGACATATGCCAAAGTCCAAGAACATGACAAACAAAGAGCAAGATCAAGAATATCAAACAAAGTTATAAATGAGTCACTTTATAGTGTTGATCTTGATCCGACAACTTGTTCAAGTCTTGGATTCTCTCGTAAAATCATTTTCATGCATCATTGAGTTAAACCAAAATGATTTTCAAACATTTTTCATTTTCACCAAAATGATTTTCAAACATGTTTTTCAAAACTGGGTATAAATAATCGATTATGTATTTCTTATAATCGATTATGTTGAGGCAGTGTATAACCGGATTTTCAAAGCAACGAAATAATCGATTATGTCTTCTAATAATCGATTATGTTGAGGCAGTGTATAACCAGATTTTCAAAGCAACGAAATAATCGATTATGTCTCTTCTAATAATCGATTATGTTGAGGCAGTGTATAACCGGATTTTTCAATACAGCAAAATAATCGATTATGTCTTTTAGGTAATCGATTATGTTAAGACCGTTGCCAAAGTATTTTTAAATCGCTGAAATATAATCGATTATACACTAGGCTATAATCGATTATGCTTGCACAGAATCTGCTTCCGATTTTTTAACGTTAACTGATAGTCGATTATGTAACTTGAATAATCGATTATTATGCTTAAAATCCGCATATGATTTTTGAACGATCTGCAGATAATCGATTATGCAGTTCATATAATCGATTATGCAAGCATAAAATCAGCAATTAGTGATTGGCAATTAAGCAACGGTCTTGGTGACTTTGAGCACTATAAATACACCTCAAAATCACTCTTTTAAGTACAACAACTGATTACATTCTTGCTAAAGCTTACATACTCTCATATCAATCATTTTATATTCATTTCATAGCTTTTTGAGAGCCAAACTCTTGACTAAGTTGTTGTGTTCTTGAGCGTATTGTTTTTACTCATATCTACTCTATAAAGAGAGTCTTGTCTTGAGTGCTAAGTGTTGTACATACTTGAAGGGATATTCTAATCCCTTGTTGTAAGAAGGAAAAGTAGTTCCTTGGTTTGAAGTCTTGAGGTGCGGTATCCTCGAGCAGGTTGAAGTCTTGTAGAGTGTATATCTACGAGCAAGTGTAATGGTTTGTTAGGCACCCATAAGCTTAACGAAGTTAGTGTAAAACTCGAGAGAGTCTCTCAGGGACTGGACTAACCACACGTTGTGGTGAACCAGGATAAAATTCGGTGTGTTCTCTCCTTATCATTTTAATTACTGCACTTACGTTATTCCTGCAATTTTTAATTCCGCAAATTTACATTGTTTTTTATTATAACGCTATTCACCCCCATTCTAGCGTTAAGCGTATATTCTAACATCTAGTAAGCTCAATACGATGAAATCAACCTATCACTCAACAGTACAATTTGGGGCCAACCAAGCCCGACTCAAGCTGGAACACGCATCCACACTGGCCTAACAATGATCTCTTTATCAAGGAAATCATAAAGTTGTTCCTTCTACTATTAATACTCCTACCGGTGCCATATGACACAGTGCCTGACACCAAATCAATGCCAAAATCCACAATCTTGCTCGGTGACATGCTCGGCCAGAAGAAACAGATTCAAAAAGCCCCTCAACACCGAAACTTAATCAATGGTAGAAACCTCTTACAGACATCCATCACGAAGGCCCAATTAAGAAAATCAATCCTTCCTAGCCATCCGCTAGGTCTTTGAAATATAAATCACTCTGCTAGAACATAATCCGATGCACCTTGCCACTAAACCCGTGGTATTTCTGGCATAGCCTATTGCGCAATAGTCTAGAATAACCCAACATTGAGATAACCTGTCTACACCCCAATATCATATCTACAATGTAATGTACCAAGCAATGAAAGATCCACTCGGGCCTCCAAATCCTGATAGTCGCTAAACAGTACCGACATAATAGTCCACATCATAACATAGCTTGAATATAAGAACTTCCGTCTCCAATCCACACGGCACCTGCATCACCATATTTGATCCAAATTCCACTGTCTGAATATATGCCACACCTCTAATACCTAGTCATTTCACAAGAGATACTAAAAATTCTTCTATTCCACCAAGAAAACTCGAATGTCAGCAATCGATCCAGCCTTAAAGTGCACAATACTACCAAAGTTCCATCAACTTAATCACATTGCTCTTTTTCTGAAACATATACTATTGTCAAATCACTTCAAATTAACAATACCATTTCCTTAATCATCTGAGGCTACCCGTTGCCTAAGAGTTTTACGAACTTCCTTTAAGAACTAAACTTAAACCTCACACACATAAATCTTGATCCTCCACAATAACCTACATATACCATACAATCCTAACATAAGAACTCCATCTCCCTTCCGAGCCATAATCTACGTACTACACTAGTTTGGAACCTTCCATTGGTACCATCTAGAAGAAAAATCACAATACATCCCATGCTCTGCATGCCCATAGAGGATATACATCTCCAAACCACGGTAAGAACCATCAAGAACTCCCCGAATTCCCTTTGCACAAATCAGACCTGCCGGTACTGAATTCGTCTAACTCAACCAAGCTAAGAAAGCCATCAATGCCTAAGAGCGTTGCTGCAAAATACCTATAAGAGCTCATCACCTCGAACTCATACAAAGAATTAATCATATCCTTACCATATCGGTCCTGTCTACTATCAAGTTGTTCCAGCTATCTAAATTTCCTTCTAATTCACCTTCCACTTGATATTCCCTCTTACTGTAGCACCACAATTCCTCAACTCCGACTTACCACAAAGAACCAAGCTTAAAGCCACACCGTCTAAGTCTTATAAGTTGCTGAATATTTTCTTCATTATTCCCCAAAACACCACATTCTAGAATGCTTTACTCTGAAGAACTTCCTGCGAATCTAAGTCTGTTACCTTTACCTTCCTGATAACAACAACAACAACAACTACCCAGTATAGTCGCACAAAGTGGGGTCTGGGGAGGGTAATATGTAGACGGGACTTACCCCTACCCGAAAGGGCAGAGAGGCTGTTTCTATTCGACCCTCGGCTCAGTGAAGGAAAGAAAAAACTAAAACAAAAACAAAAACAAAAGAGCATTAGTAACTCCAGCAGAAATAGCGTAAATAATTATCTAAACATAAGAACCATAAATAAAATAGCACGCAATAATATTAGACAGTAACTACCATAAGGGAGACACAATCCAATATACAAATCATCTATGGATAGCCCTGCCAAGCCTCCAACCCCGGGTGAGGAGTAAGAAAAACTCTAGGAGCCCCTATCCTACAACCCTGATACTAGACCTCCAGACTTTCCTATCAAGGGCAATATAATCCCATAATTCATAGAGAAATACTACAAGACTTGACATCTTCCAATGAAAACAATAGTTTCTAACCACGTATTCAACTTTAGAGCACTCAACTGCTGTGTATAGAACTCTTGAACACATTAGAAATATTCTCGCAAGTCATTCACCCTTATTCAAGCTGCAATTTACCTGATCGATGAACAGAACCACCCGTACCTTTTAAGCATTCTAACACCACAAGATGTAGCCACAGCTCAATACAACAAAGCAACCTCCTACTCTATGCACCGAGCATCCTTTACCAACGACAACTCAAGAACTCCTGTAAATTCTCTTTCCCCATGAAGCATAATGTAAGTCATAGCTAATTCACTCGCATGCCTCAAACTGGAACCAACATAGCAGCTAACCGTGCTATCAACTTCTCACAACACACTTCCCACTTGGCTCTAAGCCATAGATACAAATACACTCAATAACTAATAACATTTTTACTCTATTGATGCCACAATACCATAGCGAGATTAAACACAAATCACTTGTAAGCTTGTGAAAACACATATCATCTAGTACTGTAAGTCTTCTGCAAATATCGCATTCATCCCCGCAATAGTTAAACCCACTCTCTTAAGCGACCCGACTTTTCAAATTTCAACACGTACTTTTCACTTACACATGAGATATACAAACATACACATAAGGATCGCACAACCCGTTTCTCCTAAATCTAACATTTCCACATACCTTCCACCATCATACACATTACACAGTCATTTAGTCTTCCTGGGACTGAACTTATACCGTGATATAAAATGCACTTCACTCCCTAACTATGAGACACAAATAGAATCTTCACGCGCCCATAACTCGGGCTACACATCAAATCACAATAGAAATCAAATACTTCATAGTTATTCTATCATCTAGCAGACTTCCTCGTCACTACCAAATCATATAGATACATCTCGCAGTATTAACATACTCATCACATCTCGCCCCTCGATCGAGAAATCACAAGCCATCAAGGCATATCTGATACTGAGTTCTCATACGTGCATGCGAACGTGTGGAAGGAATTTCAAGAGTTACCTTTCAAGATTAATCAAGGACGCACGATCAAAATTTAAGAATGTGAAGTTTTCCTAAAGGTTCTGCAGCCTCTTGAGGATAAATACAGACGTCCCCGTACCAATCTGCGAGACTCTACTTAACCTGCTCATGACTCTTAAGACCTAGTAACCTAGGCTTTGATACCAACTTATCAAGACTCAAGCCCGGACACGGTCGTGTTGGCGCCTCTCGTGGGGACAAGGCCAGCCTACTAAACCCAATTCATCCTTTTTAACAATTAAATAGTACATAAGCATCCTAAATATTAGTTAATAATAATAATAATTAGAGGGAGTACAACCCAACACATCCCAAACCAGGGTGTCACAAGTCACAAGAATATATTTGAGTGTGGATACAGTTTCACAAGGTCAAAAACAATACAAGAAACATGAGTTATGAACAAAAAAAATAGAAAAACGGTGCTGCGAACGCTGGCAGTCACCTCGCTAAACTCCTATAAATCTGTCTCCAATTAGCCAAAACCCGCTACCAGGTGAATAAATGCCTGCATCTGCACACGAGGTGCAAGGAGTAATGTGAGTACTCCAACTCAACAAGTAATAAAGGTAAATAATAACTGAGCAATATGATATCACGTATGGTAATTCACCTTGCTATATAGAAGCAATATATAAACCCCTTTGAGAATAGCCATGAAGCTGTGAAATCTTTAGAAGACATCTTAACCCAGTTTAAACCTCTTCTGAAAATAATTTTTTCGAATAATTATGTAAATGAATGTAACACAACAAGTGCAGATAAGCATAAAAATCCACCCTTCGGGCGCAACACTCACTTAGTAGAAAATGCCAGGCAATCAGGTACATATCATATGAAATAGAACAACTACAGATAATGGCAGACAATTAAACAAGTAAACACATAAAAAAATACCGGTATCGCTGCGACGTGCAGCTTGATTCATATACCGCTGTGGCTTGCAACCCGATCCATTTATCATCGACCACGTTCACTAGGGGTGTGCAGACTCCGGGAGGGCCCCCTTACGTCCCAAGCGCATTATCAAGCCATCCCGTGGCATCAAATCTAGGGGTTTGGCCTCATATAAGTATCTCACTGATGCGACGTGTAGCCCGATCCAAAAGTATCCTCACAACATAACCTCTCTTCCTTACTCAGTCAAAAATCACATAAGCCAATCGGGCAACAGTAAAACATGATTTTCAACCCAAAATATTGTTGGAAATATCATTTCAAGTGCTAAAGGTTAGTAAACTTGGCCGAGTTTTGAAAACAGTGAAAAATACGTGACTGAGTTCAAGTACAAAATGAAAACAGTGAGGAAACATCAACAAACCACCCCCAAAGGGTTCAAATAACTACCACGAAGCCGAAATATGGCAATCAACCCAAGTCATGATGATAACAAATAAGTTTCAAGCAAATTCACAGTAAAAATAATCAATCGGGACGGACCAAATCACAATCCCCAAGGGTGATCTACCCCACGCTTGCTATCCGGCGTGCAAGTCACCTCAATATAGCACTACAATGTGTAGTCCGGGGTTTCAAACCCTCAGAACGTCATTTACGATTATTACTCACCTTGAACTGGTGAAATCTCTAGCTTGTGACACATTTGCCCCTCAAGTAGGCCTCCACACGCGTCAAATCTACCAAAATCAGAGCAAATACATCATAATATGCTAAGGGAATAAAACCCAAGCGAAAACAATCAATAACGGGCATAGATCCCGAAATTAAAAAAACCCGAGCCTCGTTACCACTTCTCGAAACTCAGAAATTTTTATATCAACGGGTTCCTTATCTCGCCACAAGTCTATACATATAAATAGCACCAAAATCGGAGTCCAAATGACCCCTCAAATTCAAATTTAAAATCTCAAAATCCTAGCCCTAGTTCTTCTATTTTTGGCTAAATTTCCATGAATTTCTAGACGTATTTCACAATAAAATCGAGTTTTAAGTTCATAAATCTTACCTCTAATCGATTTCCATCGAATCCCTCTTCAATTTCCTTCAAAAGCTCTAAAAAATGGCCAATAATGGAGTGAAAATGAGCTCCAACCCGCGGATGAAATGTTTATAACCCTTCTGTCCAGCTTCTAAACTTCCTTCTATGCGATCGCAGCCCCAGGCTTGCGATCACGAAGAGCAATAATTCAAGGCCTCAAAAATGCATTATGCGAATGCTACAAAATCCATGCAAACGCAATGTCTACCTTCCCAAACATATGCGATCGTGGGCCAACTAATGCGAATGCATAGAACAAAAAAATCTAGCTTGCCAAAATACTCCTATGCGAATGCGGTGGGTCCTATGCGAACGCGAAGCATCACCAGCTACCCCTATGTGATCGCAAACATCCCCCTGCGATCGCAATGAACAAAAATCTATGCAACTCAAGACTGAGCAATCAACAACATTGAAACTTCGGAAATGGCCCCATTGACTATCACAAACTCACCCGAGGCCCCCAAGACCTCAACCAACAGCACCAACGCATCCTAAAACATCCTTCAAACCTGTTCAAATCATCAAAACACCTCAAACAACACCAAAAACATCAAATTACATCAAATTCAAGCTTAAGTAGTTCAAAATTTCTGAAACACGCATTCGATCAAAAACCCAACCAAATCACATCCGAATGACCTGACATATTGCACATATCCCAAATCACATAACGAAGCTACTGTAACTCTCAGAATTCCATTCCGACTCTCGGATCAAAATCTCACCTACCAACAGAAATTCGCCAAAATACTAACTTTGCCAATTCAAGCAAAATCCTTCCACGGACTTCCAAAATGCATTCTGATCACACTACTATGTCATAAATCACCTAACGAAGCTAATAAATCATAAAATTCCGATGCGGGCTCATATACAAATAAGTCTAATCTTGGTTAAATCTTTCAAATATTAAGCTTTAAACTGAGAATTGTTTTTCCAAATTCAATTTGATTAACCTGAAACAATAACCAACAATTTATATAGGTCATAATACACCATGTGGGCTAAATCATGCCCAAAAATTGGCGATCAAAATGCAAAAAGTCAAAACAACCAGTCTGGTCATTACACTTCTATTGTTAAAATTTTGTTTATAGAAATCCACAATTTAATGTATTAATGACACCATTATTGGTCCACTAGTAAGTGTCGTAGTCGATCATCTCGTCTCTACTTCTTTGTCACAACCCCAGTTCACACCTCCGTGAACATGTCGTGATGGCACCTAGTCCCTACGACTAGGTAAGCCTAACAATGTGGAAGATAAACCATAAAACTGCGGAAAAATAACTAAAACTAATTTAGTAGAATAAGCATGTGTTTAAGGTGCCACTTGGCACATACAATAATAACTCTCGAAGCTAACAAAATTTCCCAAAACCTAGAATCTCACAAATCACAAGCTAAGGGATACATACGAGGCTCTGACTCAAGTATATCTATTCAAAGGAGAAATACTAAAAGAGCTATACTTACAGAAAGCTGGAAAGGGAGTCGTCGGTCTGCAAACATAGTAGATATACCTCGAAGTCTCTACCGGTATGCCTCCTTCCAAGGCTAACAGAACTGAGTGGGAGTACCTGTATCTGCACAACAAAAATGTGCAGAAGAGTAGCATGAGCACACCACGGTGGTGCCAAGTAAGTATCAAGACTAACCTCGGTGGAGTAGTGACGAAGAATAGTCAAGGCACCTACCGGTCAATAAACAATATAATCATAGGAACAATGGGAATGATAAATAAATATGTAATGACTGCAGGAAATGACCAATAATGCTACAATTCACAATAAGGGAAAGGAAGAACAAGTAACAACAGGAAAATAATAAATAATGATGCATAACGACGGCAGATCACAATCCAAATCCTAAGTTCACAATACAGCAAGGGAAAAGCAAGTCCATAATTCATATCCTGCAAGGATGTTCACATAAGATCTCATTCACGCTTTCCACACTTTCACCAAGTCTCGGACAAAGCACAACTCACGAAAACCCAGCATCTGAAATCTAACACTTGGAATCATGTGCCCAATTAGTCTCACTGTCATAATAACAACTAGCAAGCCAACTAGGGCCACTCTTACATATATAGTGATTAAACGAGGGCGTACCTCCCTCCTTAGCAAAAAAAGGAGCAATTTACCTCTAACAAGAGTGTACAACTACGTGTATGCTTGTGCAAGTGTTCTTAACAAGAATTCTACCAAATAGTAAACATTAATAGGAGAACGGACCGCACGTACGATGTTTCCTCACAACTTCCGAGCGATAAAGCTCATATAGGTAAGCAACCCACAATCACAATAACAATAAAATAGAAATGCCTGCACAGGCCATCATGATTCATTACAATCAACCCTTGACATAGACCTCCTTATTTCTCCATGTGTGCAATGAACAACATAATAAGTACCACCTTATTTCTCCATGTTTGCAATGAACAACATAATAAGTACCGCCTTATTTCGCCACACGTGCATCAAAGTATTTCCCACCTTATTTCACCACATGTGCATCATAGTATTTCCCACCTTATTTCACCACATGTGCAACCCACATATAAGTATATGAACATATTCCACCTTATTTCGCCACATGTGCAATATATCAATGACAATAGTGGCACGACAAAGACCTTGTGCAAACCCTCAACAAAAGTCGCACAACAGAAACCTCGTGCACCATAGTATTAAGTACAACAATGACAAATACAATATATACAAGAACGAAGCAAGTGAATCACTAAGGTATTTTCGTTCACCAAAAAGCAGTACAACTAACTCTCAAGGAATAACTGTAACAGAGAAATATTAAGCACAAAAAGGACAACTTAACAAGGAATAAATGATATGAAACAACGATTCCAAAACTCATTTCGACAACAAGGAAGTTAACATGAACCAAATAATTACTATTAAGGAAATATCAACGAAACATAGAATATCTAACTTCTTTCCAATTAATACCAATAAATTACACGAGAGATAGAAATAATGCTTCCCACATAAAGACGGGCAGTTAGGAATGATAGCGTGATTATAGAACTGTAAGGGTCCACAATTAATCAAGTAAAAGTTGATTAGGCAACAAGAACAAACCCAAAAGGCAAATAAATTACAAGTAAGATATGTAGAGGTGAAACTAGTAACAGGAAACTCAATTGTATCAAGAACAACTTCAAATTCGGTAATTACAAGGATCTAAGAGCCTAAAAGGGGCAAATTCTTCACAAATAAATCCGAGCACGCACTCGTCACCTCGCATACAAGGAATACAAGCAACATAGAAGACTCTAATCCTCAGGGGAAGTCCGCCACAAAAGGTTCGGCAAGATACTTACCTCAAACTGACTCCAATTCAACTTGAAACCACATGTTTGCCACGACTATCCGACTCCAAATTGCCCAAATCTATTCGTTTCAATTACATCTCATAAATAACACCTCAAACAACTGATTCTACTATTTAATTTAAAGCTAAGATGCAAATTTAGATAAAATGACCAAAACACCCCTCGGGCCAACGTGGTCAAAACCCGAAGTTCAAACTAAAATCTGGTTACCCATTCCACCACAAATCCAATTTTGGGATTAGTTTTGAAATCGGACCTCGAATTGAGGTCCAACCTCCAATTTTAGCAAAACCCTAGGTCCTACCCAATATACACAAATTTTCCCATTAAAATCTTTGATTTAACGTTGAAATTATGTTAAAAAGTGTTAAGGAGTGAATAAAATGAGTTAGAAATCACTTACCAATCGTTTTGAAGAATAAGAATTTCTTAGAAAATCGCCTCTTATGTTTTGGATTTTTGGAAAGTGAGAAATAACTGAAAATCCCTTGTATTTATACTCTCTAACCTGCCCAGCGGACCGCTCAAAAATTAAACGTCCGCACTGGTGGAACTGGAGACTGCTCGCTCTTTGAAGTTTGCCACGCGGACCGTGCTAATGCAACCGCAGCGCACACCAGGGACCGCGCTAAGACGACCACGAGCGCGCTGGAGCCTGAACTTTTCCTGTTCTGCAATATCTGGTGTTTTAAGTCTAAGACCTCCCGTAACCTACTCGAAACTCACCCGAGCCGTCAGGACTCCAAACCAAATATGAACACAACCTCAAAAGCATCCTATGGACTTGTCTGTGCGATCAAATCGCCAAAATAACATCGTATACATCTGATCGAGCCTCAGAACTCATGATTTCTTCCAAATTTTTCATAAACATCAAATTTTGATTTTAATTTTGAAACACGTCAAACAACGTCCGTTTTCAACCAAGCTTTAAAGAAAGCACTTAAGCATATATAAGACTTGTACCAGGCACTGGAACCAAAATATGGGCTCGATACCATAATCTTTTAATCAAATTTAATTTCCAATTTCCTTAATCATTTCCAGAAAACAAATTTTACACAAAAATTAATTTCTTGGGCTTGGGACCTCGGAATTCGATTCCGGGCATATGCCCAAGCCCCAATATTTTTCGTACGGACCCTCCGGGACCGTGAAATCACGTGTCCGGGTCTGTTTTCCCAAAATATTGACCAAAGTTAAATTTATTCAACTTACTATCAAAATTTAGAATTTTTCTCACAAAATTCATATCTAAGCTTTTCGGCTACGCACTCGGACTGCGCACAAAAATCGAGGCAACCCCGATGAGGTATTAAGGCCTCAGAAGTACAGAATAGGTAAGAAAACAAGCGATGACCTCGTTGGATTGTCACATTCTTTAAGATTAGACAAGATATTCATTGAGCACGTGTTGTTTCGTACTCATACTACACTTCTGTACATTTTTGTTGCACAATTATATGTAACTCTAGCAGCCTACTGGGTGTTGCATCACGGATGATTCTAGGACTAGGTGAGTTGCATTATTGATGGTTTTGAAATATTTTGTACTAACTTTTTATCATTTAATTTAAGTTGAAGTAGTTATCCGTTTATTTATGAAAATTGAAGGAAAATCTTAGTTTTTAAAATTGTTAAAAATAAGAACATCATCAAGTGATTTGGTTGGTTTGTCTGACAGCAGTGTCTTGCGTCATCGCGAACCTTAGTGGATTTTGGGTTGTGAAACATAGTATAGCATAAGTATATATATTATATATACAAGCTATATTCATAATATTCGCTAATACACTTATACTTAGTGCACAGTATAGCATAAGTATATATATATATATATATATATATATATATATATATATATATATATATATATATATATATATATATATATATATATATATATATTGTGACTTGGTCCGTCCCGATAGATGAATTTACTGTGTATGACTAAATATCACCTGTTATCATTATGATTGAACTGATTGTCATATTTGCGATTCTTACCAATTGATTGAACCCTTAAGGGATTCCTAATACTAGTTTCATGCCATTTTTACATATTATTAAACTTAGTCCTAGTATTTATTACAGTTTTGCAAACTCAGCCACCTTTTCTCTCAAGCTTGAAACTTAATTATTATTTTTAATGAAGTTTGGGCTGAATATTTCTATATTATTGTGCCTTAGGGGCTTGTGCATTTGTGACTGAGTATGGGATCGGGCTTCGCGCTGCAACGGTATTATATTAATATTGATGTGAGGCCGAAGGCCTAGTTGATTCCACGAGATTGCTTATATTGTGCTTGAGTCGTAAGGGTTCCCTCCAGGAGTCTGCACACCCCCAGTGAGTGCCATCGAAGATAAATAAATTGAGCAGGATGCACGATACAACGGGTACTAGAGAGTAACAGACTATGTGTTGCATTTCATATTTGACTGTTATTTACTGACTTATCTGTTGAAGTATTTCCTTAATGGTTTTCATTGGCTTACGGACCTTATATTACTTGTTTTACATTGATGCATTTAGAGAATTACTTTGTGCCTATTCATGATTTCTTATTCTTATCCTTTATTGATGATTAATACTCACTGGGTCAGAGTACTCACATTACTCGCTGCACCTTATGTGCAGATCCAGGTGGATCTGAGGCTGAGTGAGGACTTCTCTACCGAGCAGCTTATCTGGGAGTATCAATGTAGCTGCATGACGTCTGCAGCCCTAATTTTCCCTTCTATCTTATTGATTCATTTCTGCATTTCTTTAGAATGATATGTAGGGGGTTGATACTCAGGTATTAGAGGCTAAGACTTGTGACACCGGATTCTTCGGGCTGTGAAGTAGTATTGGTATTTGGGATTTCCGCATGTTTTAACTCCTTTTCATAATTTTAGTATGATGACTTAGTAATTTATCTATGTTAGTTAATTCATGAACTGTAAAAAAATTTTTAAGTTTATTAAATTGGTCAGGCTTTCCTAGCAGTTTGTCGGGCGCTATAACGACCGGGGTTAGGGTCGTGACTATATATATATATATATATATATATATATATATACACACACACTTACGCTATAATATGCACTAAGTATAAGTGTATTAGGTAATATTATATCGAATATAGCTTAGATATATATAATATATACTTACGCTATACTATGCACTAGGTATAAGTGTATTAGGTAATATTATATCTAATATACCTTATATGTAATATATATACTTATGCTATACTATGCACTAAGTATAAGTGCATTAGCTAATAATATATCGAATATAGCTTATATATATATATATATGTATATATATATATATGTATATATATATATATATGTGTGTGTGTGTGTGTATGTATATATATATGTGTACGTATGCTATACTATGAACTAAGTATAAGCGTATTAGGTAATATTATATCGAATATAGCTTATATATATATAATACTTACGAAATACTATTGTGACGACCCAAAGGTGTCATCACTTATTTTCTTAACTATTCTGTACTTTTGAGGCCTTGAAAATCTCATCTGGGGTTGACTCAATTTGCATGCATAGTTCGGTGACATAGCCGGAAAGCTTAGATATGGATTCCGTGAGAATAATGCTAAATTTTGATATGAAATTAAATAAATTTGATTTCGGTTAACATTTTAGGTAAAAGGACCCAGACCCAAGATTTAACGGTCCCGGAGGGTCCGTACGAAAATATGGAACTTGGGCCTATGTCCGGAATCGAATTTCGCGGTCCCAAGCCCGAGAAATGAAATTTAGCGTGAAATTATTTGATTAAAAGATTATGGTATCAGGCCCAAATTTTGGTTCCGGTACTTGGTACATGTGTTATATATGGTTTAAGCGCTTTTCATAAAATTTGGTTGAAACCAGACATCGTTTGACATGTTTCAGACGTGTTATGGAAAATTGAAGTTTTATGAAAATTTGGAGGAAATCATGAGTTTTGAGGCTTAATTCAATGTATTTGATATTATTTTGGCGGTTTGATCGCACATGTAAGTCTGTATGATGTTTTTAATGTTTTGTGCGTAATTGGTTTGGAACCCTGAGGGCTCAGTTGAGTTTTAGATAGATGTCGATTGAATTTTTGAATTTAGGAATAATCTGGTATGAACAGGCCTGCAGGATTCACATTTGGGAAGTCTGGTTCGCAAAATGTGAACTCGCAAATGCGAAACCAGCCCAGGCCTGCTTGGCTCGCAAATGCGAAGCTTCCTTCGCAAATGCGAAGGTTGAGCTTTTGCAAATGCGAAGTCTACATCACAAATGCGAAGTTCTTCATTTTGGCAAGTATTCGCAAATGAGAACAAATATCTCTCTATTCCCAAGTTAGGAAGGTCGGGGTTCGCAACGGTGAACCCCAGTTCGAAATTGCGATATTTGCAACCTGCAATTTTTGTACTTAGTCGAATTTTGGACAGTTTTCACCCCATTTTCAAACACACAACTCTTTTAGGCGATTTTCCAAGAACAAGACCTCTTCCAAATCATTTGTAAGTTGGTTTTTATTCATTTTCTTCAATCTTTAACATCGTTTCCACTTAAAATCAAGGACTTTCATGGGTGAATTTGGGGGTTTTGGGTAGAACCTAGGTTTTTCTAAAATTGGGGATTTGGACCTCAATTTGAGGTCCGATTTCAAAACAAATCATATATTTGGATACGTGGGGGAATTGGTAACTAGATTTTGGTTCGATCCTAGGGTTTGATCACGTTGGTCTGATGGGCATTTTGGTCATTTTACCTAAATTTGCATCTTAGCTTTAAATTAAATAGTGGAATTAGTTTTTTGAGGTGTTATTTACGAGATGCAATTGAAATGAGTAGATTTGGGCCATTTGGAGTTGGATTCTCATGGGAAAAGTGTGGTTTCAAGTTGATTTTGGAGCTGATTTAAGGTAAGTGGCTTGTTTAACCTTGTGTGGGGGACTTTCCTCTTAGGATATGATGTTTGGTAATTGAATGCCTCGTGTGTTAGGTGAGGAGCGCTTACTTCAGCAAATTGTTGGAAATCCGTTTTTACTTGAAGTATTTAAATTGAGTTTTCTTTGCTTACTTGTTCATTTTAAATTGTAAGTTTATTCAATGCTAGTTTTGACAAGCATGTTCATTGACTTACTTGCCTAAGTGCATAAAATATGTCTTGTTTGCACTCCGTGTAGTATGTTTGGCAAGTATTTTTCTTTCTTGTCCTGAGTTAGTATCTTTCCAATGTTTGGGTTGCTATTGTCTGTTTTTAAATTGGGACTACGGGTTGGCCTCCTGGGCAATCCCCCTGTACTTGATATGTTCTGGACTGAGGGTGCGGGATACCAAGAGATCCCTGCCACATGAAATTTTAAGATTTTAGGATACCAAGAGATCCTGGGGATACCAAGAGATCCCTGGCACATGAAATTGTAAGATTTAAGGATATCAAGAGATACTCGGGATACTAAGAGATTCCTAGTACTTGAAATTGTAAGATTTGAGGATACCAAGAGATCCCTAGCAAATGAAATTGTAATATTTGAGGATACTAATAGATCCTCGGGATACCAAGAGATCCCAGGAACATGAATTTTGTAATATTTGAGGATACCAAGAGATCCTCGGGATACCAAGAGATCCCTAGTTGTGGTTCTTGTTGTGAGTAGTATTTAGTAGCACTGTTCTATTTTTCTGCTTTCTATTACAGTTTCTGTATTTATCTTGTTTAGATTCTCTTTGAACACTTTATTTATACTATTATTTCCTCATCTTATTATTTATTATGTCATTTGTCAGTAGGGCCTGGACCTTTACTCGTCACTACCCAACTGAGGTTAGTCTTGGCACTTACTAAGGACCGTTATGGTGTACTCATGCCTATTTTCCGCATGTTTTTCATGTGAAGATCTTGGCACTTCATCTCAGACACACTATCCTTGAGTCCGGGAGAGCTACAGAGACTTTGAGGTACTTCTGTAGCGTCCGCAGATCAATGAGTCTCCTTCTTTACTCTATTTTTAATATTTATCTAGACTTCTTCCACACTATTTCTTTAAAAGTTCTGGAGTTAGAGCCATGTATTACTATTCGTTAGCTTGTGTTCCCGTGGGTTTTGCTAGTTTGGGATGATATTGTAGACTTCCGCATTTTGAGTTGAATATGCGGAGCGGCCTTTATTATAGTTTCTTTTAGTTGCTCAATTTTTATTTATTTATTCCGCAAGCTATGTTGTTTTTCAGTATAGTTAGGCTTACCTAGTCATAGGAACAAGGTTCCATCGTGACATTTTCATGGAGGGCAAATTGGGGTCGTGACAGGTTGGTATTAAAACTCTAGGTTCATAGGAGTCACGGGACACATGCCAGTTTATTAGTCTCTTTGATTGGTACAGAGACATCTGTACTTTTCTACGAGAGGCTAAGCATCTGTTAGGAAAATTTCCACTTCATTTGATTTCCTTGTTGTACAATATTTTGACATCACAAAAATTCTAAGCTTCTGCCTTCTATTCTATCACAAATAGTGAGGACACGCACTACTCGAGAACATCAAGCACCCGCGGCCCTTACTGCATCCTTCAAAGGCGGGGGCCCGCGTAGAGGCTGAGGACGAGCATGAGGTGCATCTATAGCACCTACGCAAGCTGCCGCTGAGGAACCACCAAAGATCCAGCCGGAGCCTAGGCACCTGGCACGCCTACTACTGCCACTAGTACTCCACTTCTTTAGGAGACTTTGGCTCAGTTCATGAGTATGTACACCACCTTGGCTCAGGTAGGGATTCTTCCGCTTGCTACAATGATATCCCAGGCTGGGGGAGGAGCACAGACTCCCGCTGTCCGTACTCCTAAGAAGCGACTGCACGTTGATCAGTCTCCCAAGATTAATCCTGCACCACCTGTAGTGCCAGTTTAGCCTGAGGGGGGGGGGGGGTCAGTTTCTTTAGAGGAGAAACATCGGAGACTTGAGAGGTATAATAAGTATGATCCCCCAGTGTTTAGTGGATTAGCATCAGACGATGCCTTGGGATTTCTAGAGGAGTGCCACCGTATTCTTTGCACTATGGCCATAGTAGAGTCCAACGTGGTTTCCTTTAGTGATTTTCACCTTTAGGGAGCCACCTATGATTGGTGGCCGCACTTATGAGATAGACAGTGCAATCGAGGCTGCTTCACTGACTTGAACCCAATTCTAGGATATGTTTATGAGAGAGTTTGTCCCCCAGAGTTTCAGGGATGCATGGCGCTCAGAGTTTTAGCATTTGCGCCAAGGTGCTATGACCATTTCAGAGTATGCTATCCGTTATACCAGGTTGGGCAGGCATGCACCGGCCTTGGTTTCTACAGTCCGCGAGAAAGTTTGCAGGTTCATTGAGGGTCTTATCCCACCCATTTGATCTAGCATGGCTTGAGAGTTGGAGATGAACATCCCATATCAGTAGGTAGTGAGCATTGCTAGGAGGATCGAGAGTATGATCGCCAGAGAGTGAGTTGAGAGAGAGGCCAAGAGGTCTTGAGAGTCGGGAAACTGCTCTAGTGCCCGTACAACAACAACATGTTAGCATGGTAGGGTTTTTGTGGGTCACCCCGTTCATTAAGCTCTTTCAGCAGCCAGCAGTGCTCCAGCTCCGCCTATACCTCTGGAGCCTTAGTGTGCACCTTGAGTTTCTAGCAAACCTTCTGCGCGTGGTGTTTCCAGAGATCGTCCAGTACACCTAGCCCTAGTCAGTAACAGCAACCACACCCTCCCAAAACTTGTTTTGAGTACGGTAACGCCCGCCATGTGGTGAGGGATTGGCCTAGATTTTTTAGGAGTGCACCCCCACAGCCTTCTCAGTAAGAGTGTGCTCAGCAAAGTTCTCCAGCCATGATCACAGCTCCAGTTGCTGCCCACCCACTCAGCCAGCTAGAGGTCGAGGACGGGGAGGTAGAGGTCACCCTCGAGGGGGAGGCCAAGCAAGATATTATGCCCTTCCCGCTTGTTCCGAGGCTGTTGCCTTTGATTCTGTTATCACATGTATTATATTGGTTTGCCATAGAGAGGCATCGATTCTATTCAATCCGGACTCTATTTATTCTTATGTGTCTTCTTACTTTTCCCCGCATTTGGGCATGCCACGGATTCTTTGAGTGCCCCCATTTATGTTTCTACTCATGTGGGATATTATCTTGTTGTGGACCACATCTATCAGTCATATTTAGTTACTATTCGTGGATTTGAGATCAGAACAAATTTATTGTTACTCGGTATGGTTGATTTTGACATTATTTTTGGCATGGACTGCTTGTCCCCCATTTTGCTATTCTTGATTGTCACGCCAAGACCGTGATGCTGGCTATGCCATTTATTCTGCATGTTGAGTGGAGTGGTACTTTAGATCACAGTCCCAGTAGAGTCATCTCTTTTCTTAAAGCTCAGCATATGGTTGAGAAAGGGTGTGCCGCATATTTAGCATATGTCAGAGATGTTAGTATTGATACCCCTCCTGTTGATTCAGTTCCAGTGGTATGGGATTATCCTGATGTGTTTCTAGCCGATCTTCCGGGCATGTCACTCGATAGATACATTGATTTTGGCATTGACCTGCTGTCGGGCACTCAACCCATTTCCATTCCTCTGTATCATATGGCTCCTCCTGAGTTGAAGGAATTAAAGGATAAGTTGCAAGAATTGCTAGATAAGGGTTTTATTCGACCTAGTGTTTCACCTTGGGGTGCTCATGTTTTGTTTGTGAAAAAGAAAGATGGTTCTATGCGTATGTGAATTAATTATCGCCAGTTGAACAAGGTTACAGTGAAGAAACATTATCCTTTGCCTCATATTGATGATCTGTTTGAAGAGCTTCAGGGTGCACATGTGTTCTGTAAGATTGACTTGCGCTCAAGTTGCCATCAATTGAAGATTTGGGAGCCACACATCCTGAAGGCCTCCTTCAGGACTCGGTATGGTCATTACGAGTTCCTTGTTATGTCATTTAGGCTGACCAATGCCCTAAAAACTTTTATGCATTTGATGCACAACGTGTTCATGCCATATCTCGACTCGTTCGTTATTGTTTGTGTTGATATATTCTGGTGTATTCCCAGAGTCGGGAAGATCATGAGCAGCACCTAAGGACCGCACTTTAGGTTCTGAGAGAGAATAAGTTATATGCAAAGTTGTCAAAATATGAGTTTTGGTTGGATTTAGTGGCATTCTTAGACCACGTGATTTCGTGCGAGGGCACTCGGGTAGATTTGAGGAAGATAGAGGCCATGCAGAGTAGGCCCAGGCCGACCTCTGCAATAGAGATTCACAATTTCCTTTTGTTTCCAGGTTACTTCTGTCGTTTCATTGAGGGGTTTTCATTGATTGTGTCCACTATGAATAGATTGACCCAGAAGTGTGCCCCATTACAGTGGACAGAGAAGTGTGAGCGAGCTTTGAGAAGCTCAAGATAGTTTTGGCTACAACCCCAGTTTTGTTATTGCCTACTGGTTCGGGATCTTGTACTGTCTACGGTGATTCCTCTAGAGTTGGCCTTGGAGCGGTGTTGATGCAAGACTGTAGGGTGGTTGCCTACGCATCCATTAAATTGAAGATACATGAGAAGAACTACCCTTACCACAACCGTGAGTTAGCTGCTATTGTTCATGCCTTGAATATCTAGCGTCATTATTTGTATGGTGTACCTTGTGAGATCTATACTGACCATCGGAGTTTGCAGCACTTGTTCAAGCAAAAGGATCTAAATTTGCGCTAGAGTAGGCAATTAAAGTTGCCGAAACATTATGATATTACTACTCTGTATCACTCGGGCAAGGCCAATGTGGTGGTACATGCCTTGAGTCACCGGGCAGAGAGTTTGGGGCGTTTGGCATATTTACCAGCTTTAGAGAGACCTATGACGATAGATTTTAGGCCTAAGCCAGTCAGTTTATTAGATTGGATCTTTCGGAGCCCAGTCGGGTTCTAGCTTCTGTGGTTTCCTAGCTTCCTTATTTGATCGTATTGGGGAGTAGAAGTACGATGACCCCCATTTGCTTGTCCTTAAGGACAAGGTTCATCGGGGTGATGCCAGAGGTGTGACCATTGGAGATTACGGGTGTTGAGGATGTAGGGCCATGTTTGTGTGCCTAATGTTGATGGGCACCGGGAGTTTATTCTAGTAGAGGCCCATAGTTCACGGAATTCCATCCATTCGGGTGCCGCGAAGATGTATCAAGACTTGAGGCAGCACTATTAGTGGAGGCAGATGAAGAAGAATATAGTTTGATACATAGCTAGATGCCTCAACTGCCAACATGTTAAGTATGAGCACTAGAGACCAGGCATATTGCTCCACCAGATAGAGATCCGGAGTGAAATGGGAGAGGTTCACCATGGAGTTTGTAGTTGGTCCCCTACTGACCTTGAAGAAGTTTGATTCTATTCGGGTTATTGTGGATCGGATGATGAAGTCCGCTTATTTCATTATTGTTTGTACCAATTATTCTTCGGAGCGGTTGGAAGAGATTTATATCCGGGAGATCATCCATCTGTATGGTATTCAATTTCTATTATATCAGAAAGAGGTACTCAGTTTATGTCAAGGTTCTGGAGAGCCGTGTAGCAGGAGTTAGGTACTTGGGTGGAGTTGAGCAAACCTTTTCACCTCCAAGCGGACGGATAGTCCGAGCGCATCGTTCAGATTCTTCAGGATATGCTCCGTGCATGTGTGATTGGGTTTGGAGGATATTAGGATCAGGTTTTGACCGTAGCAGAGTTTGCCTACAACAACTGCTAGCAGTCGAGCATCCAGGTAGCTCCTTATGAGGCCTTATATGATAGCTGGTGTCAATCTCCGATTGGATGGTTTAAGTCGGGGGATGCTTAGTTGTTAGTTACGGATTTGGTTCAGGGGGCGTTTGACAAGGTCAAGATCATTCAAGATAGCTTTGTTCAGCTCATTCTAGGCAAAAGAGTTATGTAGATCGCAAGGTTTGAGATTTAGAATTTATGGTTGGTGAGCGTGTATTGCTCCAAGTATCGACTATGAAGGGCGTGATGAGATTTGGGAAGAAGGGAAAGCTTAGCCCTAGTTACATTGGATAGTTTGAGATTCTAGATCGAGTAGGAGAGCTCGTTTATAGACTCGCAATGTCGCGTAGCTTATTAGCCATGCATCCAGTTTTCCATGTATCCATGCTTCGGAGGTATCATGGCGATCCGGCCCACGTGTTAGATTTCAGCATTATCTAGTTGGACAAAGACTTGTCCTGTGAGGAGGAGCCAATAGCTATCTTACATCGGTAGGTTCGTTAGTTGAGGTCCAAAAGATTTCCTTCTGTTCGTGTTCAATATAGAGGTCAGCCTCCTGAGGCATCGACCTAGGAGTCCAAGTCTGATATGCGGAGCCGTTATCCTCATATTTATCCCGACTCAGGTACTTCTTTCTTCTCTCTGTTCGAGGATGAACGGTTGTTTTAGTGGTGGAGGATGTGACGACCTAAAGGGGTCATCACTTTTTTCATACTTATTCTGTACTTTTGAGGCTTTGAATACCTCATATCGGGTTGCCTAGGTTTGTGTGCACAGTCCGGGCGCGTAGCCGGAAAGCTTAGATATGGTTTTTTGTGAGAAAAATGCTAAATTTTGATATTAAATTGAATAAATTTAACTTCGGTCAAAATTTTAGGTAAATGGACCAGGACCCGAGATTTGACTATCCCGGAGGGTTCGTACGAAAATATGGGACTTCGGCGTATTCCTGGAATCAAATTGTGAGGTCCCAAGCCCGAGAAATGAATTTTTGCGTGAAATTGTTTTCTGGAAATAATTAAGGAAATTTGAAGTGAAATTTGATTAAAAGATTATGGTATTGGGCACGTATTTTTGTTTCAGTGTCTGGTACAAGTCTTATATATGGTTTAAGCGCTTTCAGTAAGGTTTGGTTGAAAAGGACGTCGTTTGACGTGTTTTCGACTTAAAATGGAAAATTAATGTTTTATGAAGATTTGGGGGAAATCATGAGTTTTGAGGCTTAATTCGATATTTATGATGTTATTTTGGCAATTTAATCGCGCGAGTAAGTCTGTAGGATGTTTTTCAGGTTGTGTGCATATTTGTGTTCGGAGCCCCGAAGGCTCGGGTGAGTTTTGGATAGGTTTCGGATTGCATTTTTTAATTTCGGAAAAATCTAGTATGAACGGGCCTGCAAGTTTTGCATTTGCAAAGCTATGCGAAGGGTGGCTTGCAAATGTGAAGGTTGAGCTTTCGCAAATGCGAAGTTCTTCATTTTTGCCAGTGTTCGCAAATGTGAACAAATATCTCGCAATTCCTAAATTAGCAGGGTTGGGGTTCGCAATTGCAAACCCCAGTTCGCAATTGCGACATCTACAACCTGCAATTTTATACTTAGTCGAATTTTGGACATTTTTCACTACATTTTCAAAATAGAACTCCTTTAGGCGATTTTCCAAGACCTCTTCTAAATCATTTGTAAGTTGGTTTTTACTCATTTCTTTCAATCTTTACCATCATTTAACATGTTTTCCACTTAAAATCTAGAACTTTCATGGGTGAACTTGGGGGTTTTGGGAAAAACCTATGTGTTTCAAAAATTATCTATTTGGACCTTAATTTGAGTTTTGATTTTAAAACAAATCATATATTTCGATTCGTGGGGGAATGGGTAACCGAATTTTTGTTCGAACCCCGAGTTTGATTACGTTGGCCTGAGAGGTGTTTGGTTATTTTACCTAAATTTGCATCTCAGGTTTAAATTAAATAGTGGAATCAGTTGTTTGAGGTGTTATTTACGAGATGCAATTGGAATGAATAGATTTGGGCCATTTGGAGCGGATACTCGTGGCAAAAGTGTTGTTTCAAGTTTTTTTGGAGCCTGTTTGAGGTAAGTGGCTTGTCTAACCTTGTGTGGAGGACTTTCCCCTTTTGATATGATGTTTGGTAATGGAATGCCTCGTTCATGAGGTGACGAGCGCATACTTGAGCAAATGGTTGGAAATATATTTTTACTTGAAGTATTTAAATTGAGTTTTCTTACTTACCTGTTCATTTTATATTGTAAGTTTATTATATGCTAGTTTAGAGAAGCATGTTCATTGACTTACTTGCCTAAGTGCTTAAACTGTCTTATTTGTACTCCGTGTAGTATGTTTGGCTAGTATTTTTCTATTTCTTGTCCTTAGTTAGTATATTTCCTAATATTTGGGTTGCTAATATGTGTTTTTAAATAGGGACTACGGGTTGGCCTCCATGGAGATCCCCCTGCACTTGATATGTTCTGGACTGAGAGTGCGGGATACCAAGAGATCCCTGGCATATGAAATTGTAATGTTTGAGGTTACTATGAGATACTCGGGATACCAAAAGATCCCTGGCACATGAAATTGTAATAAAACGATTCAAAGAGATCCTCGTGATACTAAAAGATCTTTAATACATGAAATTGTAAGATTTGAGGATACCAAGAGATACTCACGATACCAAGAGATCCCTGGCACATAAAATTGTACGTTTTGAGGATACCAAGAGATAATCATGATACCAAGATATCCCTGGAACATGAAATTTTTAAAATTTTAGGATACCAAGAGATCCTTGGGATACCAAGAGATCCCCGGTTGTGGTTCCTGTTGTGAGTAGTATTTACTAGCATTGTCCTGTTTTTCTGCTTTCTGTTACGGTTTTCGTATTTTTCTTGTTTAGATTCTCTCTGAACACTTTGTCTATACTGTTATTTTCTCATCTTATTAATTATTATGTTGTATCTCAGTAGGGCCCGGACCTTTCCTCGTCACTACCCAGCCGAGGTTAGCTTGGCACTTACTGAGTATCGTTGTGGTGTACTCATGTCTATTCTGTGCATGTTTTTCATGAGCAAATCCAGGTACTTCATCTCAGGCACACTATCCTTGAGACCAGGAGATCTACGAAGACTTTGAGGTAATTCTGCAGCGTCCGCAGTCCAAGAAGTCACCTTCTTTACTCCATTTGTAGTATATAGACTTCTTACGTACTTTTGCTTTAGATGTTCTGGAGTTAGAGCGATGTATTACTATTAGTTAGCTTGCGTTCCCGTGAGTGCGCAGGTTTTGGGATGATATTGTAGACTTCCGCATTTTGATTTGTATATGTGGAGTGGCCTTTATATATAGTTTCTATTAGATGGTCAGTTTTTAATTAGTTATTCCACAAGCTATGTTAATTTTCCGCACTTTAGGTTTACCTAGCCATAGAAAGTAGGTGCCATCACGACATGTTCACGGATGACAAATTTGGGTCGTGACAACTATGCACTAAGTATAAGTGTATTAGCTAATATTATATCAAATATAGCTTATATATATAATATATATACTTACGCTATACCATGCACTAAGTATAAATGTATTAGGCAATACTATATCTAATATATCTTATATATATAATATATGTATACTTATGCTATAGTATGCACTAAGTATAAGTGCATTAGCTAATATTATATCGAATATTGCTTTTATATATGTATATATATATATATATATGTATATATATATATATGTATATATATATATATGTATAGATATATATCTGTATATATATATATATATATACATATATATATATATATATACACACTTAAGCTATACTATGGGCTTAGTATAAGTGTATTACGTAATATTATATCAAACATAGCTTTTATATATATATATATATATATATATATGTGTGTGTGTGTGTGTGTGTGTGTGTGTATACTTATGCTATACTATGCAGTAACTATAAGTGTATTAGTGTAACGACCCGACCGATTGTTTTGAGCTTTTGCACTTTGATCGCTAGCTCCCGGGCATGACTTGCCCCATGTTATGCATTATGACTGATGCAGATTGTTGGTTTTGTTTTTCAGGAAATCAGAATGAATTTGAAAGAATAGTCTTAGTTGAAAGCTTAATATTTGAAAAGTTTGACCAAGAGTTGACTTATGTGTATACGAGATCGGATCAAAGTTGTTTCAATTTGGTTAGTTTCTTCGAGTGATTTATTACTTAGGAGTGTGATCGGAAATTATTTTGGAGGTCTGGCATAGAAATTAGCTTGTTTTGGCGAAGTTAGTATTTTTGCAATTTTCGGTTCGTAGGAGAAATTTTGATCCGAGAGTCGGAATAAAATTCCAAGAAATGAAGTAGCTTGTTTATGTGATTTGGGATGTATATGCAAGATTTCATGTCATTTGGAGGTGATTTGGTTGGGTTTTTGATCGAATGCGAGTTTCGTAAGATTTTGAAGAACTTAGGCTTGGATTTGATGCAATCTGATGGTTCTAATGTTATTTGTGGTGTTTTGATGACTGGGAAAAGTTCGCATAAGTAATTGGATCATGTTGTACTTTTGGCTGAGGTCTCGGAGGCCTTAGGGTGATTTTGGATGGCTAACGGGAAGTTTTGGACTTGTGTAATTTGTTTTTTTTATGCTGCTTCTGGTATTTCTACTTCTGCAGAATTCGGGCCGCAGAAGCGGCGTCGTAGGTGCGATAAAGAGGCCACATGTTCGAGTTTTGGGCTAAGCGGCTGTTTTCACAGAAGCGGGCGTGGATCTGCATCTGGGAAGCGCAGATGCAGAATTTTTGTCGCAGAAGCGACTCCTTGGGGATTTAGTGATTTTCGCTGAAGCTAGCCTCGACCAAAGAAGCGGTACTGCAGAAGCGGAAGTTTGGACCGCAGGCACGGTTTCGACTAGCCATATTTGTATATACTTCTTCTTCTAGAATTTTGAAGGGTTTTATTCATTTTAACTCGGACTTGCTGGATTTTGAGTGATTTTGAAGAGGGGAATCAAGGGACTTCATTAAGGTAAGAATTTCTGAGCCTAGAGCATAATGCTAAGGTGTTATTGCACAAATTAAAGCTGAAAAACTAAGGAATCAAGGATTAAAAATAGAGGTTAGGGCTTGAACTTAAGAGAATTAAGAATTGGGATTTGAGGGGTCAATTGAACTCCTATTTTTGTGATTTTGATATGTATGAACTCTTGGTGAGATAAGGAATCGTTGATGTAAAAGTTTCTAGAATTCGAGACATGGGCCCGAGGCTCAGGTTTTTCTAATTTCGAGATTTTTGTAATTTTTCAATTGTTATCGATTGAGTACTATCCCCTTTGGCATATTTTTATGTATTCATCGTGGTTTTGATTAGATTTTACATGCGAGGAGGTCGATTTGAAAGGCAAGGGCATAGCGAGCTAGGATTTTTGCTGGCTTGAGGTGAGTAATGATAGTAAGTGATATCCTGAGAGTTTGAAGCCCCGAATGTAAAACACGTACTGCTATATTGAAGTGAAACGCACGCTTTATGACGAGCGCGTGATTTATTTACTACTAGGGATTGTGAATTGGTCCGGCCTATTTGATATTTTATTGAGTATTGGACTAAGCTATTCTGGTTACCATTATGATTTGGAGCTTTTTGCCATGTGTTGGGCTGAATGCCGACTATTTCAATCCTTCGGGATTGTTATTACTATTTCCTCACTTTTTGATACATTACTTGCACTCGGTCCTATTGATTAATACCGTTTTACAAACTGAGCCACTTTTAAATGTTTCTGCACTAAGTGAGGCTTTCATGCCTCGAGTGTTATCTGAGGAGTCTTTCAGGTCTCGTGTGTTTTATGAGGAGGTTTTTAAGCCTCGTGTATTATGTGAGGAGGCATTCAGGCCTCGAGTGTTATGTTAGGAGGCTTTTAGGCCTCGAGTGTTATCTGAGCTTCACGAGAGCCGTCATCATGGCCGGGTTTGGGATTTGGGCGGCGACAAGTTGGTATCAGAGTGTAGGCTACATATGTCTCATGAATCATGAGAAGGCTTAGTAGAGTCTCGCGGATCGGTACGGAGACGCCTGTATTTATCCTTGAGAGGCTGCAGAACCTTTAGTAATACTTCACATCTTGAATTCTTATTGTGCATGCTTATTTCAGCTTGAAAAGTAACTCTTGAAATTCCTTCGACGCATTCGCATGTGGGCATGAGCGCTCAGTTTCAGATATGCCTTAATGGCTTGTGATTCCCCGATCGAGGGGTGACATGTGATCTCTGTAAGTTGATGTTGGGCAAGTTTGGAGGACTTGAGGCCGGATCTTTTCCTAATGCTTGAGCACCGAGGTGCTGATTGTGTGAGCAAGTGTTTTGAACTTATATGTTCGGTATTGTTCCTATTAGTGGGAATGACGGCTGGATAGCTATGTGATAGGTATGTTAGTGTTACGTGATTTTTCTATGTGACTTTGAAGTGTCGAGAAAGATCTGCTGGATGATAAGTGAATTAGTAAGTGTATGATTCCCATTGTGATTATATGTGTAGCTCTGAGTTATGGATCTGTGAAGACTCTTTTCAAGTCTCCTATTTAGGGGTGAAGTAAATTTCATATTACGGTATGAGTTCAGACTGGGGAAGGCTAAGTGGCCGTGTAATATGCATGACGGTGGAAGGTATACAGAAATGTTATATTGACACGAAGCAGGTGGGTTATCTCCTGCGGAGTATTCCGAAGTGGTGTGATTTTTACGTGTATGTTAGAAGATCTCATGTGTAATAGAAGGGTACGTGTCGAAATTTGAAATTTCAGGTTGCTTAAGAGAGTGGGCTTATCTGTTGCGGGGAGAAATGCGAGATTTCCAAAATATTTACAGTACTAGCTGATCTGTGGTTTCACAAACTTATAAATGATTTGAGTTCAATCTCACTATGGGGTAGTGGCAGTAATAGAGTAAAAGTGTTATGATTTATTGAGTGTATCTTGATATATGGCTTCGAGCCAAGTGGGGGAGTCTGCCGTAAGCAGTTGATTGCACGGTTAGGTGTTACGTTGGTTTCAGTTAGGGGCGTGCGAGTGAATTAGCTATGGCTAGAGTAAATGAAAATTTTGACAAGGGTTATGTTATGCTTCATGGGGTATGAGAATCATGGAATGTCTAGAGTTTCTGTTGGTAAAGGATGCTTAGTGCATAGAGCAGGAAGTTGTTTGGTTGTATCGGGATGAGGATTTCATTATGTGGTGTTCGAGTGCCAATATGGAACGGGTGGTTCTGTTTGCTGGGCAGGTAAATTGCGGTTAGAATAAGAGTGAATGACTTGCGAGAATGGTTCTAATGTGTTCAAGAGTTTACGTACATCTGTAGTTTTCTAAAGTTGCATATGTTGTTAGAAACTGAGTTTCATTGGAAGGTGTCATGACTTGTGGTATTTAAATGTTAATTATGGGATTTTATGTATCAGTATCAGGAAGAGAAAGGAAACAGAGTTAGATTCGCATGAGGTTCTTCAGAGTAAGGTATTCTAGAATGTGGTGTTTCTGAGAATATTTGATAGATTATTCATCGATCTATGGGCTTGAGAAAATGTGGTTTATGCTTGGGTCTCCTGTAGTAAGCCTAGGTTGAGGAATAGTGGTACTGCAACAAGGGCAAATATCAAATGGAAGACGAATAAGAAGAAATTTAGATAGATGGACTTGCTTGATAGTAGATCAGATAGGCATGGCAAGGATATGATTAATTCTTTGTGTGTGTTCAAGGTATGAGTTCATATAAGTATTTTTGAAGCAATACTTTGGGGTTCTGACGGCTTGCTTAGCTTGGTTTAGTTAGAAGGATTCAGTCTTGGTAGTTTAGTTTGAATTCCATACTTTTGTCAATCAAATCATTGTCTAAATCAAAGAAAATATCATCAATCCCATTAAGCTAGTACCGATCAAACTTGGAAGAAAGTTGAGAATAACATTTCCTTTCGTCTTTGTCACGACCCAAACCCCATTCTAGTCGTGATGAGGCCTCTCGTGAAGACGAGGCTAGCCAACTAACCAAACTTGTCTTTTCAAAAATAATTAAGCATGAATAAACAGCTTAAATATGACTTAATAATATTAATTAACAGAAATGCAACCCAAGACTGCCCTAATCAGGGTGTCACAAGTCACGAGAATCTATGAGAGTATGAATACAGTTCTACAAGGTCTAAAATATTCAAAACTAGAATAATGAACAAAAGAGTGAAACATGGTGCTGTGAGTGCTGGCAGTCACCTCCTTACTCATACAACTCTACCTCTGATCGGCCAAAACCCGCTACCGGGTGAATAGATACTTGCATCTGTACACGATGTGCAAGAAGTAAAGTGAGTACTCCCACTCAGTGAGTTATAAAGGTAAATAACAACAGAGTAGTAAGAAATTACGTATGACAAATCATGATGCAATATAGGTAAATCCTTTTTAGAAAAATAGTGAAGCTATGAAATCTTTAATGAAAAACCTTTGCTCACTTTAAAACCTCTTTTAAAAATGACATTTTTTAGCGGTTACAGAAACGAATGCAAAACAAGTACTGCGGATAAGCACAGAATTTCCGCCCCGCGGGCACAACACTTAGTTATCAAGGAATGCTTGATTATCAGGTTTATAGTGCAAGTAGTAGCACAAAACAACAGATGTTACCAGACTAATAAGATAATACAAACACATGAACCAGTACCATTGCGACGTGCAGCTCGCTCCATATATCGCAGCGGTGTGCAACCCGATCCATTTATCGTTGACAATGCTCACTAGGGATGTGCAGACTCCATGAGGGGCCCCTTACAGCCCAAGCGCAATATCAAGCCATCTCGTGGCATCAAGTCTAGGCCCTTGGCCTCAGATCAATAGCAGTATAACACTATTGTGGTGTGCAACCCGATCCATATATATATATATATATATATATATATATATATATATATATATATATATATATATATATATATATATATATATATATATATATATATATATTCCTGCGGCGTGTATTCCTATCCAAATGTATTCTCACAACACAGGCCCTCCGCCATACACAGTCAAAAATCACAAGCCCCTCGGGCAACAGTAAAAAATGTGATGCTTAGCCCAAAACATTGTTGGAAATCTCATTTCAAGTGTTAAAGCAAAGTAAACTTGGATGAGTTTGAAAAATAGAATTAAATACCAGGACTGAGTTCAATATACATAAAAATTGTAAGAAACCCATAATAGCAATCCCTGAAGGATTCAATCAATTGGCACGAAACCCAAATATGTCAATCAGCTCAATTATAATGATAACATGTGATATTCAGTCAAATATGCAGTAAATTTACCTATCGGGATGGACCGAGTCACGATTAATAACGGTGCTCTACCCCACGCTCGCTATCCGCCGTGCAAGTCACCTCAATGTAGCACTACGATGTGCAATCCGGGGTCTCAAATTCTCAAGATATCATCTACAATCAATACTCACCCTGACTCGGCGAAGTCTCTAGCTCGCGACACCTTTGTCCCTCAAATTAGCCTCCATGTGCGTCGAATCTTCACATAATCCGAGCTAACACATCACAATATGCTGAGAGAACATTAACCAATCAAACAAAACCATCAGAATTGCGAACTGAGCCTCCCCTGCCAAGGTAGCAAATGCGAAACCTGGCTCGCAAATGCAAAACCTTCCAAGGTTGCAAATTTGACTCGTTGCTCGCAAATGCAAACCTTGCCAAGGTCGTAAATGCGATTAAACTCTCGCAAATGCAAACCTTGCCTCAAGCTGGGCTCCTTCGCAAATGCGAACCCTCACTCGCAAATGCGAACCATGACTTGCATTTGCGAGGCCTCCAACTGCTGCTATATTCTCAAGTCTGAAACTTCCTGTTTAACCATCCAAAACTCAGCCGAGAACCCTGGGGCTCCAAATCTATCCTACACACAACCTCAAAAACATCCTACGGACTTACTCATGTGATCAAATTGCCAAAATAACTTCATATACATCAAATTAATCCTCAAAACTCATGATTTCGTCCAAATTTTCATAAAACGTCAAATTTCCATTTTAAGTCCGAAACACGTCAAACGACGTCCGTTTTAAACCAAACTTTACAAAAAGCACTTAAACCATATATATGACATGTACCGAGCACCATAATTGAAATACGGGCATGAAACCATCTCCTTTTAAACAAATTGCATTTCCAATTTCCTTAATTATTTCCAGAAAATGATTTCACAAAAATTTCATTTCTCAGGCTTGGGACCTCCGAATTCGATTTTGGGCATACGCCCAAGTCCCATATTTTCCTACAGAACCTCCGAAGCTGTCAAATCACGGGTCTGGGTCCGTTTACCCAAAATATTGACCGAAGTCAAATTTATTTGATTTAATATCAAAACATAGCATTTTTCTCACGGATTTCATTCCAAAACCAAAACCAACGATCTTTATAGGTCGTAATACACCACATGGGCCAAATCATTCCAAAACTGCGATCAAAGTGAAAAAGGTCGAAACGACCGGTCGGATCATTACAGTCTTTGTCATAATAGAGTCTTATGATCCTCGTTTTATGGGAACTTCCACGAGCAATGGAAAATATTCCATCACAATCAACCGTGTCACTATCAATTAAACTTTCTTCTTGTAAAATGAAGTAGAGAATTACTCTATTACCTCTTTTATCTACTTAGGAAATGTTAAATCCTACCTACACCACCACTATTTGAAACACATGCCATTTCATTCTCATCATCGTTGTCGCTAATGAGAACAACAATTGATCAAAGACACACCCTGTCAGGTAGTGTATCCGAGTTATTCTATGTATACATGTTCATATCGAGTAATAGTAACACGAGGATAATCACCAAAGCCACCATACAACTTTATGATACCAATGAAGCAAGATCATGAGTTATTCAATGAAACTCGTATTATAAAGAAGAAGAAGGAGACCGATTCAGAAAGGTGGGTGAAGGGTCAAGCCTCAACTATACATGTATGTTTTTTACTTTTCATTAAGTGTTTTGATTTACTTTTATATAAATTTTGAAATATTAATTCAATATTATTTTTCTTATAGGTACACTTCACAGCTGATATGGGAGAATTCATACGCAGTCAGCCACCAAATGAATCGGGCGAGGCAATCCAACTTTCGGATGAGGATGCTGAAAAAACACTCCTTGAGTACTTTATATACTTTGAACTAGACAATAGAACCAACTTTCATATGGGCTTGTAATAAGAGGTAACTTAGTTTTGTTAGCTTAATGTGTTAGTTATATTAAACTATATACTTTGTTGCTTTTAATTGTTGTTCTTGTTGGCATAAAATGCCTATTTAGAATTTTTGGTAAGCTGGTAGGTGGTGTAGATGCCAAAACAGGCAGTTTCTGCCAAAAATATACCAAAAAAAGCGACCAACTTTGGTCACTAGTTGGTCGCTTTTCACTTAAAATTTTTTTTCTGGGCAATTGCGACCAACCTTGATCACCATTAAACACTGATTTCCCAGAAGCGACCAACTTTGGTCGCTATTCCATTTTAAAAAATGATTAATTCTTTAAGTTAGCGACCAACTTTGGTCGCTTATTTTAAAAAAAATATTTTTAAAAATAATAATAAAGCGACCAACTTTGGTCTCTAATATCAAGATTTTAATATATAATATTTCCTTTATTGACCAAAGTTCATCATTTTTTATTAATAATAAATAAAAAAACATAATTTACATGTGGCAACCAACTTTGGTCGCTAAAGTTATATTATTAAAATATTATAGCGACCAAAGATGGTCGCTTTTTTCTTTACCCGGAATATTTGGTTCTTTTATCTTAAAGACCAAAGTTGGTCGCTTATTGGCGACCAACTTTGGTCCCTAAGTTAAAGGGACCAACTTAATTTCGACCAGGCCAGTTTGTTCATTTTTTGGTCGCTATTTAGCCAATAAGAGACCAACTTTGGTCACTTTTCTTGGTTGCTTTTTTTTAGATTTCTAGTAGTGTCTGCACATTATCAAACCATGAATCAGCCATATTCCTCCTAATAACCAGACCAAAGGAACGTATCACAACTAGTTCCTCGAGACTGTTTAGCATATCATGAAAATACAAAATAGCATAACTTACTAATTTCACCATTTTGGATGATGACAAACCTTGAATTGATATTCTCCCCAAGAATTAGATTCCTTAGATGTACTTATCATATTTGGTCCCTACCTGATTCCTTGAGAACGTTTGACAAATCATCAAAATATGAAATAGTGTAACTTATAGCAATTTCCTCCTTTTTGATTATGACAAACTCAAAATTAATGTTCCCTCTCAGAACCATATTCCTCACATGTTCCCTTGTGGATTAGACCTATATTAAACATATTATTAGCAACACAACAACCTCTAAAGAGTTTCAATGATAGGTAGATGTAAATCACCTCTTTTATTATTCATCTTGGCCAGATAAGCCAGATACTATTTCTTATGATACTTAGGCTTCTCGCAGTGATAACACTTAACCTTAGGCTTTTTACACCAGCAGTTCTACGTCCAATAGAGAGTTTTTGAGTCTTTTTCTTCTTCTGCCCGCCTTTCGGCTTAGAAGAAGTACCTATCTCAAAATTCAGTTCCACAAGAGGAGCTAGTTGCTTGATAATATTCTCTGCTGACTGCAACTCTGTAGCGACTCGACTGATCATTTTGAGCTTTTGCACCTGACTCGTCAGTTCTCGGTCAAGACTTGCCTCATATGATATATCAAGACATATGTAAATTGTTCGTTTTGGTTTTCAGGGTAACCGGAATGAATTTGGAAGAACATTTCTCAGTTTGAAGACTTAAATTTGAAAGGTTTGACCAAGATTTGACTTGTTTGTATATGTTCTTGGATCAAAATTTTTACGATTTGGTTATCTTCGTTAAGTTATTTGGGACTTAGGATCATGATCAAAATCCATTTTGGAAGTTCGTGGAAGGTTTAGTCTTGAATTGGTTAAATTGAGATTGCAACGTTTTCCAGTTGATAGGGGAGACTTTGTTATTGAGGTCGGAATGGAATTTTGAAAGTAGCAGTACTTCCATTTGTGTCACTTGGGATGTGTGTGAAAACTTTCATGTCATTCAGACGTGGTTTTGGTTGGGTTTTTATCAAAAGCATAATTTGGTAGTTCTTGGAATTCTTAGGCTTGAATCTGATACAAATTTTTTGTTTTGATGATGTTTTGAGCATTCAAAAAGGATGGGAAAAGCTTGAATGATGTTATGAGATATTTTAGCATATTTGGTTGAGGTCCCGAGGGCCTCGGGGGAGTTTCGGGGTGGTCAATCGGACCATTTCATGTTGTGAAAAATTTCAGAATCTCAGCTATTTTTGTTGCAAGTTTTTTGGCCTTCACATTTGCGATTCATGTTCCGTGATCACAAAGGTGTGAGTTTGATGGTCTTCGCGTTCCCATTTCCTCTATTGCGTTCCCGATATTTTGATGTTTTGATTCTATGCGTTCGCGAGTCTCCTGCCGCGTTCGCATAGAGAAAGGAGGATAGTTATGTCGCTAATGCTTTTGTTCTACGAGTTTGTGTAGTAGAGGTCTCGTTTGCGACCTGTTGAGGTTGTTGTGCTTTGCCTTTGTTAGAATGTTATCACATTCACATAGAAGGATTTTTGCCCTGTGAAGCTGTGTGCTTCGCGAACGCAAGGGTTATGCCATGTTTGCGATGAAGAAATGTCTGGGCAGTCTGATTATAATTTGAAAACGAGTGTTTAAATCAAGTTTCATAAAAACCATTAGAGAGCTCAGGAGAAGGTGTAATTTGATGAGAGTTTCAGTAGAGCTATTGGGGTAAGTATTCTTCACTCATATTTGGTTTAATTCCATGATTTGGTGTTGAATTTCATTATTTAATTTGACAAATTAGAGCAAAAATTGGGAAAAAAGGGAAGAAAAGTTTGAGATTTCTTTTGAGGATTTGAATGGGAATTGAGGTCGGGTTTTGATGAATTTGATATGGGTAGACTCGTGAGTGAATAAGGATTTTATTGATCTAATTTTTATGGAAAGCTTTTTAATGTAAATTTGATATTTTTGAGTGGGCTTCATCCCCTTAGCATATTTAATGATTATGTACTGATTGTGACTAGATTTGGAGCATTCGAAGGTCGATTCATGCAGGCAAAGGCATCGCGGGCTAGAATTTTGACCTGATCGAGATGAGTAGTGATTGTAAATTATTTTCTGAGGGTATGAACTCTTGGATTGCACATCACTATGTTATATTGAGGTGACACACAAGCTAGATGATGAGCGTGAGGTCGTGCACTGTTGGGGATTGTGACATAGTCCATCATGAAATTATTGTTTACTGTGTATTTGATTGAAAACTATTTTTTTATAATATTTTTGTTACATCCCATGTTTTCGTACGTGAGAGTACATCGTTAGCCAATTGATGTAAGCTCAAATGAGATCATTTTTGAAAGTACATAATGTAAGTTTTATCTTGTTATCTTAGATTTTACAAATCTTTAAGACCATGAATAACAAGTACCAAAAGGGTTGGAAAGCTTAGACGCTAAACGAATAGAAGAAAATAAGTTTCGTCGAAAGTCTACAGATTTGGAATGTTATAATGTGTACTTTGGTGTGAGACGAGGGTTTTTAAAATGATAAGGAGGTCATTCTATGAGTTATTTTAGTCGTATAATATTCATTTTCTACTTTTTGAAGGCAAGCAAGTTCTGGGACAAGAGTTGGCAAAGGTCATCCCAAGTTACATTCATAAATTTGCTGAAATTTAGGTCAATTGTATCTGTTTATTTCTCAATTTGTTCTTGGAATCATGGGGTGTTATACCTACCAAATTTAACATCTACGAGTATATTTTCTAATGCATTAAACCGTTAATCAATACGGCATCGTAGTAGAGAGATATTCACGTTTTTGCGAGACTGTGCAAGTAGCTCCAAATGGGGCCCACTTAGGCGGTGGTCGACCTACTTCACTTTATAAATGATTTGGACGCCTATGTTTTTACTTATTTTCAGCTCAACTTCATCTCCCAACTTCTCCTAGCCCTTCAGAATAGATTCCATAAGGATTTGAAGTGATTCTGAAGTGATTACACCGTATTTCAACACCATTTGAGGTTATGTTGTCATTGAGGATTGTTGTGGGCTATGTTTTTCTGAAATTCCATGTTTTTACTACTGGATAAGGTGAGTATAACAGCCTACTAATTATGCTTAAACTTTCTTGTATGTTGGCTAAGTTGGTAGGATAATAAACTACAAGATAGTACTTGGATTAGCTTAAGTCAATTCTATGGTGTTGTATTGCTATTGAGGGTTGTTGTGACCTGAATATATCTTGGATTTCGATTACAAGTTACTATAGGAGGTTTTTGTATTGTATTATTTCTTTTTCCTAAGGTTATCTTGATGTTGATTAAGTCAAATTGATGGGCTAAACATAAACTAGTGAATAACATTGCTAATTGAGGATAACTGAAGTTGTGCATTGTTTTCATTGTTATAAATATATGATATAAGGTTTGAATCATTAATTAATGACTTTATTATCATGTTAAGGATACTTTTATATTGAATTAAGAAGTCTATAAAGATTGATAAGGGGGATACAGGCTCCAATCGGAGCTTGCCGCTCATCATGATCTAGTTGTGACTTGTTGTTGTTATATGGTGTCTTGGTATTGGTAATTATGTATTGATGGATAGCTCTGGTAATTTTGGTTGGTATATGGTATTGGAGGAGGCTCTTGTTACAAGGGAGATGCTGCTTAAATTTACATAAATGGGCTACTAGCTTAAGTTATAGACAGCCTTTGCTCAGCATTGATTTTGAATCTCCTTATCCTATGATAGATTAAGTTGACTAGTTTGTAGAGTTGCTTGGAAGGGGTTAAGGTCTCAACGGGTTTAAGATATGTTAAGGCACTTCTTTATTTTGGCATCATCTAGTTATATGAACATACGGTACGCTAATTCATAGCAGATCTACTCCTGGAAACTAAGGTTGTCCATGTTGTTCATTACTTAGAAAGTTATTCTAAACTAGTATGTATGGTCTTTAAATCGTACCAAGGTTTATATTGATGGTAGGGATATCCATAATGTTCTTACGTCACTCCAAAAGGTTTAGAACTTGATTCTATGAGTCGAGAATGCATTATATATATTTATCTATTTTACTCTACCGAGCCACGCTAAGGTCGGTCGGGTACGACATCTACTGTGCAACTACCGATCACTTGGGTTTCGAGCTCCACGTTGCCAGGTACGATTCTGCTGAGCCTTATGTTGGCTAGTATATTTTTACCGAGTCCTCTATGAAGCCGGGTATGATATGATGATGATGATGCTTACAGAGGCAAATATTTTAAAAAGTTTATGTATATATATATATATATATATATATATATATATATATATGTATTATGCATTTCATATCAATCGTCCCCAAAGGCACTCAGATGCTAAATGTTGTATCTCCTCTATCTCTTTTGACATTACTGCTCTTTTTTATGCTTTCCTACCTTACATACTCCGTACTTTATTTTTACGGACGTCCCTTTTGCTTGGGGACGCTGTGCTTCATGCCCGTAGGTCCCAGTTAATAGGTTGATAGTCCTCATGTCAGCCTATCAACTCAGCAAAGGTCCCACTCCACTTGCTCCGGAGTTGCCTATTTTGTCAATATTGTTGGGATAGGTATTGATTGGTATGGCGGGGCCCTGTCCTGACCTTTATGATTTTATGTACTCTTAGAGGCTTGTAGACAGATGTCTGGTGTTAGGATCCTTGTATGGCCTTGTCGGCCTATGGTTTGAGTTAAGGTTATGTCGGCCTTATAGGCCCGTATGTCACATATATACCTTTGTATATCTATGTGGGGTCTTCATATGTTGAGTATCCCCTTATGTTTTTATTCTTGTAATCTCATAATGGGTTTTCGGGGTCACTTACCTATTATAGGATGATAAGAAAGATATGTTAAGTTGGTACTCGGTCGAGTAAGGCACCGGGTGCCTATCGCAGCCATTCTTTTGTCATGACAATTTTGGGGCGAATGCAATATTTGGGCCTTGTGCCACTTATGTGAACTTTCCAGGGGTTTTAATTGATATTTTGTCGTTATTTTGACTTTGAACTTGTACTTAGTCATGCTATATTTTACTATTTTCAAAACTCAACCATGTTTTACTCTACTTTAACACTTGAAATGATATTTCAAATAATATTGTGGGCTCATCATGTTTTACTATTTCCCGGAGGGCTTATGTGATTTTTGACTTAGTAAGGCCGAGAGAGTGTGTTGTGAGGATATAATTTGGCTTAGGCTGCACATCGTTGTAGTGATACACTAATGTTGATCATGAGGCCGAATGCTTGATATATGTATGTCACAAGGTGGCTTGTTGATATGAGGCCGAGAGCCTAGAGATTATGCCACGAGATGGTTTGAGATTGCGCTTTACAGCCGTCTCCAGGAGTCTGTATACCCCCAATGAGCGCGGGTACCCATTGCGACGTGAGATATAGCCTGATGGGCTGGTATTATTCTATGTGATTGTCCGAGAGGCTGGTATTGTTCTAAGATATTGCATGAGGAGTGGATTTGTTGACATTGTGCCCGAGGGGCGAACCTTATGTGCTTATCTTTATTACTTACCTATCATTTACATGTTTAATACTGTATTTGTACCCGAGGGGCGGATCTTCAATGCTTATCTGTTCTAATTGCTTGCATTCAATTGCTTAACTGTTTAAAAGCCATTTTTGAAGAAGTTTAAACAGAGGTAAGGTGCTTAAGAGATTTCACGTAGGCCGAAATGGTCTCGCGAAGCCGGTCACTGTCTAATCACTTGAGATGCTGGGGGAACATTGTTCACCGGGATAGAAGGCTAGTCCCAACCCGTCTACCAATGTCATTTCATGAAGATGGACACTGGCTTGGGGGCGGGCGCCTATCCGACATATAATAGGTACAGCCGGTATAATATAATATATTCTTACTATGAAGAATCGTTCCACCCTATTGTCAGCTCTACGGCTGAGAAAGTATTCCCCGGTAATCCGAAGAGTTAGGAAGAAAGTCTTCTTATTGGGCAAACAGGGTACTCTTATTTTTAAGAAATCGATGCCTTTCTTCTTTTCTTTTGAAAAAGCCGTATTTTCAGTTCACTTCCTCTTTTCTCTGTTGCTTTCTTACTAGTTTTCTACTACTTCTATACAACATGTTGATGCACTTTTCGTGATTTCTTATCACTTAGTTTTTAGTTATAATTCGTACTCACTGAGTCGTAGTACTCACTTTACTCCCTGCACCTTGTGTGCAGATTTAGGTATTTCTGAACTTAGTAGTAGGTATTGGTTAATCGGTGCAGAGTCATCGGAGTTTAGCAAGGTTGGTGACAGCGTTCGCAATACTGCTTTTTTCCTTTATTTCAATAGTCTTTATTTAGTATATTTCAGACTTTTCAGTTGTATTTAGACCCTAGTAGATGCTTGTGACTTGTGACATTCTGATGTCGGGCTGTATTCATTTCTGTACTTGTTTTCGTTCTCTAAATCTATACTTGTTGGGGATTTATCCTTATAAATCACTTAATGAGTCATTAAATTGTTAAAATTGAATTTGGGAGTTTTGTTGGCTGGTCTTGTCTTCACGAGAATAGTCAACACGACCGGGTCCGGTTTTGGATCGTGAAAAGTTGGTATTAGAGCCTAGGTTACATGGGTCTCATGGGTCATGAGCAGGTTTAGTAGATTCTCGCGGATTAGTACAGACACATTTATATTTATCCTCGAGTGGCTGCAAAACCTTGAGGAAAAACTTCATATTCTTGAAATATTATTGTGCGTCCTTGATTCAGCTTGAAAAGTAACTCTTTAAATTTCTTCCACGTGTTTGTATACGCGCATAAGCGCTCAGTATCAGATGTGCATCGATGGCTTGTGATTCACCCATCGTGGGGCAAGATATGATCTCTATATGTTTGACATTGGGCCATTCTAGAGGACTTGAGGTCGAATTTTTACCTATTGCTTGAGCACCGATGTGCTGATTATATGAGTTGAGTCTTTGAACTTATATATTCGGTAATGCCCCTAGTAGTAGAGTGATTGTTGGATAGTTACGTGACGAGTGTGATGTGACTACGAGATGTATTCATATCAGTTAGAAGCAATGAGAAGGGTCTGCTGGAGGATAGAAGAACTATTTGGTGCTTGATTTCCATCCTTATTCAAGGTATAACCTCGAGTTATGGGTGCGTGAAGAACGTTTTCTTGTTTCCTTGTTGGGAGTGGACTAAATTTCATGTTGCGGTATGAGTTCAGACTCAAGAAGATCAATCGACTGCATAATGTTTATGACGATGGAAGGTTTATAGAAATGTTTGTTTGAGGCGAAATAGGTGGGTTATCTCATGCGGAGTGTTCTGAAGTTGTGTGATCTTTATGTTGTCTGTTAGGAGATCTCATTTACAAGTGAAATATACGTTTTGAAATTTTAATTTAGGGTCGCTCAAGTGAGTGGATTTAATTGTTACGAGGATGAATGAGAGATTTGCAGAAGATTTAAAGTACTAAATGGTTGGTGTTTCACGAGTTTATGAAGGATCGAGTTTAATCTCACTATGATAGTGTGGCAGTAGTAAAGTATAAGCATTATGAGTTATTGTGTGTTTTGAGGCTGCTATTGATTAGTTGACTGCATGGTGATGTGCTATATTGGTTCTAGTTGAGAGTTACGGGTGAATCAGTTATGGCCTACAAAGATTGAGACCGGGGATGGCTTACATAAAGAAAATTTTTTGACAAAGTTTATAGTATACTTCATTGGCGTGTAAGGATCACAGAATGTCTTCAGTTGTTTTTGGTAAAGGATGTTTTGTCCATAGAGCAGGAAGTTGCTTGGTTGTTTTGGAATGAGGTTACATTCTGCAGTGTCAGAGTGCTAATGAGGCTCTAGTTTTTTGGTCCATTTGATCAGGCTAATTGCAGAGTGAGTAAAGTAAATGACTCTCGAGAATGGTTCTACTGTGTTCAAGATTGTACATGTAATAATTAGAAAATTTTCAAGTGTATGATTCGGCTAGGAACTGAGGTTTGTAGTGGAGGGTGTCAAGACTTGTGTAATTTCTATATTAATTATGGGATTTTAT